>JAWNNP010000375.1:0-126866 GCA_035044805.1 Leucophenga maculata
TTTTTTTTATTTAATGAAATGTTTATATGCGATTAGTGCTCTGCTACCTTCTAGGCTTAATCTAATCGATCAAACCTAATCAAACTTTGGTTCAAACGATTATTCCAGCTATTCTAGTTACATAGGTTATGTACAGAGGTTTAGGAGAGGTACATTTAGTGATTAATAATTATGTTCATTAAGAAATTTAAGCCAAGACTCGGTCCAGCAGGTCTTGAGGGTGGTGGCGTTGGAGTCTCCTTATCGTTCCAATTCGGGGGCTAGAAGCTCTTAGGGCTGCAATACCCAGTCGTCTAGCTAGGCTGTTTGGATGAGATTCCAACCTCTCATTGTATTTTTTGGCAACCTCCTGGATTCTATCTCCAATTTTAGGCACCTTGAGATCGCGTTCTATATCCCTGGTTCTCATGTACCAAGGAGACCCAGAGATCTTCCTCAGTGTTTTTGCCTGGAGAACCCGCAGTTTGTTCAGGTGCGTTTTGGCTACTATTCCATACACCTGGATGGCATAGAAGAGGCCAGGAGCTAGTATACACTTGAAAATTCTGACCTTATTTTCAAGAGACAGCTTGTTACGTGGTGCAATCAACCAAGACATTTTTGTAGCCTTTGTCCTAAATGATTGTTGCAGCGACGTGACATGTCTGCCGAAGGTAAGTCTTCTATCCAGGATTACACCAAGGTATTTGTATGCTGGCTTGTGATCTATAACTCTTCGTTAAGTGAGACACCAGGGCAGTCGCCTTTTCGATTTGTATATGTCACATTTGCACATTTGTCGCCATTGATGCGCACGTTCCAGTTCTCAGCCTATTCCTGGAATGCGTCCAAGTACTGCTGAAGTGCACTGGTGGCCTGGATAATGCAGCGGCATTTTGTGAGCACCGCAGTATCGTCTGCACATGTCGCGATTAGCACATCTTCCTCATCTACTCCAGTGATTGCTGTGTGGGTAGGCATATCCGCAGTGAAGATGGAATATAAGGTGGGGCCTAGGACGCTGCCTTGGGGAATGCCAGCTTCAATGGTTTTGACGGAAGACTTACATCCGTCGGCCGTAACGCAGAATGTGCGCCCTGATAGGAAACTCTCTACGAGCTGGAACAGCTGTGGGGTTAGGAGGCTCTTGGCTTTGTACAGAAGCCCGGCGTGCCAAACTCTATCGAAGGCTTGCTGGATGTCCAGGAAAGCAGCGACCACGTACTCTTTCTTTTCCAGGGCCTCTAGCGCAAAATTAACTACTCTATGCAGTTGTTCTGGTGTGCCATGCTGAATCCGGAATCCAAATTGGAATTTTGGTATCGCCAAACGAGCAGCCTCAATTTTGAGCAGTCTGTTCAGAATCAACCTCTCCATTATTTTGCCCAGTGATGGGAAAAGGCTGATTGGTCTGTAGGAGTTCACCTCAGTAGGCTGTTTTCCTGGCTTCAGTATCATAATAATACTTGCAGACTTCCAAACTTTAGGAAAGTAACCCACATGTAAAATGCTGTTGTAAATGAGCACTAGAAAACGCAGAGCTTGATCTGGTAAAATCCGTATGGTTCTGTTGTCGAGAAGGTCATTGTTGCAGAATTTCACTGCGACTAATTTTTAAAGCAGTCAACTTAATTTGCCGCAGCACAAAAAAATACACTTATTTAATTTAATTATTTATTTATTGTTTGTATTTAAATATTTGCGCTGATTATGGTTGATTTTATTTAATCGTAGAGTTTAATTAAAGTTGGCACAATGAGTTGATCGTGATGCTTAAAAATTCTATATATAAAAAATATATGTTAATTTAATTGAATGTGCTGCTTGCCTTGCCTTGTCCGTCTTCCAATTGCAACTGACTATGCTCTCAACTTTTTCTTCATCCTTAGCTAAACTAACTGCCTGCATTTTTACAATAAAAAGATTTACAGTCATCTTTGCGCCAATTTGTATTGGAACAATTTACCGGACAATTGGAAACAAACTGTAAAATAATCGGACTAAAGGCAGGGTTCGCAGCGTGCACATAAAAAGCAGGGTTCGCGTATTTTCGGCAACAGTTCTCCTCCCTGTAAGTGAGGCCTATTCGAGCTTACACTCTTTGCCGACATCCAATACCGCCAACTTCACAGCAGGTCGAATCAATATGCCATCCGCAGTTTGAATTTTAGCCCGTCGCACCTGACCGTCGCTGGCTTTGACTACGTCGATGACTCTTCCTTTTGTCCAAGTGTTTCTGCTGCTATTCTCATCGACGATTAAAACTATGTCGTCGATTGCAATCGCGTTCACCTTTTGAAACCACTGGCTCCTCCTTGTGAATGTAGGCAGCATCTCTCGAACCCATCTTGCCCAGAACATGTTAGCAAATGTCTCACTTTGACGAAGACACCACTTGTAGTTGACTTCATTTGGTTCGCAGAACGGCTTTGCTCCATTTGATGAGCCCAATAAGAAATGGTTCGGAGTTATGGCTTCATCGTCCTCTGTATCCAAGGACACGTAAGTGAGCGGTCGTGAATTGACTGTTAGCTCCACTTCCATTAGCGCTGATCGAATACTTTCGTCAGTGAACTTTTGATGCGGCGATATTTTGTGCAGAATGCACTTAATTGAGCGTACTAAGCGCTCCCATGCTCCTCCCATATGAGGAGCCGAAGGCGGATTAAACTTCCAGGATATGCCTTGCTGCGCAAGACTGTGATGCATTCTTGTGGTGTCTACGTTGCTGAGTGCTTCTCGTAGAAATGCGTCTGCTCCTCGAAAATTAGTTCCGTTGTCACTGTATATTTCAGCTGGTACCCCTCTGCGTGCAATAAAATTGCGAAGACACATGAGACATGAATCCGTACTGAGGTTGTGCGCAATCTCGATATGGATAGCTCTGACTGTAAGGCAAGTAATAATCATACCCCATCGCTTTAGGGTCTTACGCCCGTCGATGACTGATATCGGTCCAAAATAGTCAACGCCTACGAAAGTGAATGGACGTTGAAATGCTCCCAACCTTGCTCGCGGCAGCGGAGCGATCTGAGGCACTTGTGGTTGTGCCGTCCAATTTTTGCACTTTTGACACTCTCGGCGTACTGCTTTGAATAATGGTCGTAGCTTAGGTATGAAATAATGTTGTCTCACCTCATTAATTGCAGTCTCGTGGTTGATGTGGTGGTACAGCTGATGATAATGGCGCACAATTAGATGGGTTACTCTATGTGCTGGTGACAGCACGATGAAATCTTTCGATGCTTTTATATTGGCATATTGTGCGCGGTCCTTAACACGCATGACTCCATCGCTGTCTATATAAATTTGAAGCCTCCAAAGTTGACTGCTTCGGCAGGCCGGCTTCGATTGCAGAATTGCTGCATACTCATCTGGATATAGCTCCATCTGCACAGCTCGATACACGTAATTTTTTGCTACGTCCATATGTTGCGTGGTCCGTAAAATGTTCGCCGTATCACCGCGCACCTTGTTAATGAGCTTTTGCTTATACAAAACCCAATTTGCGATGGCTCCGTATAGCGTAGTCCATTCCGAGTAGTATTCGTAATTTATTGTAATAATTGTCGCTCGAATGTGTAGAAATTTTGTTCGTAGTTCCTCTTGGCTTGGTTCACCTACATTAGCCGCACTTGGCCACTCATCCGGATGCAGCTTTAAAAACTGTGGTCCTTCGAACCACTGCTTGTAGACATCTGGCGTAGACTGGCGCTTTGTCGCCACATCAGCAACGTTGTAGCGGGTAGGTACCCACCGCCATTCTGAAACGTTAGTTGATTCGGTGATTTCAGCTATGCGGAACATGACATATTGCTGGTACTTCCTTGGGTCGCTACTTAACCAAGCCAAAACTGTTTTGGAGTCAGTCCAAAAATATCGGCTTTTGAATTTGACTTCGTGATGCTTGCATACTTCGCTTACGAGCCTCGCCCCAGTAACTGCGGCCTGCAGCTCCATGCGTGGAATTGAGAGCGGGCGTAGAGGCGCGACTTTAGATTTCGCTGCTACTAGTCGAAGTTTAATTTGTTTCGCATATACGATGCGAAAGTACACTACAGTTGCGAATGCATATTCGCTTGCGTCCACGAAACAGTGAAGCTGAATGCTGCAGTCTTCCGCACGAGCGTTTCCAAAATAGCATCCAGGTATAGCGACTTCAGTAACGACGGGCAAATGTGACAACCAATGTCGCCAGTTCTGATACAGCTCGTCGTTTATTGGTTCATCCCAGCCAATATTTGACCTCCAGATTTCTTGCATTATAATTTTCAAATATGTCATAATGCATGCGACGAATCCCATTGGGTCAAAAACTGACATTAATGCTTTTAGTATCTCACGCTTAGTAGGTAAAATGTTCTCTTCTATTATATTTCTTTGCAGCTTGAGAAACTTTAGTGCGTATGTAAATATGTCCAAATAAGGATTCCAGTACATACCCAAAATTTTTTCATACTGTTGAGTGCCTTCATTTTGTTCAAACGCCTTGCTGCTGTCCTGAGTCGTCTCGCCCAGCGCTGCTAGAACTTTTGATGAGTTTGAACACCAATTTCGCATGTAGAATCCGCCAAGAGCGTGTACCTCTCGAACGTCTTCTGCACCTTTGATAGCTTCCTGCACTGTATGCCATGAATCGATGTAGTCGTCAACATAATGATTTTTCATTATCGCTTGTGCTGCTGCTGCATATTCGTTGGCATGCAGTTCAGCATTTTTATCGCGCACGTAATGCGCAATGCACGGCGAACATGACGCACCAAATGTAAGCACATTTAACTGATATGCTTCGATGTCACCAGATTCTGCATTCTGCCATAGAAATCGCTGCGCGCGTGCGTCTTGGGGTCTCACTTTAATGCGATGAAACATTTCGGCAATGTCCCCGCATATACCAACTGCTTTCATTCTAAAATTGTATAAAATTCGTAGCAGTGGTATCAGTAGATCCGGGCCTTTCAGTAGAAAGTCGTTGAGCGCGTAGCCTGACGTCGTCGCTGCTGCGTCCCATACAAGTCGCACTCGATTAGGCTTATGGGGGTTGCGCACCATGAAAATTGGTAAATACCACACGTCGCTTTCTCGTTGCTGCCCCGCTTTGACATCTAACTTCGTTGCGTAGCCTTTGTCAATCAAATTACAAATTTGAATGTTTAGATCGACTTTAAGTTGCGGCTCTCTCGACATCTTTTGCTGCAGGCATCTCATGCGTTTCATAGCCATCGGAAAGCTATCTGGGAATAGGCGCTGCTCTTCCTTCCAAAGAAGTCCAACGGTGAAGCGATTATCTTCTAAAGTTGTGGTTTGCGCCAAAATGTCCATAGCTCGCTGATCGTCTGTACAACTGATTTGTTTTGGTTCAGCGTAAATATCAGCAAACAATTGTCTTTTTACTAAATCGTGTAGTTGTTTGTCACAGTCACATTTGTGTAAATGTAGACTATTATTGGTGCGCTTAGATCCACCGTAAATTGTCCAGCCAAGTCTGGTTTTTACTGCGATTGGATCTCGCCATTTACCTTCACGCACTTTTAGCGACGATATTAAATTTGGGTTATTTACGCCAATAATTAATTTAGGGACGACATTTGTATAACTTTGCAGCGGTAACCCTTTAAGATGTGGGAACCGCCTTTGAACATGTTGCGTCAACATTGTCTCTGAAGCCATGCCTAATTCTTTGACGGTATGTACATCATTTAATGAAAATATTTTAGCGCCCACTTTTGCCGCTGAAATGCGCATGTTCATTTGCTTTGATGTAGCATCGAAACGTTTCATGTCACCTGTCCAGTTGAGGCACAACGGACTTAGTGATCCGTCCAGGTCCAGATTGTTAGCGAGACTCTCTTCAATCAGCGTTAAAGTCGAACCGTCATCCATAAATGCGTAGGTATCGATCGACTTCGTTTTTCCGTACAAAGTTACAGGAACAATTCGGAAGTAGCTGTTGATGTCTTCTGTGCGCTCGCGATGATTATTTAACATTGACCTTGTATGCTGGTGGCCGTTTGTTAAAGCAGCAGCTGGATTGTTTTCAATTCGTCTGCCGTGCAATAGTTCGTGGTGGGTTTGTTGACATCCACTTACCCCGCAATGTCGTTTGCTCCAACAGCGGCGCGAGTGCTTATTTAGGCATTGAGTACATAGATTTTTAGACTTCACTATGTCCCATCTGTCTGCTACTGTTGACCGTAGAAACTCGTTGCATTGATAAAGCCTGTGTCCTCCAGAGCACTTCACACATTCGACGAGCCGATTACTTGGTGTATCAGCTGCCCCGGTATGCGTATTTAAATACGCACCATTGCGTGTTGACTTCTTGTCCTCTGCACTGTTGACAATAGGTCCGCACACACGACATGCTGCTTCAGCGATATTAAATAGCCAATCTGAGAAATCTTGTAGATTGGGGCACTCTATATTTTTCATGTGTATAGCCCACTTCAGAGTCAAGTCCTGACCCAACTTATCGACGAGCTCCTGAAGTAGCATCGGATTGTTCAGATGTGCTTTTAGTCCACTGGCTTTCATTGTTGCACACATATTTTTTATGGCAAACGAAAATTCGATTATTGCTTCTAGCTTGCCTTTTGGCGCTGGCAATTTTCGTACATTTTCGATTAAAACTTTCACTATATGCTCCGGCCGGCCAAAATACATTTTTAACGTTCTGATTTCGTCTGGCACCATTTCCGGAATCATAAGCGTGTCACGTACTGCTTCTAGCGCCCTTCCCTTAAGGCACTTTTGCAGCCGGATCATGTTCTCATCGTTTGAGTAACCAGCGATCCGCGTGCTTTGTTCGTACGCGCTGTAGAATAGCGGCCACTCTCTTGGATCACCATGAAATATTGGTAGATCGCGCGGAACCGCCTGGCGCGCAGCTAACTGAGCTGACGTTATATTTGTAAATTCGTTGCGTGCGTCGGTCTGAGTTACCGCTGAACCGCGGTTGAAAACATAGTTGACTGGGCGATGAGCTGCTGCTGGCGTACTGTGATCCATCGGAGACTCGAAATTCACATGAGACGCTGGGGCTTGCTTGTAGCCGGTACACTCCACTTGCCTGCCGGGCGGCGGCGCTTGTAGTACTTCTGTCGATGTATGTTTTCCGCGTAATAATTCATATTTGCGGCGCAAAAACTCTTTTTCTAGACGCATTTCATCTTCCAGTTGTTGAAGACATAGCTGCTGCTCGCTTACTTTTTCACTTCTTTGTGTCTCATCATACACCGACTCATGGTTTTTGCGGCGGGACGCACCTGTTGCGGCGCCGCATCCTACCGTTATTGGCTGAGAAGTGAGGTTTTGTGTTCCTCCAGCATGATGTGACTCACCATTGTGATCTGTGACGGGTCCATGTGTGCATGTTTGGCATGTCCACATACTGCCGGCTGTGCTACGTTGCATTCCACAGCATGTGCAATGATATTGGTTGCCACACTTTGCACAATTTAACATATCGTCGTCATCAGGACGCGTGCATAAATTACAGCTACCATATTCGAACGGCATTGTATTGGCGATTAATTCACTTTTTTATATTAGTAGGAATTTTTAAGAAATGTTGCAGAATTTCACTGCGACTAGTTTTTAAAGCAGTCAACTTAATTTGCCGCAGCACAAAAAAATACACTTATTTAATTTAATTATTTATTTATTGTTTGTATTTAAATATTTGCGCTGATTATGGTTGATTTTATTTAATCGTAGAGTTTAATTAAAGTTGGCACAATGAGTTGATCGTGATGCTTAAAAATTCTATATATAAAAAATATATGTTAATTTAATTGAATGTGTTAACTGTTGCTACATTTACCCTAGTCCGCTGCTTGCCTTGCCTTGTCCGTCTTCCAATTGCAACTGACTATGCTCTCAACTTTTTCTTCATCCTTAGCTAAACTAACTGCCTGCATTTTTACAATAAAAAGATTTACAGTCATCTTTGCGCCAATTTGTATTGGAACAATTTACCGGACAATTGGAAACAAACTGTAAAATAATCGGACTAAAGGCAGGGTTCGCAGCGTGCACATAAAAAGCAGGGTTCGCGTATTTTCGGCAACAGTCATCACCCGGGGCTTTCTTAGACTTCAACTTGGATACAAGCTGCTTCACTTCTTCAAGAGTGACAGAATCAGCAGGCATCGTCATTTGAAACGGCGTTTCAAGTGACTCCGCAACCAGGCGGCAGTGACTCTAATGAGCGAAAGCGTGTGGCCTGAAGCGTTGCTCCAAGTTGCTTGCAAACACTTCTGTTTTGTCCAGGGATGTACGGCACCAGCCTCCTGACGGGTCCCTTATATCCGATTTAGGTGAGGCCTGAGCCTTGTACCGTTTAGTGATTCGCCACAGAGAGTAATTTGTGGAGGCATCGGTGCCCAAGTTCTCTAACAATTCGTTAATTTGATGCTGTTTTCTGCGAGCCAGCACCTTATGAAGGCGATTTGCCAGCCTACTGTAAATCTGCTGGACTCGGGCATCTCCTGTTCTCGCATATTCTTTCCTCCCTTTCGTTTAAGGCGAAGAAGGTCAGCTATTATGGGAGGTAGCTGAGGCTGAAGAGAAACTTGGGTACTTTGTTGAATTCTCGGTGTAGCTTGCGTTGCTGCTTGTTTCAACTTTTCCCTAAAAAAGTTAATGGCGTTGTCTATATCATCTGCTCCTTGGATTTCCATGCTTAGGTCGATCAGTTGCGCCAGGTGAGCCTTGAAAACCTCTACATCAGCATCACAAGCGACTAAACGAGAGCGCTGTGGCTTGATCAGCGGTATAGCGTGCAAGTCAGCCTGAAGAGGGGTGTGATCCGATGATAGCTCGTGAAGTGTTCTCACATTGAACCTGCTCATGGCGTACCCTTTTATTACAAAGAAGTCAAGCGCAGATGGGGCTACCCGAGAGTTGGAGGAGTAAAATGTTGGCTCTCCCGTTGCTAAAATTTGATACTGGCCGTTCCCAACGACTTCCTGTAGCAGCTTACCTCTAGCACAGGCTCTTGAGCTACCCCACCATGCGTGCTATGAATTTGTTACCTAGCGTAGCAAATAGGGATTCAATTCCAGATTTTATCCATCGCTCTCTGGGTGGGAGATACACAGCCGCGAGTGCGACAGTTCCCTCCGATGTCTGCAGCTGGGGTGGCCAGGTAGGAAAACGCGCTGTCCTTCGCGCATGTGTGTCTATGTAGCAAACATGACATCAATATTATGTGCACTGAGGAAAACCCACAGCTCCTCAGAGCCCCTAGCTAGTCCACGTGCGTTCCACAATCCGATTTTTATGTTTGGTTGTGTCATTTCGACATCCGGGAAATAAGAACCTGGACTAGTTCTCGGAAGGCTTTGTTAGACTCCACAGTCTCCTGTATCAGTTTGAACATTTGGTCCATTCTGGCGTTTATATCCCGAATGGAGCTTTCCAGCGCCAGGAACAGAATCCGCGTGTGTAGTGATGATCGTTTTTAGATCTGACAGTGTTCCCGGTAGCAGAATTAGTAGGGAGCCTTGGGTTCGGCTTCAGTTTCCTTAATTTTTCAATCCTAACTGGGCAGTCTTTATCCGTTGAAGGGTGACCACCACCGCAGTTGATGCACATATAATTATCACTGGTGCACTGCAGTGAGCCCGTTATATGAGCGCCAGCACACTTGCCACAGATTGGATCCTGGAGGCAATAGTTTTTGGAGTGCCCGAAAATGTGGCATCTCAGACACTGAAGCACTTCTTTCCTGCGAGAAGCGCGCTCTACGGTGACTCTGTATCTGCCTAGTTGTGCGATCTTGAAAGCTTCAGCAACATTCGGACCTTGCTTAAGGTTGACAAAGAACAGATTTTGCCTGGTCTTGTAGTTGATCGCCGCTTCGTCATCTTCATCACAGATCTGCGCTTTTTGCCAGTCTGCCTTTCTCGGGCAATATATGTTGAGGGCTTCAAAGCCGAGGTCAGCAAATGCAATCTCGATTTGTTCCTTGAGCACATTTGCATGAATTCCCTTGAGAACAACCCTGTAAGGCTTGTCCTCCTTGAGTTGATGATGCCAGAACCGACAATTAAGCGTTGATAATTGTCTTACAACTGCACGGAAGGCGTTTGCGTTGGTCGTGTATATCCGTGACACACCGAATTTGGAGGTGCGTATACTATAGTTGTTGTTACCGGCGCACGAATTCAGCGCTTGTTCCAAGGAATGGGGATTGTTAATGTTCGGAACACAAATAGCTGGGGGCTTGGAGACCACGTTTGGGAATTGCCTGTCTCTATTTTTAGGTGCTCTTTCTTCTTCGTCAGAACAAATTTCTGTCAAATCCTGTTCCATAATGTTGTCCGCTTCTTCAGACAGAGCTGCAAAACGGTTGTTACTCAGTGCCGTTGGAGTCAAGGAGGCTGTCGCAACTTTAGAAGACTCCTTCAGCAGCACAGTGGCCTGCAGCTTAGCTTTTCGGATTGATTGAGAAGCACTTACAGCTCCTTTGCGTTTTTTGCCAGCAGGTAGGTTTGCCGATGGAAACGAACATTTGTCCTTACGAACCGTTTTTTTAGCCATAAGTGGCAATGTTTCGGTGCACGGTGTGTTTCCAAGAGACGCGGTTGAAGAAATATACGATGCCGCAGCTGCTGCCACAGTATACGTAGAAGTAGATGAACAGCTTGCTTGGGACATGGTGATAGTGCAGGTAACGTTGGTAACAGTGCTAGTTGTTACCGATGGGTAATATAACTTAGATCTGGCCAAGCTCGCGGCTTGATTAGATGTTGACGCACTGTTGTCTAGGATTCGGGAGCGTATAGTTGCAGGGTCTGCACCAGTTATTTTCCTCATCTCCTCTAGCTTAGCACTAATAATACTAGGTAGCGAGCGAGTCGATAAGTTTTCATCCATAATAACAATTGTTGCTATTTAATAGTTAAATAGGCAATTGTAAACTACTTCACTAAATCAGAAAATAGATATAGGAAATTAAACGGTATCAACCTCTCGCTTGCGCAAAGCGCAGGGCGAGGGGCAAAGGCAGCACTGCTAAAGGCTGGCTTATCAATAGTAAGTCCTGTTATAAACTGCCACCACCGCTCAGCAGTGGCTAAAAATAGATTTTGAGCCCAAGCTAGGCACAACGGGATAACAAATAGTTGTTGTTGTTGTTGTTTCACTTGTAAAAAAACTTTGCCAAGTGCGTACGTCTGAATGCTTCGAATGCTAAACAGAGGATAATTATAATGGATAAAAATATTTTCGTGGTGAAAAAAATTAGTTAATAGTTTGTTACATACCATCTGCCTGTAACGGCCATTCGCTGCTATCGGTCTTCCGGCTAAGGCTCATCGCAATCCAGGGATGGACTCGACCCACCAATATCAGAAAAGACTGGATTAACAAAAAAAAGCGTTGATTACTTACGAAGTGTTGAGGTACTCAATGCGAAGAACAAAAGACAAAACAAATGAATATACTGGAGATCTTTATTGTTGTCGATCTCAGGTGACCCTCCCTACCAATAGTTGCACAATCTAAATCCAAATGCAACTCCTTTTAGATTACATTCCTCTCAACGCATTCTGTCCTTTCCTACCTCTTGTATCCATCTAAATTCTCTAGCCCATCCACAACTACTTTTCATAATAACATAACTTTTAATTCTATTTGGCTTAACCTACCTAACTTAATATTAAGGAGGAAAACTTACACACTTAACAGATATTTAAACATTGGTATTCAATTATATATTTTTTTTTTTTTTGTAAATTTCTAACTTAACTTGATTTGAATCGGAAATGGGAATGTGGTGTTAAGAATGGAGAGTATATTATGACCATATATCGGTCGGAATTAATTTGACTAGTCCCAAATCCTAGTATACCCTTCTACCCGAGCGCTCTAGTAAAGGGGCAAACTTGTAGTAAATGGTTGGGCTACATATAAATATATGTTTAAAATTTGTTCAACTTCCTTTTTTTTATATAAAATTTTTTCTCTCCCTTCCTTATAATCCTATCTCCCCCAGTGTCCGGACTGATCACATGTTAGCTTAATACGTAAATAATTTACAGTAGTAGTTAATATATATATATACATATATATAGTATATGTAGTAAGTAATTAGTGTATATAAATTTAAGTTATTTAATTTTTTTTTCTTTTAAATTTAAATTATTGTATGGCGTAGATTCAGATAACGCGAATATAAACCTTTTTGGGCAGCATGAGCTTTTCAAATAGTCAAGGGAAATCTTAATCGATGATACGTTTAGATTTCTTGATGATAATTTATTTATAATTTATTTATTTATTTATAATTTATATATTTATTTATTGAGGGGTCTACAGCTGAAATGATGTCAGAACTCTCTAAGGAAAGTCAATTTGTAACCGGTGACATTGCGAGTATCATTGTCAATCCATCGACTACGCCGATTTCTTCGCCATCTGTGGAGCAATCTGTTGTTGCCACGAATGTTGATGGGGCAACAGTATGTGCTGACCCTTCAATTGTTCCGCTTACTCTGATTGCGCCGAATCCCACAGGTCTTTCTGTGGTTGCTCCGCGTAAGTCAATATTCATCTCTCGTCTTACAGCAACCACCACTGAAGCTGTTATTAAGAATTACATTAATTTGCAGCTTGATTTAACCCCTAACGTTTCGGTTTCGAAATTTAATTTCAAATACACTAGCTCAATTTCATCCTTTCAGGTGATTGTTCCGGTATCGCCGCTCGATACACTTCTTTCTGCTACTTTTTGGCCTAAAGGCATTGTCGTGCTTGAATACGTTTATAAAAATAAACGTGCTTTAGAGCAAAATGCAGTTGAATTACCTGGTTCTTCTTCCAACATATCAAAAAACTAAGTTTGCTTTCATTCCTTATTCACTATCAAAATGTGAGAGGGCTAAGAACTAAACTTAGAGATCCGTACCTTAAAAAATTATCTGAGAGTACTGACGTCATTGTTTTTATTGAAACATGGCTTCAACCCCATATTTGAAATTCTGAAATATTCTGTGACAACTTTGTTTCATTTCTGAAAGATCGTTCTAATCGAAATGGGAGAAGTGTACTGATATCTGTAAAATCATCTCTGACGGCTGAAGAAATTTGCATTCCCAATATTGAATTTATTGAATATATATGTGTTAAAATTTCATTTTGTGATTTTAACATATACGTTAAGAAAACTGACTACGCCAAGTTAAATCAACTTTTATTCAGTACTGATTGGACAGTTATCGAGGCATGCACTGACGTTGAGGCATCATTGTATATTTTCTATTTAACCGTTTTCAATCACTTTGACAGATGTATTCCTTACACAACTGTGTCAAATTCAGCCAATAGGCTACCATGGTTCTCTCATAGCCTTGGTTGTTTAAAAAATACTAAATCTCGCCTTTTAAAAAAATACAAAGTAACCGGTTCTAATGTCAATTACAGTAAATTTTCTATTGCTCACTCTAACTTTAATTCATTACATAAATAGTGATACACTGCTTATTTATTAAGAGTCAAAAACAATGTGCGCAATAATCCTAAAAGTTTTTTTAACTTTGTCAATACTAAGCGTAAAAATACAGCTTATCCCGCTAACTTTCGTCTTGAGAGTATTGAAGCATCCTCTGATTCTCAGATATCGGATTTATTTGCTTCTTTCTTTCAATCCACTTATACTAATTCTTCTCCTAACTTTGCAACATCGTTTCCATATGTTAACGCATCCTTCGACTTTATATCATCTCCAGTAAATACCGTATCTAATGTGCTAATTTTTTTTTAAATCTATAAAATTTTCATTCCTGTCTGGTCCTGATAATATTCCTAGTTGTATACTAAGACAATGTGCCAGCTCTATTTGTGCTCCATTGTCTTTTCTTTTTAAACTTTCTATAAAACAAAAAAAATTTCCAACTTTTTATGATAACCTTATTCTAGAATTTTTTATTAATGATTTAGGTGTCCTTATGGACCCTAAATTGAGCTACAACAATCATATTGTGTGCAGCGTTAATAAAGCTAAAGGTGTTATTGGCTTTATTAAGCGGTGGTCCAAGGAATTTAATGACCCTTATACTACTAAACTTCTATACACATCACTTGTTCGTCCGATCTTGGAATTAGCATCATGTGTTTGGAACCCACATTATGTAATCCACCAAGATCGTATCGAGTCTGTTCAAAAACAGTTTCTGTTTTTTGCTCTAAGAAACCTCAATTGGGCTTCTGATATACATCTCCCTCCATATATGGATCGATTAAAACTTATTGATCTTCCGTCTCTATCTGCTCGACGGTCAATGCTGTCAGTTGTTTTCCTTCACAAGATTCTTTGTGGGGAAGTTGATGCTCCTTATTTACTGCAATCTCTCACGCTTTACGCGTAACTATGTGCCATTACGGTTGTCATTTTGTACAACAAACTATGCTTGCCACGATTCACTTCGGTCTCTCTGCTATACCTACAACAATTATTCGCATTTATTCTCCTACAATTCTTCTTTGATCTATATAAAAGAATCTGTCCTTAATTCTGTGTTTCTTTAAATTGTATTTTCATATTTTCATTTTAATCTTTTTATTTGTAATTACGACTGTTTGGACTACTCCATGGCTGTGAGTCGGGGCACAGTCGGTCAACTGGGCGACCAAACAAAAATCCTCCAACGGGTCTGAGTGGCCGTAACGTTCCTCTTTGATCATTTAAGCGTGTTTTCTAGTTTTGTAAACTATATTTATTTAGCGTATAAGTTTTAGAAACAAGATGAGAACTATAATAAGTTAAATATATATAATAAGTTAAATATATAATAATAAGTTAAATAATAAGGTTAAAGCAACTGTTTAGTTTTTATGTAGTTGTAATAAATAAACAAATAAATAAATAAATCAATTAAATATTAAGGCGCTGACTTATCTTAAAGACGTTCTTCACTGGTGGTTGTGCTCCCTTAATCTCTGCAGCTACCGAAGTGTGTGTTTCTACTGTTATGTAACGCCGGCTGGCCGCCGGCTGGCCGGAGACGTTGCCTCGTCCTGCAGTACTATTTATTCGCCGTGCAACTGCAAAACCTGACGTGCTCGCAATCCCGTGATTTCCCCACTGGAAGATGTCTTTTTTTCTCGCACCCCCCCTGCTTTGCACAATACGTTAATTATTTTCTCTTCGTTCTTTTCACAAGTTTCTTTTATTTTATATACGCTTTAATATAATTTCTTACATGCGTTGCCTGTAGTCTAAACTCTCCTAATTTGTTGATTAAAAAATTTTGGTTTGCCTTTATTAGATTCTTTTTTTTTTTTTTTAAACTCAGAAACCTGTGCGCCTGCCCTGGCATAGTATGGTGACGTTTTTGTGGATGCGTGAACTGAGCTCCTTAACATTGCTTGAATCCTTTGTAATTGAGTGCCCCATGCTTGGTGATCCTTTCCAATGTGTGTTCTTATGGCCGCCAATATCGATTGATTAAGTCGTTCGGAAGCGTTGGATTGAAGAGCATAGTTCCCGGAGCGCATGTGTTCTATGTGATAAAATTTCATGCAGGCTTCGAATTCTTTGCTCGTAAACCGCTTCCCGTCATCAGTGTGTTTTATTTCTGGTACTCCGAACTGATGGAATATTTCACTAAGTTGACAGAGGACGCGGCTTTCATGGCCTTTAGCCATATACACTTGGTGAAATGATGCAAGGCAATAAACAAATAGGTATTCCCTTGTTTAGATCTCGGATACTTTCCCAATAAATCTAAATATAGTTTCTGAACCGGTCGGCATGTCACTACCTCTGCATCAATACTCGCTATTGTATGATTTAAACTCTTTGCATACCCTGCATTGAGGTACGTGGGATCGTAATTGTACCGCCATTCGCGGCCAGTAATCAAACTGTTTCAATAGTGCCAATGTTTCCTATGCCCTCATGCATCGAAACGCCTTCCGCATGAGCTTTTCTGATAAATCCATTGGTCAGAGTTTCGGGAATCATCAGTTTCCAGGTATTTTCTATGATTTTGCTTTGTTGAAAATTGGGCTGTTTGAATAACAAACCATCTTGTTTTTGGAGGTCAGGGAATTTCTCGCCATTTTCTTTCACCGTGTTGACCCTCTCCAAATACTCTGACGATTCAAACTCGGTACTCTCTAAATCGAGAAAATCTAACTCCTCTACTGAACTAGACAACTGTGACGCCGCTATAGTAGCGACGCACAGCGATACATACATTTTTGCAGACATGTAAGGAATATTTATGGATTCTGTAGGAAAATAAGTCATTAGGTATAAGTTAAAATCATAATTAGTTATAAGCCAATTTCTTTAGTAGTTTTAAGTCAAATTCATTCTTAGTTTTAAGTTAAATTAATTTTTCACACTAGTTGATAAGTCAAGAATTGTTAGTAGATAAGTTAAAATCACTTTTGTTAGTTTATAAGTCGAAATTACTACCATTAATAAACGAATAAATGAGTAGGAGTATTAGGTCACGTAGCAGGTGACAATTTCAAAAGACTCGCTCGATAGAAGTTAATAGGTAGGGTACACACAACAACGGTACCAACTAAAGTTCTGCTACTGTGCCGAACAACTGTAGCAGCGGCGCCAATAACAAAGGCAATAGGCGCAGGCGTAAAAACAAATAATATTGTGATAAACCGCAATCGAAAGCACAGTAACAAAAAGTGCAGTCAGCAGCAACAGATGGTACCGTGCAAAACAGAATGAGGGAAAAAATACATCAAATAGTAAATGCGACAGCAAAGGCTGTACTAACGTGCAAAGGAAAGGAGAATCGCCGCAGCAGAACTAACGGAACGCGTTGTTTTCGGCGATTCTCAAGAGTTGTACTTAAGCAAGGGCATTTGAATAGTCAATCACTGCGTCTTAGACTGGCATACAAACCAGTCGCCTCTGGAAACGGAGCAAATCAAAGACAAAGTCGCTTTTGTGCTGGAAAACCAGTCATTGTTTTGTGGAACAGGACGACCGGTGGTACCAGATAAATTCTCAGAAGGCACTGTTGACATACAAGGTGCTGATAGGTAGTATAGGTGTTGTGGGCAACCAGACACCTGGAGCACTGTTGGAATACAAGGTGCTGATAGGTAGTATAGGTGTTGTGGGCAACCAGACACCAGAAGGCACTGTTGGCATACAAGGTGCTTATAGGAGATTGTAACGAGGTATAGAAGTCTTGGTAGGAACATTGTAGGTACCAGTCGGCGGACGTAGTTAGTACCGGAGTTGTGTGGCGAGAGTTAATAAAAATCTTGAAATTAACTTTAAACCTCTGAAGTACTTATTCACCTAGCAAAATAGGCTTTGGTCTCGACATTAATTATTAAATTTCTGTTGCGACGAACTCTGGACACACGGCGAGGATACCCCAGCCAGAGACTTCGTCACACAACATATCGGCTACGACATTTTCGCTTCCCTTTCGGTGTTTAATCTTGAAAACGAATGCTTGCATCTTCAATGACCACCTCGCCAACCTACCGCTCAAATCGCGTAGGCTCATAAGCCTTTGAAGGCTTGCGAGATCAGTAATTACAGTGAATGGCATTAATTTCACGTAAGGGCGAAACCTTTCGAAAGATTTAACTGCCGCGAGACACTGTAGTTGAGCTAAGCGCTGCGCAATTTTTGCGAATAAAATCCAAAGGGTCTGTCCATTCCTTCTTCATCAATTTGAAAGAGATCTGCGCCTATACCAACATGACAAGAGTCACACTGAATATAAAAGTGCTTTCTAAAATTGGGGTGTACTATAACCAGTGCTGTGGTGAGTCCTCTCTTCAAATTCTCGAACGCTTTTTTTGCTTCTTTTGTTAGATCGAATTTGGACTTCATCTTTAAATAATCCGTCAAGTGGGCAGCTACTGAGAAAAAATTAGGTGTAAACCTTCGATACCAACCTGCTGTTCCTAAAAAACTTCTCACCTGCCGTACAGATTTAGGTTCTGGTATTTGGAGGATTACAGCAACTTTCTCCGAATCGGTTTTTAGAACGCCCTACCCTATCACAAATCCTAGATATCTAAGTAGTTTAAAACAGAACTTAGTTGAACTTGTTGAGCCCTATAGTAAGGTTTGCTTTCCGAAAGCAATCTGAGACCTCACTTAGAAGCGTCAAATCATCAAACCGCTGCTAGTCTTAATATATGCAACTCGAACAACTCCATCAGTTCCTTTGACCACTTCGGTAACGCGGCCAAGATGCCATCTCAACGGAGGAAGATTTTCGTCTTTCAACAGAACAAGAGCCCCAACTTCTAGATTAGGTGAAGATACTTTCCACTTGACGCGCTGTTGAAGAAGAGTGATGTATTCCGAACTCCACCTTTTCCAAAATTGTTGCTACAGAACACAAACTCTTTGCCATCTGCCAAGTCTGTTTGTGTTGATTGATGTAACATCCGGTTCAACAAATGATGTGAATGGAGCACCAACTAAGAAGTGAGCTGGCGTCAAAACATCTAGGTCATCTATGCTATCTGAAAGTGGACATAGAGGTCTTGAATTTATTATAGCTGATATCTGGCAAACTAAAGTTCGTATTTCATCGAAGCTAAGAATTGAAAGACCAACAGTGCGCCAAAAATGATATTTTGCGATTTTTACTGAGGCTTCCCAAAGACCTCCGAAATGTGGCGAACGAGGTGGAATAAAACGCCAGTCAATTCCATCATCGATGCATTGTTTCTCTACAGCATCCTTGTGCGAGTTACTATAAAAAAGTTGCTTTAAATCATCCAGTTGATTTTTGCAACCAACGAAATTTGTTGCATTGTCAGACCAAATGCATTTTGGCTTTCCGCGTGTGGATATAAATCGTTTTAAGGCTGCTAAAAAGGAATCCGTTGACAAATCTGCTACCAATTCCATATGTATTGCCTTTGTGCTAAAGCATATGAAGACTGATATATACGTTTTTACTGGAGGTCGATTCCTTACTTCGGAGCGATAAAAGAAAGGACCACAGTAGTCGTCACCGGTTATTAAAAATGCGCGATTTGATTGTACCCTCTCCGCAGGCAGAGCTCCCATAATATGGTTCATGAGACGTGGTTTGACCTTGAAACAAATGATGCATTTATTGATAATTTTGCTTATAATTTTCCTGCCGCCAATTGGCCAGTAAGATAATCGAATAGTTGCTAAAAGAGATTGAGGTGCAGCGTGAAGTAGTTTTCGATGATAATGATTTACAATCGCTTCAGTTATTGGATGATGTTTTGGTAACACAATTGGATGCTGCGATTCATAATCCAATGCAGAATTCTGCAGTCGACCGCCTACTCTAATCAACCCAAATTCGTCGATAAACGGATTAAGCGAATAGATTTTGCTTGATGCCGAGATTTGTTTGTTTGAAGAGAGTCTAGTATATTCGTCCAATAAGCAACATCGCTGTACCATACGCAACAACAAATATGTCCCTCGCTGAATCTCTCTTATAGAAAGAGAGCTGGAAGTAATGCTAGTTGATTGCAGTTGATGAGATGAGGTATTTTGCAGATTATCCTCGGGTATAAGATCATCTGAAAATATTTTACTCTGTGAACTTTTCCGCTTACAAAATTTATATAAGTATCCATAGATGCGCTGCATTTTAAAGTATGAATTAACAAATTTAGCATTGATTGAGTAGTCTTCAAATTTATTTGAGGCAATTAGCACATTTTTCTTCATTTCAGGCGGTGTTTTGCTTAATGTTGGACATTTCGGCCAGGGCAAATTTGCGTCTCTTAAAAACATTGGGCCATGGTGCCACAAAGTAGAATTCATTACTTCAGCTGGTGTCGCTCCTCTTGATAAAATATCCGCAGGGTTTTCAGTAGTTGGAATGTATTGCCATTTCATGCCAGCAGTCAATGATTGTATTTGGCTGACTCTATTAGCGACAAAAACGTTGTATTTAGAGGGTTCGTCCTTAATCCACGATAATACTGAATCTGAATCTGACCAGCAAAAGCATTCAACATCAAAGATATTTTGTGACATAATTGATGAAACAAGTTCAGCTAATAAAATAGCTGCAGACAATTCCAATTTAGGTATGGTTATCGTTTTGAGTGGAGCTACACGTGATTTGGAACACAGCAAATTACATTTGATCTGTTTTTGTGAAATAGAACGAATATAAACGCATACTCCATATGCGCTTGAACTTGCATCACAAAATGCATGTAGCTGTAACGTAGAGCCAGGAATTAAAACCAATCTTGGGTAATTTAATCGTTCGAAACTCTCAAATTCTTTGCAAAACTGTGTCAACTGAGTATGCAATATTTGGGGTAAACTTTCATCCCAATCAATATGATGTTTCCATAGCGTTTGAAGAAATATTTTAGCACTGGTGATTGCAGATCCTACAAGTCCTAGTGGATCATAAAATCTGGCAACATATGACAAAATGGTCCTTTTAAAAATATTCGTGAATGGTTGTTGTTGTATAAACGAAAATACGAAAACGTCTCTAGAAGGATCCCAGACAAGACCAAGCGATTTTGTAAAATCAGTGCCGTTGTGAAATTTAAGAAATTTTTCCTTATCCGAATCTGCAATGTTACTCATAACTTCAGGTGCATTAGAACACCATTTACGCAATACGAAATTACCTCGAAGCAAAAGTTCAGATGTTTGACGTTTAATTTGAAGCACTTCAGCAATTGAACTTCCACCGGAGATCAAATCATCAACATAAAGATCTCTACGCCCAATTTGAGATCCAACAGGAAAAGAAGATTGTTCATCAAAAGCAAGTTGGTACATAGCACGAATTGCCAAAAATGACGCCGGCTTGGTGCCATACGTGACCGTATCTAAACGAAAGATTTTCAATTCATCGTGAGGAGAATTTCGCCATAAAATTAATTGGAGATAGGTGTCTGGTTCTGCGACACGAACACACCTATACATTTTACATATATCCCCAGTTAAAGCTACTTTGAATGTGCGAAAACGAAGCAATATTCCAAACAGCGAAGGTTGAATTGTTGGGCCAGACATTAGTACATCGTTCAATGAATGTCCTGTAGAAGTAGCAGCTGAACCATCAAACACAACTCTCAATTTTGTTGTACTGCATCCTCTTTGAATACGCAATGATGTGCTAAAAAATATAACTTAACGTTTTCAGGTATTTCGGCGATGTGAGTCATATGATTCAACGATAAGTATTCTTCCATAAATGCGATATATTGTTTCTTAATTTCAGGTTGCCTTTCTAATTTCCTTTCAACATTTTTAAATCGTGCAAGTGCTTGTTGATAAGAATCGCCTAATTTGTGGTAACATGTTTTAGATGGAAGACGTACGGAATATTCTCCGCTTTCTAGTCGTTTATAATGCTTTACAAAATGGTCTTCACATTCAATTTCTTCTTTTGATTGAATCGTTGTTGCTGGTTCAACACTTTCGATTTCCCAAAATCGTTTAACTAAATCATCCAAATGTTGAGTGAAAGAATGATGCGAAGAAGAAGCATTAATTGCAGCCAAATTAGATGATTTTACTATCAAGCTTTTACCACCACCAGTCACTATCCATTCCATTTTGATTTTTTGAAGAACGGGTAAATTTCCAGCTAATCGTATTTGGCCAATGCACAATAAATCAAAGAATAAGTCTGTACCAATTGTTAGATCGACTCGTTGTGTGTGGTTAAAATATGGATCGGCTAGTTCTAAATTTGTGGGTATATTCCAATTCACATTGTTTATTGTATAGCTAGGTTGATCATCAGTAATTGAAGGAGTAACTACAGCATAAAGCGAAGTTGAGTAGTTATTTATGCGTGATTTCAAAACTAAGTTGACAGTTTGATCGGCAATGAAGTCATTATTACCAATACCGGAGACAATTGTAGTAGATTTGTTGGTTTTTAGTTGTAGTTGCTTAACAATTCGACTTGTAATAAAATGTAATTGCGATGCGCTGTCTAGGATTGCTCTGCATTGTATAAATGTACCTGCTCTATTTTGTATAAGAACAACAGCTGTAGCAAGAAATACAAAGTTTTTAGGCAACTGTTGAGTATCTATGTTGTTTGATCTTGTAGGCAATGTAGAAACTAAGGTTCGCTGTGGTGTAGGGCTATGAGGCACTGAGGTATGAGAGCTCGACATTTAGATTTGGTGATGAGCGAGAAATAGTGCTACTAGTATTTGAGTGCAAATGGATCAAAGTATGATGTCTTGCCATGCATTGCCGGCAGGAACTAGAATGGCAATTACGAACTATATGGCCTTTTCGCAAGCAGTTAAGGCAAAGCTGAAGACGTTTCACTTCTTTATATCGAGTAGGTGGGTCTAGATCTAAGAACTGTTTACAACGATGTATGGCATGTTCATTTCAGCCGCAAAGAACACACTTATTTGCATAGTTGGACGATATAACAAATGATTTTCGAGATTGAGTTGAGAAATTATGTTTTTGGCCCACCTGTTTGCTATGTGATTTAGTTACCATAGCATTTTCCACGTTTTCAAGCATGACGCATCTATTTTCCAAAAATGTTCGCATCAATTTCCAATCAGGTATTTCGTTGCTTGGCGTAGTCTCTTCCCAGCGTTTCCTTGATTCCAAATCTATTTTGTTCAGTGTAAGTTGAATCAGCAATCCATCTACAAGCTGCTCTTTGTTGCCCATGTTATCCAATGCGCTAAGGTGTGAGATTATTTGGTCACTAAATTGCCGCAGTGCAGCCATAGAGCCTTCCTCTACAATGTTTAATGCAAAAATGTCTCGTACATGTGCCTGAAAATTCAAACGTTTATTATCAAAGCGATTTTTAAGTAATTCAATAGCCCTGTTGTAATTTGAATCCTTAATCTCCAATGAACGCACTGTATCTAGCGCGGTGCCAGCTAAACTTGAGCGTAAATATTGCAGCTTTTCTATGTTGGTTAAACTTTTATTGCTATCTATAAGTGTCTCGAACAATGAGTAGAAATTCATCCAATCTGTATAGTTGCCACCATACGTAGGAATTACCAGCTCCGGTATGCGAGGTTTAGATTGTTGAACGACGATTGATTGTGTATGGTCATCAGGAAAATGTCGCATTGTAGAACAAAGTCCAGATTGTGCTGCTCGCCTCGTGTTAAGTTCATCATGCAAATCGGACATAACCTCAATGAATTTATCGCTAAACGTTGCACGAGAATCACTTTCAATTTCATCTGGGTTTTCTGCTTCTAATAAGTTTTGCACTGCTTCGAAATCATGTTGCAATCGATTTACCATGTCTATATGCACTGTAATCATTGACTCTCTCCAATCTTGTATGTTAACTAGCGTAGCACCCAAATCATTCAATTGACGAAAAATATGACGAGAACGGCGTTTGTGCGTAGAATCTACTGCAGCAGCCACTTGATGTATGTTGCTATTTAATTCCATTATAATTAAATTGCGCGAAACTATGCGTGTGTTACTATATGTGTTTCTTTCTATATGCGTTTATGCGAATTCAAACTAAGTAACGTGAACTCCAATGTATCACGTCTGGGGGTCACCAATTTTATGTAGAAACCAACATTATTTTATGCTGGCTTGCGTTGAGCTAAATGATACAACTAAACAGCGATAAGTCCAATGATCGAATGACAAAATTTTAATATTGCTTCATCTCAGACTTACATTTCAAATTTGCTTATTACAGTTAGCTTTTTTATACATTGCAGTAAATGAATTGGAAGAAAACAGTTCATTGAAATAAACAGCAAATGCGCGTAAGAGAAAATAGGCAAAAATAGAAAAATATAAAATATGTAAAAACATTAGGCTGCAGCGACATTTATGTCACCTTCCCTGAACAATATAAAAACATAATTTTTATGTCTCTGAAGGATTACTTTGTCCATCACGCGGCATAGTCTTTGAGCTGCATTACATAACCCGAAAGGCATAACCCGGAACTGATATAATAGTGAAAGCCGTGTATTTCCTGCTTTCTGTGTCTAGCTCAATCTGCCAAAAGGCGTGTTTCAAGTCTATACTGCTTATAAAGACAGTCTCATACACCCTACTCAACACGGAATAACGACGTGTTGACGAAAGGAGCATCTTTCGTCGTTAACTTATTCAGTTTGCGAGCATCAAGACACAACCTATTTTTACCAGGTTTTCTTACTAACGTCACTCGATTGTTCCACGGGCTTTCGCCCTCTTCTATTACCCCCAAAGACAACATCATATCCACTTCCTCGTACAGCAAACTCTGAATAGCCGGTGATACCGGATAAAATTTCTCCTTTACTGGCACAGCCCCTGCGGTCAACTCAATTTTGTGTGTTTTTAGACAAGTTTTACCCAAACCATTATCTTCAAAACTAATACAACTTCTTTTTACAATTTTAAGCTCGACCCGCTTATCTGCCGATAATAAATGTGGCTCCACACATTCACTTTTTGGTAGTAACTCCACCGGGATCTCCTCAACAGACCTAACGCTGCTACCGACTATTTCAGGTGCCAATCCGAAAAGACGCTAGAAATCTACCCCCAGATACAGTTTCTGTGCCAGTGTTGGGCATATGTACAAAGTCATGTCTTGGCATTGGTCTTTATAGGTAATTGATAACCGAACTATTGTGTGAGGAGACCCGCCTGCTGTTTTTAGACGCGTGTTAATGGGTGTGACATGACTATTCAATTTACTTAGCCATTTCATACTATCTTGACCTAAACCGCTAATGGAGGCACCCGTGTCTAGTAATCCCTTTAGGTTTGATCCGGCGATTACCACTTCCGCATACGGTCTATTATCTACCTTTAGAAAGGAATCTAAAGAAAGAGTAAATTGCTCACTCAATTCTCGGCGCTTACATTACCTTAATCGTGCTCGCATCTGTTTCTTTGTTACTGAGTGTGTTTCCATTGACTTATCCACAACGTTAACTCTAGCTTTTATAATATCCTTTACGCCACGTTTGTGATATCTATCCGCCATATTTATTCTATTTAAGATTTTA
Source organism: Leucophenga maculata (assembly GCA_035044805.1). Lineage (NCBI taxonomy): Eukaryota > Metazoa > Arthropoda > Insecta > Diptera > Drosophilidae > Leucophenga > Leucophenga maculata. The sequence continues at coordinate 24,943 of JAWNNP010000375.1, forward strand.
AAAACTTCTTCACTCCTTACTTTACTACTTGAATTACCCAAATCTACTTCACTAACGGGGTTTATATTCTTACTTAATTCTATTACTAGCTCTCTTCGTTGTCCAGTTTCCCAGAGCTTGCCTCCTCCCGACATGACACGCTCCTCACGACGTTTCCCGGACGACATTTCGGGAGTAATACTCCCTTCAATCCACATTTATAACAAAAAATTCTTTTCTGCGGTGATTCACAGTCGAAATAGCTGTGTCCCGGTACACTACAGTTCCAGCATATTAAATTAGTTTTATCCTGGAGTGATTTCGCTGGCCACAAAGGCCTCTCTAGCTTTAACGTCAGTAGAACCCTCACCTTCCTGTAACTCATTAGGTCGGTGTCTAGGCCTTTTTACTTTCGTATTCGTTATCGGTGGTGCGGTTGGCTGCCACGGTTGGAGCGCGAAGCGTAACGAAGGCCAGCCTACAACACCTTTAGTTTTGACATGGAGCCAATACCAGTCCCTAGCAGTGCCGGCAACCAAACAATGAAAATCGCGGAACACCTCGACCCAGGAGACCTGATACGCAGCCTGCAAATATTCGACTCTAAAAATAAAATCTTCCACTTAAATTTTAGAAGAACTCCCATCGAACGAAAGACCCACTTGTAAACCTGTACTAACTCACCTCTGCTCTTGGAATCATTTCCATGTCCACTGACAGAACTATTCCTCTAAAACTCGGCGGCCCTCTCTGTATGGATGTGCCTATCTTGGATATTGATGTTCTCACCCAGAGGTATATTAAAATTAATTAAATTCGGTAGTGACCTGTTTGCACTAGCCCCAGCTACAAACAGTGGTGGTAGAGGACCAGTAGGTACAGTTACATGCTCTATATTTTGTCGCGCCTAATGATTGGACGTTACTGCTCTAAGTTTCTCGGATGCCCCAGCAGCGGCGGCAACCTGTATTAGCTTTTCTCCCCCAATTGCACTGGAACTCAAAGAAGGAAGCGAAACATTGTTTCCTCTAATCTGAACGTAGTTTACCTTCTTCATAAAATTCCGCATATCCTCTTTTATTTGGTGTCGCAAATCTTCAACTATGTTTCCAAATGTAGCACGATAGGACTCGTGTGCCTGAGCCAATTCAAGATTCACTGCCGACTTAATTTCTGAAGAAATTCGTTCCTCCGGTTCCATGCCGCGATTAAAACCTTGTGTTGGCGGTGCGTTATCCAATCCTGTTCTAACTATTAACTCCGCTGATGTATCAATTCCTAAATTCGTTGTACAAGATCTTGTTATTGGACGCCTATTCATTAAATTCAAGCCTCGTTTTTTAATATTTATTAAACCCGTATCCAAACGTTTTCTTAATTTCAGTCTTTCTGCGCTGTTCATTCTACTCGGGATAACTCCGAAACAAAACTTAAAATTTTATAATCTTGTACCACTATAAAATAAACTTGTATATTGCAACACTATTACTACCTCTCACTTAACTAAATTTATTTTCCTTTTTGTTTCTAGTACATAAATTTTTCTTTCCAACACAAACAATTTAAATACATTTGGGTGGGCTAAATTATACGATGGATACCAAGAGTACGTTTTATGAATATTTTCTTCATTGCTCAAATTTCTAAATGCATTATTGAAGTATCTAAAATATCCATTTTCTCCTCTTGCTTCAAGTACAACAACGAAATATTTATAAAAAAAATAAAAGAAAACCTCGCCGGTCAAAAAGCCAATTGATTGTACAGATTTCGTATTGCATCGCTTTGATCACGGCCTATGGAAGACTACTCGTTATCTTACAGCTTGTACACCAAAACTTAAGATTAAGATTAATTTCACTACCCTGTTTTCAAGACACTACTTTTTCTTTTTCCATCGCACCATTTACAAAAAAACGTCTTCGATCTGCAATATTCTTTTAAGGATATAGTAAAAAAAAATTATACCTTGAATTTTCTGAGTCTATTCCTTTTTTTTTTTTTAATTGGGCGCCATTTGTTAAAATGGCGTCTCGGGTGTTGTTTTTATTTGCACGCCATTTGTTAAAATGGCGTTTCTGGTGTTGTTTTTAATTGGGCGCCATTTGTTACATACCATCGGCCTGTATCGGCCATTCGCTGCTATCGGTCTTCCGGCTAAGGCTCATCGCAATCCAGGGATGAACTCGACCCACCAATATCAGGAAGGAATGGTTTAACAAAAAAATTATAAAATTGTATTTCCGAATACCGTCCCTCTTAAAAGCGCTGATTACTTACGAAGTGTAGTGTTGAGGTACTCAATGCGAAGAACAAAAGACAAAACAAATGAATATACTGGAGATCTTTATTGTTGTCGATCTCAGGTGACCCTCCCTAACAATAGTTGCACAATCTAAATCCAAATGAAACCCCTTTTAGATTACATTCCTCTCAACGCATTCTGTCCTTTCCTACCTCTTGTATCCATCTAAATTCTCTAGCCCATCCACAACTACTTTTCATAATAACATAACTTTTAATTCTATTTGGCTTAACCTACCTTACTTAATATTAAGGAGGAAAACTTACACATTTAACAGATATTTAAACATTGGTATTCAATTATATTTTTTTTTTTTTGTTGTAAATTTCTAACTTAACTTGTTTTGAATCGGAAATGGGAATGTGGTGTTTAGAATGGAGAGTATATTATGACCATATATCGGTCGGAATTAATTTGACTAGTCCCAAATCCTAGTATACCCTTCTACCCGAGCGCTCTAGTAAAGGGGCAAACTTGTAGTAAATGGTTGGGCTACATATAAATATATGTTTAGAATTTATTCAACTTCCTGTTTTTATATAAAATTTTTTCTCTCCCTTCCTTATAACCCTATCTCCCCCAGTGTCCGGACTGATCACATGTTAGCTTAATACGTAAATAAAGTACAGTAGTAGATAATATATATATGTGTATATATATATATATATATACGTTTATATATTATGTGTAGTATGTAATTAGTGTATATAAATTTAAGTTATTTAATTTTTTTTCTTTTTAATTTAAATTATTGTATGGCGTAGATTCAGATAACGCGAATATATAAAACGGCGAGTATCAGTGTTTCAGGACTTATAACTATGTATTATTTTGTTGGAAGACACGTGTTTGGTAATATTTTACTTACTTACTTATGTGGCCGTCAACCGTTTGCCGGTCATGGCCGCGTCTAGGAAGGCGCGCCAGCCTCCATAATCTTGTGCGCGCTGGCACCAGTCGTTTTGAATGCCAAGTACGGATAGATCTCTCTATACCTGATCATTCCATCGAGTGCGCGGTCGTCCTCTATGTCGGCGTCCACCAATCAAGTTTGGGTCCCCCCATGTAAACCATGCGTGCTGGAGCTCGTTCATCCATTTGAATTCGGGACCTAAACTCATTGCCGACTCTAATAGGACCAAAGATTCTGCGAGGAATCTGCCTCTCGAAGACTTCCAACGCTGTCTTGTCCGACTCAATCTCGGTCCATGGCTCTGCGCTCGGTCCATGCCTCTGCGCCGTATCAGCGTCTTATATATCTTTATTTTCGTCCGTCAAGAGAGGGATTTTTCTCATTTGCTTGCTCAGCCCAAAAATGCATCTGTTTGCAAGCGTGATTCTTCGCCTGATCTCCAGGCTGACGTTGTTGTTACTGGTTATCTCTGTTCCAAGATAGACGAAGTTTTCTACAACACTGATGTTGAAATTCTCCATCGTCACTGACCGTCCAAGAAGCGTTGCCGGAGTGCGAGAAGACACCAAGTACTTCGTCTTGTCCTCGTTCACCGCTAGACCCATGAGCCGAGACTGTTTTTCAATCTCTTCCTCTCTTGGTATCAAAGGGGTCGGAGAGGTTTTTCCCCACCCTTACAACGCTTTGTGTGTTAGATAGCGTCGTCATGCAAAGACGGACAATCTTTGCCGGGATACCTAGTGCAGACAGTGCATCGAAGAACTTCGATCGTATCGGCGTGTCGAAAGCGGCTTTGTAGTCGACAAATAGATGGTGAGTGTCTTTGTTGAACTCACGGGTCATTTCCAAGATTTGGCGTAATGTGAATATTTGGTAACTGGTCGACCTTTTCGGTCCTATCAGTGAATCGGTATATGGCTTCAGCCTATTACACAATACACTCGACATAGCCTTATATCCAATGGAAATGAGACTTATTCCGTGGTAGTTGGCGCAAACAGCGGGGTCTCCTTTCTTAATGATTGGACAGAGAACACTGAGATTCCATTCATTGGGTATGCGTTCATCGGAACATATCTTGCATATAAGTTGGTGCTTACTCCTAACCAATTCTTCGCCGCCGGTCTTAAATAACTCAGGTGGCAGCCCATCAGAGCCTGCCACTTTGCTATTTTTCAGCTTTTTAAAAACTGAATTGACCTCGTTATAGTCCGGTGGCTCTACAACAGTGTCATCATTAACTGGTGGTTCCGGTTTCATTTCTCTATCGGCGGAATTGTGCGCTTCATCGCCTCCGAGTAGGTTGGAGAAATATTCTCAGTGATTCCCGTTCATCCGTTACCAGATTTCCATTGTCATCCTTACAGAAAGTTATTCCGGGCTTAAAACCTTCAGTCAGACGCTTGAACTTTTGATAGAATTTTCGAGCTTCATTTCTGTCAAGTAACATCTCAACATCCTCAAACTCCCGCCTTTCTTGCTCCTTTTTCTTGCGTCTGAAAAGGCGCTTCTCCTCTCTCCGGTTCTCTCGATATCGCTCTACAGCAGCTTGCGTTGCTCCCGACTGCAGAGTTCGCTGATAGGAAGCGTTCTCCGGTGGAGTAGCATTGCGACACTCCTCGCCGTACCAAGAATTCTTCACAGGTTTTGTTGGCAGCCCTTGTGCTGAGCCTCGTGCATACCTTGGCTACGACAATTTAGTGATCCGAGTCAATGTTGGGATCACGTTATGTTCGCACCTCCAACACGCTCGATGCGTGCCTTCCGTCAATCAGAACATGATCAATTTGATTGCGTGTTATTTGATCTGGAGTCAGCCATGTAGCCTTGTGGATGTTAAGGTGTTGAAATCTGGTACTACTAACTACCATGTTCCGACCTGCGTCGAAATCGATTTGTCTCTCTCCATTATTGGAGGTAGTGTCGTGAAGGCTAAATTTTCCGACGGTTAGGCCAAAGATTCCTTCCTTCCCAATCTTGGCGTTGAAATCGCCAAGCACGATTTTGACATCGTGTTTGGGACAGCGCTCGTACAGACGTTTCAAGCGCTCATAGAACTCATCTTTAGCATCGTAGTCTTTCTCTTCCGTCGGGGCGTGCGCACAAATCAGGCTAATATAAAAATATTTAGTCTTCCATCAGATTTTTGGATTGCGGTGATGTCAGCCTTGCATCTTTCGAGGACATCAACCAGTTGAATATTTGCACCATCCCATACCAGGTGCATATCCTCATCTCATAATCCTTATATCGTTTGCGGGGGTCGTCATCAAGGGGTTAATGCGAGGCTTCCTGTTCGTATTCATTGGGGGTTTATTTTTTTTTAAAGTGGCGGGTCCCAAGCCCAGCGCACCAACCCCTTATTAAAGGAGAGGAGGCCCCTTCGCCTTCTTACGTTAGCTGAAATGGTGTTCAGAGGCTACCCAGGAGATATGTGTCCTAGCGGATGTGTGAGTTGCTTGGACCGTTTGACACAAGAATCATTGTTGGCCATTCCCAGGTGAATGGCAATCAACAACTTTTCTCACCATGTGAACTTGAGCAAACGATCCCAATATTTTACTTAATACTTTTTGGTTAAATAGCAAGTGTCAACTGCGGTGTAGGTTATGTCGAACCTAACCGCGTGTTGGGCCAAATATTACGTGTCGCATTTTTTCGTTATTTTTCGTTAATACAATTATTTAATATTAAGGCGCTGTACTTATCTTAAAGACGTTCTTCACTGGTGGTTGCGCTCCCTTAATCGCTGCAGCTGCCGATGTGTGTGTTTCTACTGTTGTTGCTGTTGTATGTAACGCCGGCCAGCCGGCGACGTTGCCGCGTCCTGCAGTACTATTTATTCGCCGTGCAACTACAAACCTGGTGTCTGAATCCTGCTAGGCGTGCTCGCAATCCCGTGATTTCCCCACTGGAAGATGCCTTTTTTTCTCGCTCCCCCTGCTTTGCACAATACGTTAATTATTTTCTCTTCGTTCTTTTCACAAGTTTCTTTTATTTTATAAACGCTTTAATATAACTTCTTACCTGCGTTGCCCGTAGTCTAAACTCTCCCAATTTGTTGATTAAAAAATTTTGGTTTGCCTTTATTCGATTTTTTTTTTTTTTTAAATTCAGAAATCTGTGTGCCAGCCCACAGTTACCGCCAAAGACAAAACAACTCGTTACACGGGTCGAGTCCGTCACTAATTTAGCGGTAATTTTCGCCTACCAATCTGGTTACTTGGTGCTCGTTGCACTAGTGCTGCCAGTGTAATAAAACACCAATGCACACCCTATTTACACCTATGCACGTAACAAGTTTATGGTCCACTTTTGTTTTCTTTTCCACAAATTTGACGTCTGTGCATTGCAATCCCAACTTCAATAACATTGATTTGACTGTTCCATTGGGAAGTTTGTATAATCCAGATAAGACCGCCTTGTATGGATTTGTATCTTTTGGTAAAGCAGTCCATTTTCGGCAAAAATATTTTAATTCCAATGGAAATGGTTGTAATGTAGTAGTCCTCAATTTTGATACAAGCAAGGAGATCTTGTATAAATTTGGTACTCTGCTTAGGTACGGTTATCGGAGGTGCTTTTATAATAACTTCGACCTGTGCTTCAGCTTCACCTATGTCAGCATCATCATTCGTATTGTCAGCAATATGTTGCTTTTTCGTATTAGTTTTTCTTATACGAGGCATTTTAAAGTGACAGATGCATGTGCATCGCCAACAGTAGCGCTACAACGTTTAATATTTGGTATTAGCTAAAGCTGGTATGGACGAGAAGAATCGATCACCGTTTCTAAACAACCCCACATGACAAGAGCTAGTCGAAGACTGAATGATGATGTTAAGTTAACCAAATTGCTGAATTTCGTACGTTTGTCGTTAATTGGAGAAAATCGTGTAAAGCTCGTTATATGTAGTGTTTATCCAAGTATAGGTTTTTATAAAATCTTACGGCGATTTGTTTTAGTATAAACTTTATGAAATCTTTGGATATCAATAGAGACGATATCCTTGAACATAGTTGTTGTTTATGGGTTTTTTGTTTTAAACAATGCGTTGTACTAGGTCGCTCAACGGTGAATATTCAACTAAACAATCATGTATTAACATGCACAAAGCTGTCGCTTTTTTTGCGATAAAGTTATGGTAAGTCTAACACCAATTGGTCCGTTTTTAACTGACTCATTTTGATGGGAAAGAGATTTTTTTTAAATTCGTTGGGAGTATGCAGTGGCAGTGGATCTCGCATATAGTAGCTGGTTTTGAAATGTAGTATACTATTCGAGTAGGAGAAGAGAGAATGAGCCTACAAGATAGTCAATTCCAGGCATTTTATTAGAAATTGGTAATAACATCATTTTTTCTCGTAAACGTCTCAAAAATATCGGAGAACCTATACATGATAATGATGCATATGAGGCATTATTCCTGAACTGCTCCAACTTTTCAATGGTGGTGGCTACATCGATAAATTCAAAAGCTCATAACTTTTTTCTATTAAAGTAAATTAAACTTCTAAAATCGATTTTGAAAGGTCATTTTATGCCCTTTAATTATATTTTAAGGTCATTAAAAATTTTTTTAATTAACATAGAAAAATTGTCAACTAAGTTTTTTTTTTCTTTTTGAGGCCTTCGGGCATTTTAAATATTTTTTTTTTTTAATCGAAAGCCCATATTTTTTACTACAAAAATCTCTAAGGACAAAATAGAGAACATAATACTTACCGAGATACAACAGTTAAATGAGCGCAAGGTCTCGTCGAAATTTGAAAAGACGCGACCACGCGAGCACCTTGCGCTCATTATATTTTTTTTCTTTTTTTAACCGAAAGCCCATCTTTTTTTACTACAAAAACCTCTAAGGACAAAATGGAGAACATAATACTTACCGAGATACAACAGTTAAATAAGCGCAAGGTCGCGCCGAAATTTGAAAAGACGCGATCACGCGTGGACCTTGCGCTCATTTAATCCCTCAACCTGAGACATCAAACCCCAAGTTGAAGGTGAACTATTCTCCCAAACCAAAAAGTAAATAATTAATATGTATGACAAATGATACACGCTTCACGTCAATCGATAAGTTCGGACGCTTTTCTTATAACAAATATTGAAATTAAAAAAGTTATAAGCAAGATATAAGTAGTCAATCAAGTGCACGCGCCAGCGCGTACAAACTTTAAACGCGGAAAAGCTGTTATGAAAGGTATGGATGATCTTTGGCAAGCTGATTTAGTGTAAATGGGAAATTATAGTACAGCAAACAAAAACTATTGATTTCTATTAACGGTCATTGATATGCATTTCGAAATATGCATATCTAAAATCAAAAAATGCAAAAGATGTTGCAAACGCAATGGCAGAAATTTTCAGTTTTGGAAAAAATCCAAAGAATTTGCAGAGGGATGATGGAAAAGAATTTTTGATAAGAGTTTTATGGCTTTAGTCAGGAAACGTAATTTTAATCATTATTCAACATATAGAAGTTTAAAAGCCTCGATTGTAGAACGATAGTACTTTTCAAATGGTTGTGGTTCAAGGATGACTACAATTCTTGGATAGATAACAACGACATTTTATAATTTATTACGCTACATTGTGAAATAATTTTTATTTTTATTTTACATTATTTAAAATAAATTAATTAAAAAATAGATACCTATATTTTTATAATGTATTACGTTAGATTATGAAATAAATGAATTAAAATATCAAAAATTGTGAAATTACTTATTGTTCAGATGATTGTTCAAGGTGATTTAGTTTGTGCATTATAAATTGGAAGAATCTTTAACGGAAAAAATTAAACCGCTAACATATTCGCATATATTCTTCATTTTATTGTTTTCATTACAATGTTTCAATACGTCACCAATTCCGCTAAAGTTGGACCATGTATCGAGCGCAAAAATGTGGAATTCAGTTTTTAGCTTCCGAATAATGATACAGTGCAACTATACGTTAATTGCAAATTTGTGAAGCCGAGCCCTACTTTGAATAACAACAGCATCAACAACAGCAGCAATTATTGAAAACATTTTTAGACATTTTAAACTATAATTTGATGATTTTGATCTCACGCTTCGGTGCACATATGAAAGCAGTTACTCGGCTCGCTCTCTAAAGACTGATTGCTTTGAGTATCATGAATTCCAAGCAGAAATAATTCGCCATTAATGGACCTGATTCGGACTATGTTAGTACTGCTAAACTCTTGGTATTAAAGGGGTCGCAGAGGTTTATTCCCACCCTGACAACGCTTTGTGTATGAGATAGCGTCGTCATGCAAAGACGACCGATCTTTGCCGGGATACCTAGTACAGGCAGGCAGAACTTCGCTCTTATCGGCGTGTCGAAAGCGGCTTTGTAATCGACAAATAGGTGGTGAGTGTCTTTGTTGAACTCACGGGTCTTTTCCAAGATTTGGCGTAATGTGAATATTTGGTCACTGGTCGACCTTTTTGATCTGAAGCCACACTGATATAGTCCTATCAGTGAATCCGTGTATGGCTTCAGCCTATTACACAATACGCGCGTCCGAATCTTATATCCAATGGAAAGGAGACTTATTCCGCGGTAGTTGGCGCAAACAGCGGGGTTTCCTTTCTTAAAGATAGGACAGAGAAAACTGAGATTCCAATCATTGGGTATGCGTTCATCGGACCATATCTTGCATAAAAGTGGGTGCATACTCCTAACCAACTCTTCGCCGCACACTTAACGTGTTGCAGCTACCGCCGGAACCGCCTGAACTAGCTACAAATGGAATTTCGATTGGTCATAGAAAGAACCCTTTTTCTTCTAAATCACGCTCGTCCGGAAACGCCGCCTTGTCAACCTAACGGATCAAGGGTTGACGAGTGAAACAACAGCTCCCCACCAGCACATCGCTGCCTCGCACACTTCCTCGCTATCGTCGGGTGTGAGCTTTGCGCCCTCAACGGATATCCTTCACGTCTACAGTCAGCAACAATTTTGCAAACACATATATTACGAGAAGCCGAATCAGCTGTGGTATGCACTCTGGCTGCACGTAACATTACAGGGTCTCCGCCAACGGAAGATGTGCCAACGTCGTCCAACCCCCGCCGACGACCCAGAAGTTACAGTGCCAACAATCCTGCCACTGAATTACCCGCAGCACGGCGTCGAAGGCATGCAACGTACCGTCATCGTGATCACCGTCGTCGCAACCACCCTCATCGCAACCGCTGTGTTCGCAGCCTCCACCGATGCGTCAGAATTTACAGTGCCACAATCTTGCCACTGTATTATCTGCAGCTCGGCGTCAAAGACATGCAATGAACCGTCATCGCAATCACCGTCATCGCGATCACCGTCGTCGCAACCACCGTCATTGCAACCGCCGTCCTCGCAGCCTCCGCCGATGCGCCAGAAGTTACAGTGCCAACAATCTTGCCATTGTATTGCCTCCAACACGGCTTTGAAGTCAGGCAACGTACCATCATCGCGATCACCGTCGTCGCAAACACTATCATCGCAGCCTCCACCAATGCGTCAAAAGTTACAGTGCCAACATTCTTGCCACTGTATTATCTGCAGCACGGCGTCAAAGACATGCATAGAACCGTCATCGCAATCACCGTCATTGCAACCGCCGTCGTCGCAGCCTCCACCGATGCGCCAGAAGTTACAGTGCCAACAATCTTGCCACTGTATTACCTGCAGCATGGCGTGGAAGACATGCAACGTACCGTCGCTGCAACCACCGTCATCGCAATCGATGCCCTAGAAGTTACAGTGCCAACAATCTTGCCAGCGTCGAAGACATGCAACGTTGCTTCATCGCGATCACCGTCGTCGTCTCAACATTGAATGGATTATTGCCATGTCCTTAGTAACACTCACAAGAATTAGACATATCGATTGACGTACAAATCATCGAAATCTATCCACGCTTTTGGTCTCTAGATTCCAAACTGATTCTCCATCTTTCAGCGTTTCCAACCCCTAAAATAACATGTCTGCCAAAACTGCATAATCTCCAAAAATTGAACCAAAAATACTTTAAACTGTATCGGAATTTTTCAGATATTTTATTTAAATTTAAGTCGTTGTACACATTTTTAATATACACGTTAATTGATATACAAATCCTCAAAACCTTCGAAATATGGATGTTCTAACACCTTTTCTGCTGATATACGGTGTACTGGATCATAAATAAGCATTTTTTGTATCAAATCAATACCGTTCTCATCAAGGTTTTTTAATTGATTCATTAATTGATTGGTAGACCAGCATGGAAATGTATTTTTGTAATCTGGTAGAGATGTTACTCCTGGCCATATGTCCTCGGTCGGCGTTTTCAAGATTCTATAAAATGAAAAAAAATAAAAAAAAGATTCAATTAAAGTAATAAAGCATCTGACGAACTATGAAGAAAGTGTCAAGCCTTACGCTTGACACAAGATATCGCAATTATGTACTTAGCTTAACGAAAAAAAAATATTTGGGTGTCCTCGCTCTCGGGTTTCGGGTTGAGCGAAACACACGAGTCGGTCTCTTGCTGATCGCTCAAAACGAACTGACTAGTTCGTCGCTCAGCTGCTGACAGAGCAAAACGAACAGTGTCCGCGAAAAATGTCATTTTTTTTTGTTGTTGTTTAGTTTGCCGTATGTCGTTGCCTTAGATATTTTTTTTTATTGAATTACTAAAAAAGCATAAATTACTTTGAAAAAAATGTCATTAAATGTTTTAACACCGAAAATGAATCAGGATTAGGTGAATAAGCCAATCAATCAGAGGTCCTTCTGATGCAGTACTAGCATCATTAACCATCGTGTTAAATTTCAATGCTATCATATCACTAGATTTTATATATGGGCAAATCTCGCGTGACGCACGTAACATTCGTACGCTTTTGTAGATTACTTTATAATTATTTTTTTTGGGTTTTTAAAAGATATACCGTGAACTTTAGTATAGAGCATAGAGGGATTTAAGTGTACTTTCGAATGACATTTAATATAGCTTCTTTACTTTTACTTTTTCCGAAATAATTGTTCATAAAGTGTTGTGACGCACGCTACACAAAATGGAAGTTAGTTTTAAATTTTCAATTTCATTTGTAATTTTTAGCGAATTATGCATGATAAAGTACACAAAATCCAATATCTAAAATAAAGCTGAGAATAATAGAATTAAGATATTGCTTATTTGGAGTCGAAAAAGTTTATGGTTTTTAAGCAAACACCGTGAACGATTGTGACGCACGTTACGTGGCGCACGCTACATTTTTTCCATGGTAGAAAAAATGTAGCGTGCGCTACGAAAATATAACCAAATTATTTCTTTTGTTTGGGTAGTAATTCTTTAACTCTCAATTTTGTTAACCTTTTTATTTTTTTAAACTTAAATGAAGTTATGAAATATGTTATGAAATATATATATGTATGTTTTAATGAATTTATGTAATATAATATGTTTACAATGAATTTATATGATATAATGAATGTTTTAAAAAATGAACAATTTATAAATTATTTTTTTTCTTAAATGAGTCTGCCGTAAGGGCCATTTCGAGCTCATTTTCATTAAATGATGCAAAATAATAATTGCTTTTTATTCCTGGTATGCTCGTTATGTTTGCCCACCTCTCCGAAAGAAAACCAGTAGTATTTCTTATATATCGGCCACTAACATATAAAATGGAAATGCCATGTATATGTTTTTTGCCAAATTAAAAAAGTCGTTGGCGTTACTCAGAATTAGATTTTTAGCTTTAACCATTTGCCACACTTTTCGCTTTACAATAGCTCCAATTCCATCAACTGCACCCTTTCCGTGGGAAGTTGCAAAAAAATTCCACTCAAAGTGGCTAACGTTAAACTCTTTTCTAAAATGCGGTAGACTTGACATTATAAATTTGTTTTTAAATTGACTTGCACAGCCATCGGAAAATATGAAGATTTTGGTAACGGAATGCTTTTTATTTATTTTTTTGATTATTAGCTTAAGGAAGCAATATACATCAAATTTATTGTGTGATAACTGGTTGCTCGTGATTGCAAATGATTTTGTGGTACTGTGCAACCAGGCAACACAAGTAAAAATGGTCACTTGGGTGTAACAAAAATGTGCCGATTGAATTTCGTTCTGATTCAGGAGCCGATAGTTCTCTGCAAAATCGACTTGTAAAACAACTTCATCTTTTCCAACAGACATCTTTCGGTTTTGAAAGTACTTTTGTTGTACTCTCTTAACAAAAGTATGCATTTTGAATATAGGTACCTGCAATTCCAATTCCTTAATTAAATCACAAATAGATCCTTTTGTTTGGCTGAGCACCATGCGTCTATTAATAATTCGCCAATTCTTCCATTCTGTAACCTCATCGAGCCGATTAATATTATTTAAAGGCACAAGAGCATCTATCAAATCTTTAACGCATTTTTTGTGCCGAATGAATGGCAAAAAATCGACGTTCGAATCAACAATGCACAAAATGCATTGAGTTAAATAGAATGCGAAGCCGATAAAGTTTGAGTGAGTGTGTGCGCTCACATACGACTCGGTCACACAACATTTAAACGAAGAAAAATGAATTGAATGAGTGGGAATGAGAGGTTGCTTTCGAGTTCATTCGAATGCCTAAATTTTTTATGTATGTATAATTGTATGTTGTTGTCAAGAGGTTTTTTAATAGTTGTTGTGCTGCTGTGCGTAAGGAAAAAGAAGAAAACGAAAAGCAATGTAGTGCGAGTTAGTCACACTTAACTCGCACTCATATTGTTACAAACTCATTTCATTGTGCGCCTCGCAATTGCGCCTCAATTGAATTCAATTCGAATGCATTCAATTGTATTTAAGTTGTGAGTGAAGCCACGCAGATGTCTAATTTAGAACTATAGACGTCTTAAAAAAAAAAAAATTGTATACTAACTATATAAAAAAAAACCTTAATTTCTGTGACGCACGCTACAACGCTTGGACTTGACGTTTCATACCTAATTTTAATTATTCCAAAATAGAAACATAATAATTGTTATACAAAATTTGAAGAGAATTAAACAAACCTTAATACAGCTATCTGTCCGATCTTCTATGTTAACAATAATGTTATATTATGTATACCGAAAAAATTTTAATTTTTGGTATAAAAGTAACAACACCGAGGTTGTGTTGGGTTTGGTAATAACTATTGTATTTATAAACATCGAAATGCTTTTTTTGTTATAAATTTTTAAAATAAGATATCTACTCTATTGTTCTACATAAAAGAAAATAGCAAAAGGCTCATTTCAAAAATTGTTCGCTGGTGGACTGTTTCTGGGATTTGCCCATATGCGGACAAACGTCCCGCATGTTTAATTGAACAAGAACTTTCAACACTCAGACAGGGTGATTTGTATATAATACAATATTATGAAGAAGTGGAAAAAAATTAACACTTAACGAATAAAACAAAAAATTTTAAGAGGCAAGCGGTGACAGACTGGCCAAACATTTCAAAGAATTACCCATGTAGGCCAGACGGCACCTGAGCACGACGCCTATAAGGATCAAGCGGAGCAGGAAGCGGACGATATTCAATCTGAATTTAATTATGTAAAGCCTTTTAAGGTATTACGAGGCGTAACAACTTGTGAAGTGAATTCACGGGAAAAATGCTAAATAAATTTGTTTAGCCAAATTTATTATTGGCCTTGATCGTCTGAACATGGTCAACGCAAGAACTGACCTCAAACGAGGCGAAATTGCACATGACTTTCGAAAGGAAAAGCTCGGGTACATGAGCTGTCAGTACGTAAATTTCCTTCGGGGGCAGTTCGGACCCTAACTAGTCCCAACCCTGTAAGTAGTGGCCACATTCCTACAAAAGACAAAGAGCAATTTACTCAAAACTGTACCCATACCCAACGGAAATTCAGATTTTGTAAATAAAAAAATTAAAGACCATATGGGATTATTGATAAGAAATGGAAAGACGAAGAAGGAAACAGGAAAAAACGTCTAGTAATGGCCTCCCGTAAATTAAATGGGAAGACCATAGACGATAAAAACCCTATGCCAAACATTACTAGGGTATTATCAAACCTTGGAAATTCCTGCTACTTTACTATGATTGATTTAAAATCAAGGTTTCATCAATTACACAGGCCGATAAAATTTGACAAAAGTCTATACCCAGAGACCAGACCTGACATACCCGAAGGATTTTGATGCGATGAATCCGAATCCGTGCTCGAAAATGCTCCTATCCTTACCTAAAAGTGAAAAAAACGGGTTTTTTTTTTTTGCAGTTTTTGAGGTTACGTGACAGAAAAAAAAAATTATTATCAAAAAACGTTGAATGGCAATTGAAAGTACCACCCTACCCCTTTCACACCTTTTTGGATTTGTTAAAAAATCTTTTTTTTTACCGAAATATCGCTATTTGAAATTTTTTGGGTTGGAGTTTTGTGGGTTAGCCCGCTAGTACTGTGGGATCCAATTTGAATAAAAATAGGACTTATTTTAAAGGAAGAAATGTTAGGGGTTGATTTTTGAGCTTACGAAAAATTCTTACCTTATTGGGTGAACTCGACCTTAGATTCGGAATCAGCGACCCCAAAATCGCAAGATCAACATTGTCTGGTATCAGGCAGAATTTTTTCGATTTTTATGTGGATGAGTATGTAAAATTTCAAATAGCGATTTTTCGTTAAAAAAAAAAATA
This sequence comes from Leucophenga maculata, assembly GCA_035044805.1. Taxonomy (NCBI): domain Eukaryota; kingdom Metazoa; phylum Arthropoda; class Insecta; order Diptera; family Drosophilidae; genus Leucophenga; species Leucophenga maculata. The sequence continues at coordinate 40,824 of JAWNNP010000375.1, forward strand.
TTTTAAATAATCCAAAAAGATTTAAAAGGGGAAGGGTGGTACATTCAATTGCCATTCAACGTTTTTTGATAATAATTTTTTTCCTTCCGTCACGTAACCTCAAAAACTGCAAAAAAACGCGTTTTTTCACTTTTAGGTTAGGTTACCTGACGTATAGGAGCAATTTCGAGCACGGATTCGGATTCAGCGCATCAAAATCCTGCAAGTATGTCAAGTCTGGTCTCTGGGTGAAAAATTTGTTGCCCTGTGTTATCGACATTTGTCATAAATCAGTCCTTACGATCAAGGAACCTTTTGGATATTAAACGTCAATAACTCCAAAGAATGGATTTGTTTACAAACACAAAAATAATATATTGTGATAATGAAAAGTGAATAAACTCGCAAACAATGCGATCAATCTTGTCAAATAATTTTGATATAGGCAAGTTGAGAGTCTTAAACTACAAAAGAATATTGACGATACAACAGACCTCAATCTAATGGCATACATTCCGTAACCAACTCAAATTCGGAAATAGTCAGTTATTGGAACAAAACAATAGGCAAGTCGATATAAATTCTCAAACTCAGGCACAAATAAATAATCTTACAAATATCGTACTAATATTATAAATGCGAAAGTTTGTATGGATGGATGTATGTTACTCTCTTACGGCTAAACTGCTAAACCAAATGGTATGAATTTTGGTATAGAGATTGTTGGGACGATGGTAAAGAACATAAGCTACGTTTTGACAAAATTGGAGGGGGCGGGGCCAAACCCATGTGAATGCCCTGATGCCCTGCTACTGCCAAGCAGGTCATTGGTTATACAAAACCTGTGTGTAGCGCTACTGCAGAAGAACGCCTCTTATCAGCAAACTCTGCAGTCGGCACAACGCGAGCTCTTAGAGAGTAATATCGAGAGAAACGAAGAGAGGAGAAACGTCTTTTAGGAAAAAGAAGAAAGGCGTGAGCTTGAGAATGTTGAGAGGTTATGTAAGAAAAATTAAGCTCGAAAGCTTTATCGAATTGTCAATCGTCCGACCGAAGGTTTTAGGCCCGGAGTAACTTTCGCTAAAGACAAAAGGTCAAGCGTCTGACCGACGGTCTTAAACCCGGAGTAACTTTCTGTAAAAGACGAAAATTTGTATAGCCTTCTTGGAAGCGATGTACCGCACAATACCGACTATAGAGTAATGACACCGGAATCGCCAATTAATGATCACACTATTGCAGAGCTAATAACGAGGTTGATTCGGTTATTCATGCTGAAAAATAACAAAGCTACAGGCTCTAATAGGCTGCCAGCTTAGATATTCAAGACCAAAGGCGAAAAGTTGATTTAGAGTTTGCACGAACTTTGAAGCAAATTATGGTCCGATAAACGCATACCCAATGACTGGAAGCTCAGTTTTATTTGTCTTAACTTTGAGAAAGGAGAACCCACTGTTTGCGCCAACTGGAATAATTCTGCTTTCCATCGGATATAAGATTCTGTCGTAGTTGTGTAATAGTCTGAAGCCACATACGTATTCACTGATAGAACGATATCAGTGTGGCTTCAGACCAAAAAGGTCGACCAAATATTCACATAACGATAAATCTTGGAAAATATCCGTGAGTTTAACAAAGAAACATACCAACTATTTGTCGACTATAAAGCCGCATTCGACAAGCCGATACGATCGAAGTTTTTCAAAAATATATATAATTTATGGTGTCCCGAACACTTTGTTTTGGGTGTTAAAAACTTAATAGGAGTTCATATTTATAAAAAGGGCCCGATGCAACCATCCTCATATAAGCGATAAACCTGCTCAAAGTTTCCCACCAGAGTTGACGCAATATACTTGATCTCCAACCCGCCCGTAGTATTCGTGAATCCGGATCGTTGCAAACTCGACCTTTAAGTGCATGGTATTAGAGCTCGCAAAATATACTCAACCCAATTTTTCTGCTCACTTAAAAGACCGAGAAAAAGGATAAGCATGCACTCATGCATACTTGCTGATTACCTATACACAAGCAACAAACATACAATCCCAAAAGAAAGTTTTGAGATTTTCTACGAAGCAGTGTCTCGAGTAAACACATGATCAGAGAACGCGAACAAAAACGCTTGTTGGTTGATCGAAGAGCGAGCCGAGCAAAAACGATGTTTAAGTATTTTTTCGCGACAGTTTCACATCGTGCCTGTGGGTGATTGGAATTTTTCGACAACATGCAAAAGAGTGACCACTTCTTGCAAGCTCTTGTAAAAATACTAAAATTAAAAGCCATTACTACTTTTTGAGTTCGATCCCATACAAACCTACAAAACGTGTATTTATTTTTCAATCAGCTTAAAACTCAACCATTGATGCGTTGATATGGTATGGTGGAGTTAAATAAACGACAGATTCACATTCGTATGCTTATGAGCGCTTCCCTCCACTATTTGGGGTAGCTTTCATGCAAATCAAAACCAAATAAAAATCACAATTTAGTTTTACTTAAAAATGTATGATTTTGTATTTTGTTATTAAAATAATAATAACTAGGTACTACCTCTCGACGTTGCATACGCCTATTTCTACAAACCCACCGAACATACTTGTGTTGGGTCATATTTATAGACGAACGTGACACGATCAACTCGTCATGTCGAGCTTAAAATGTATGTATATATTGACATTCTTTAATGCTTAGTATAAAAACTTAAGAAGTGAACACTTGTATTATATACTAAACATCTATATATTTCATTTATTTGAGCGATATTTATATTTATTTGGAATCCACATTATTTATGAGATAGTTACGAGTCTGTTCCAAAGCATTTCCAACCGCTTGCTCTCCAAATCAATTAAGCAGTTGATATACATATTCCGTCATATCTATTTCTTTCAATTCTTCTTTGAACTGTATAACCTTAACTCTGAATAATAATATATTTTAATTTCATATCCTTAAAATTTTAATTTGTAATTGGTAGGTCAACCTAACGGCGAAGCAAAAATCCTCCAACGGGTCTGAGTGGTGTAAAAAAAAATATTGTGTAAGGTTATATTGCATTTGTCAGAATAACAAATGTCCTTCCGTAACATTTTATTTTTTTTTTAATAGAGAACTCTTAAAGAAACTAAACCCATAACACAAACTAAGCTCACTCAAACACAAAATTTTAGATTTTACTTTAAAATCGCAAAATAAATGATCCGTCAATTGCAAATCTCGTAATTTGGCGTACAACACGACGATCTGATTCAGTCACAGCCTTAAAGCGCTAAGTTAAGTTTTTACCGTTTCATCACAAACTTTGTTTGCAAAAAATAAAAAACAACAGCTACTGCAGAAAAGTTACAAAACTTTCATGGGCCCTAAAACAATACCTATGACCCCACCTCCTAATATAAAAAGACTTATGCTAAACAATAAAAACAACAATTGTGATGCCAAATACATATTTACAAATATAACAGACGACAAATCGTTCGAAAAAATTTTACTTCCATTGTAAAGGAAATAGTCAACTACACCTGTAATGGTGAAGTCAATTTATTAAAAAAAGCGGGAAGGCGCACTGCTAATAAAAACTGTATTCAATCGCTAAAATTACTTAAACTTCTAATTTTCAACGATTTCGCCATCTCAGTAGCAGAACATAAAATACTCAATTTCACCAAGAGTGTAATATACTAAAAAAAATCCTGCATAGACTGCAAAAAAATGACCACCCTTCAGGAATAATTAGGAGCGGTTAAAACATTAGATTGTAGTAGCCAGATACAAGAAAAATAACAATGGAGCATCCTAAAAAATTTTGTGAGAAGTAAATTGGAGTAAAAGTCAATAACCTAAAAATAATTTCTTTACTAGAGATACACCTTCATTCAACACAAAACATTCCTATCCCAAATAATTACACACTTTACCAAAAAAAAAAAAACCAACAAAAAGTTATGTGGTAGTTGTAATCCACAACTGAACTGACCACATCACCACCCACGAAACTTTTACTCTCTCCCTTGCATCACACTCCTCGCACTTCAATGTAAATGGAAATTTTCTATCCCTCTCCAATCCACATCGACCTTTTTGACGAGAGCACTACAAATTTCTCAATTTATTGACCCAAATTTAACACAAATAAAAACATGTGGCCTCTATACCAGGAGTTTAAGTCAAAATTTTTAGATGAAAAACCACATAGCACAAATATAAACAAGCAAAATATTTATGCAGGGAGCTAACCAAGCAATCTCGCTAACTCTAAGAGCTTAAAAAAAACTCAGCTTGGCTTAATCTAAAAGAAATATAACACTATCAACGTTTTTACTTCTTAAATGTATACTTTAAATTAAAACGAGAAATAAAAATTCTGAATCAAAAGCTACACAAAAATTTAAAGGCAAATTTTTAGCAATTCGAAAAATTGTTTCCAGTAGTTTTCGTAATGTCGAGAAACCATACTGTCTTAAAATAATCCTACTTGAAATATAACTAATAGACAAGGTTGAAGGCCACTTAAGTAGTAAGTAACTATGTAACAAACAATTTATTTAATGCAAATCAAACCCCACTACAATCAAAAACAATTCTTAAAAAATTAAAATGAAAAATTAGCTTTATCAGCTTTGTTCTGCGAATTATAAAGATTAACTTATTTTCGTTTTACGTTTAATGAGACATGACATGACATGAGTGGTGTTTGTTGGACTTGTCGAATAGTTTACGTGGTTATGTATTGAATTATCAATATACTCCTAAAATATGTTTTAGAGGTAAAAACAGGTATTTTACCTAACTTTGTTTACTTAAATAATTATATTATCCGCATGTGGTTATAGCTATGAAAATGCAAATGTTTGCTCTATCGAACTGGAGAAAAAATGGTTCCCATACTACAATTATACTGGAAGATTGACACTGTTAAAATTTAAGTTTCGTGCAAGTTTAAAATTTGTTCAAATTAATTTTTTTTTTAAAGTCTATTCGATATGGTAGTTTTTAGGCCCTGTACCGAAGGTACAAGAGCCTATTGGGTTTGTGCAAATGTATGTAACAGGTAGAAATAATGGTCGGAGACCCCCCAAAGTTACCACCATTATGGTCAGGAATGAAAGAGGAGTCGATATAGCCATGTCCGTCTGTCCGTCCGTCCGTCTGTATGAACGAAAGGATCTCGGAAACGGTAATAGATAGAGACTTCGTGTTTTTTGCATTCGACTAGGATTGCTCCGGAATTTCACAAGTTTATTTTGAAATTTTGTCCAAAAAAACTTGTTCTACAAACTCATTGTTGAGTTAATAGCAATATTCAATATTATGTTAAATGACGGCTTCAAATCCATATAAACTTGGATGAAAACCTACACCAACATTTCGATATATGTACATTATTTAGGACCTATAACCGTAGGATATATGTTTGTAAAAGGCAGATGTATGCGAGCAGATCACAGGATGAATAAATATTATTAATCAACATTAAAAGTCTAGTAGATATATGCATATCTGTTCGTTGGATATAGACTCTCGAATAATATTCGATCAAACGAAACTTTAGGTGTAGCCACCCTACAAATCTACACCCAAAATGCAAAATTTGGTGTACATGGCGTGACTCCTGATTAAATATTTTCTATACCACCATGCTGTCAAGATGAAATGTTGTAGGTATTTCGTTGGTTTTTAAAAATGCTAAATCTACAAATTTTGAATTAAAAAATTTATGGCGCGATTCACATATATTGTGACATATGTAGTTACCTGAACATGCGAAATAATTGATCGATTTCCGAATCTCCTTGAAATAATGGTTTTCTGGTTGCCATTTCTGCAAAAATGCAACCAATGGACCATATATCAACAGGACACGAATACCGTGGGGAACCGAGAAGAACTTCTGGTGCACGATACCATAATGTAACAATTTCATGTGTATAAATGCGTACTGGAATTCCAAATGAGCGACCTAGTCCAAAATCAGCCACTTTTATAATTCCATTCTTATCAATAAGCAAATTTTGTGGTTTTAAATCGCGATGCAACACTCGACGTCGATGACAAAAGAGAATTGCAGTTGTAATTTGATAGAGATAGCTCCGAACCAATTTAGCATCCATGTATTTCTCGGGTGGAAGAGAATCCATGTATTTTTTGAGATCCATCGAAAGAAATTCGAATATTAAATAGAGCCTGTTTTCTTCCATTAAAACATCCTCCAAACACACAATATTGGGATGCTTTAGTTCCTTTAAAAGCGAAATTTCTCTGCAACATACCAAAATATAAAATATGTCTCACTAAACACATATGTCATACAATACCTTATTGCCGTGGATGGTATACCTTCATCATCCGACTCTAACCTTATCTTCTTCATAGCAACGATTTGCCCAGTTACTCGATTCCTACCTTTATAAACAACCCCATAAGTACCTTCCCCAATTTTTTCAATTTTCTGGAAGTCGTCCATTTTTTTATGAAAATATTTCACAACTTGGCAATACAAACACATAGAATTAAAAATGCCGCCTATTTTATAATTCTAACATCAGTGTTGCCACACTTTTCTACAATCTTGTAACACTCCATAAAAAATAATCAAGTTAATAGTAAAAGATAAATTTGCTTGAACATATATATTAATACCTCTTCACACAGGGTAGTCCTTTTAAATTTCTCTATAACATAGTTAAAGTTAAAGTAGATAAAGTTTGTTCATCCTTTAGTGCCATTTGCTTTATATATACATAAATATATATATATATATATACATATATATATATATATATATATAAATATATCGGCAATTTATTGCCCTCCAAGGTTTACGGTATTTGAAAAACAGTTTCTCGAATTCTTCGACACTCTAACCGCGGGTGATTATAATGCCAAACATACACATTGGGGCTCAAGGCTTTCAAACCCCAAAGGAAAGCAGCTCTACAAAGCAGTTATAAACACCAAAAACAAGCTTAACAAGCCAACATATTGGCCTAAAGATTCGATGAAAATCCCAGATCTCATTGATTTTGCAATAACCCGAAGAATTTCAAATTATCTAATATCTGCTGAATCTCTTGCAGATCTCTCATCGGATCATTCTCCAGTTCTTTTTTGTTTACTGGAAAACCTCAACTAAAAGAGTATCCTAATAAACTCACTACACAAAAAACAACTGGCTCAAATATAATAAGTATATAAGCAGTCATATCGAGCTAAGCCCAGCAATAAGTAACGAAATCGATATTGAAAACTCTGTCAACACTCCACACCATAACCATCCACAGCCAATTCGATGAACCAACAGTCATATTGAACAGTTAGTTATGACGAAACGGCGTTTAAGAAGGGAATGGCAGTGTCTAAGATCTCCAATCTCTAAGCACAATCTTAAGATTGCTTCACGTGAGCTAAGCAAAGCTCTTAAACTCGAGGAAAAAACTCACTCAGAGACGATACATTGAACGTCTTTCTCCAACAAGCTCTAAGTTTCCCCTGTGGAAAGCGTGTGCAGACTTTAAACCACCGGCTATAGTCTCTACACCCATAAGAGACCACACTGGAAAGTGGGCACGCACGGACATAGAAAAAGCGGAAGTTTTTGCAAATCATTTAAGACCTGTTTTTCAGCCAAATCCGTCAACAAACGCTTTTGTTCTTCCCCCTCCATCGAACACGAACAACTCTGAACCCCTCAGAGTTCACACCCACGAAGTTCAAAAAGTGATATAGGCCAAGCTCAATCCCAAGAAGGCTGCAGGTCATGATTTAATTTCCTTAAAAATGATCACAGAGCTTCTCAGCCCAGCTGTGACATATATCACAAAATTGTATAACGCGATTTTTAAATGCGGATATTTTCCAACTCAGTGGAAGAAATCGGTCATAGTCATGATACCGAAACCCGGAAAGGATAAAACACAGGCAGCGTCTTGTAGACCCATAAGCCTACTATCCTGCCTATCCAAACTGTTCGAAAAGTTGGTTCTTTGAAAAATCAACGCACACATGCAGAACGTTATTCCCACCCACCAATTTGGGTTTCGTAAAAACCTTGGCACTATCGAACAGGTAAACCGATTAACCTCAGAGATTAGAACAGCGTTCGAACTCCGCGAATACTGTTCCGCAATCTTTCTCGTTTGGCTCGATGGACTTAAGTACAAAAAAAAGTATTGCTATCCCAAAACACTCACAAAATCCTTGAATCATATATCAGCAATAGAGCATTCACAAGCTGGAGTCCCCCAAGGCAGCGTTCTCGATCCTATGTTATATGTTCTATACACATCAGACATACAAACGGAACACAGACTTACAATATCCACATTTGCTGATGACACAGCCATCATAAGAAGATCTCAATGCCCAATAAGAGCAACCAGACTACTAGCAGATCATCTCATTTTTCTCGAGGAGTGGCTAGCTAACTGGCGTAAAAAAGTTAATGAGCAAAAAAGAAAACACGTCAATTTCACTTTAAACAGAGGTACTTGCCCATCGCTGACTTTAAACGACATTGTGATCCCACAGGCCAATGACGTCGTGCATCTCGGCATTCATCTGGAAAAACAGCTCACTTATCGAAAACATATGGAAGCCAAGAAAACACAAATAACGCTAAAGGCCAACTTCCTACACTGGCTTATAAGTCCGCGGTCCCCCTTAAGCTTGGACTACAAATTACTTCTTTACAACTCCGTAATAAAACCTATTTGGACGTACGGCTCACAATAATGGGGCAATGCGAGTTCCAGTAACGTGGATATAATATAAAGAGCTCAATCAAAAATACTTAGAACTCTCACCGGAGCACCTTGGTATATTCGCAATACTCACATTCACAATAATCTTATCATCCCAACTGTGAAAACTGAAATAGATCGATTCAAGCAGACTTATGAATGTAAACTCAATTCTCACCCTAATCCACTCGCACGATCTCTAACACTACTCCATATACAAACACGACTCAGGAGAAATGACCTCCCAGCCCTGTGATGTGCTCTTAGGGCCGCTGTACCTACATAAGTCCCCAACCGGGGGGCTACGTATAATACAAAACTAGATTTAAGATTTGAAAAATTACTGTTAGTCTAGATCCAATAAAGAAAACACTTAGAAAATTAGATAATTATAATAATTATAATGGAAACATACATAAGTATTATGTCATAAATATGAATTTGTTAATATGTATTAAGTATGAAGTCAATCTGAGTTCCTTTTTTTTGCATTGCCATAAAAACCATGTTATATTATATTTAAATATTATAATTAATAAGAGTGATTTATTTTTTTAATCTTAAACATACATATATAAAAGTGAAATAAATTTGAATTTTTTATTTTTGCCATTCATAATTTAATATGAGCTTGGCCTTTATCACTTTTTGAACTTCGTGGGTGTGAACTCTGAGGGGTTCAGAGTTGTTCGTGTTCGATGGGAAGAACAAAAGCGTTTGTTGACGGATTTGGCTGAAAAACAGGTCTTAAATGATTTGCAAAAACTTCCGCTTTTTCTATGTCCGTGCGTGCCCACTTTCCAGTGTGGTCTCTTATGGGTGTAGAGACTATAGCCGGTGGATTAAAGTCTGCACGCGCTTTCCACAGGGGAAACTTGAAACTTGTTGGAGAAAGACGTTCAATGTATCGTCTCTGATTGAGTTTTTTCCTCGAGTTTAAGAGCTTTGCTTAGCTCACGTGAAGCAATTCTTAGATTGTGCTTGGAGGTTGGAGATCTTTGACACTGCCATTCCCTTCTTAAACGCCGTTTCGTTATAACTAACAGTTCAATGTGACTGTTGGTTCATCGAATTGGCTGTGGATGGTTGTGGTGGTGGGTGTTGAGCTGCAGCAGTGAGAACAGAACTCAGGGCACTGACAGAGTTTTCAATATCGATTTCGTTACTTATTACTGGGTTCAGCTCGATATGACTGCTTATATACTTTTTATATTTGAGCCAGTTGGTTTTTTGTGAGGTGAGTTTATTGGGATACTCTTTCAGTTTAGGTTTTTCCAGTAAACTAAAAAGAACTGGAGAATGATCCGATGAGAGATCTGCAAGAGATTCAGCAGATATTAGATAACTTGAAATTCTTCGTGTTATTGCAAAATCAATGAGATATGGGATTTTCATCGAATCTGTAGGCCAATATGTTGGAGTACAGAGCGAGACATAGTTAAGCTTGTTTTTGGTGTTTATAATTGCTTTGTAGAGCTGCTTTCCTTTGGGGTTTGAAAGCCTTGAGCCCCAATATGTATGCTTGGCATCATAATCACCCGCGGCTATAAAGCAATCACCTAGAGTGTCGAAGAATTCGAGAAAATGTTTTTCAGATACTGTAAACCTTGGAGGGCAATAAATTGCCGATAGTGTTATACTAACAAACTTTATTTGAACATTTATTGAGGTGGCTTGGAGATAATTGGTTGCAAATGTCTGTAGAGAATGGTGTTTAATACGACTTCTTATGAGTATACCAGTTCCGCCGTGGGCTTTGCCATCTGGGTGTTTCTGCGAGAAGCAAAACATCAATGTCTCTTACTTCGAGAAAATTTACAAGTTCGTTTTTGAGCCGAAAAACACCATTGGCATTAAAGTGACATATATTTATTTTTAAACAAGGCATTATTTGATTTGTTTGGCTGCAAGCATCTGAATCAGAGTGTTTTGATTCCGCATCATTTCTTGCATTGTGCTTTGCATGAATGCCATGAAAATCATGATGCTTTGTTGCATTGATGCAATCATTGATTCGATGCCATTGAGTGGTGTATTAGCATTTTGGGGCATGCTCTGTTGTTGTGAGTTTTGTGTAGAGGGGCCCACGAGTACCGTGTGGGAAACGGTTTGGCCATATGACTTTGGATCAGCTGGCTTTAGCCCTGATTTCAAGGCATTGGCAAAAGACACACCAGGGGTGGTTGTGTCAAAGGTATATGTTGGAGTGCGTGCAAATGACTCTACGAGGTGAGAGCGAGCAGAGGCAGTTCGCAGATGCAGGCGGTTTTTCAACTCTTTCTACACAAGGCATCCTCTGTAATTATCCGTGTGATTTCCACCACAGTTGCTACACTTTTTCGCGTTTATTTTCAAGTCTGTGAAATGCTTTGAAACTAAGCGATAGTTTTCTTCGGAGTAAATTTGAACCCTGGTCTCGTTTATTGTACCCTTCCTAATAACAGTTATGTGGCAGTTATTGCTCCCAATAAGTTTTGCTATTAAGTTTACAATATTGTTAGAGCTTTGCTCTCGGACATATATTGGCGGTGGTTTGACACTCGCTTTTGTAGCCCCTTCATCTGCGCGGTTTGAAAATTGAAATTCTGTTGCGACTAAGTGGCGATTCGAATTCGCTTTCATTATTTCGTCGATTCAACTTAGGTTTATTTCCATTATTCGACATTTGTGGGCTCAGCTTTCGCTTTATTTGAATGTAGCGATCTAAGCCTGTCTGTATCGCTGGAGTTTTTGAATTATTCTTTTGCCGCAGTCCGCTTTGAGATTGCGGTAAATTATTATTTTTGATAATTGGAGAAGATGTTGTGGCTGTAGTTGTTGTTGTGTTCGTTGATGTTGAGACTGTTGCTGTTGTTTGAATTCTTTATATTTTAGAAAAATAAAAAATTCCTATGCACATAATTGTCAGTCCACAAATCTATTGTAGAAGTTGCTCCACTACTATGCACAATATCGGCTATTTCATCCTTTATTATATTTTTTATCATCCGCTATCTTTTGCGTTGTTCGCGACAACGTTGTGGCATCAGGCAGCATGTCTTCAATGTCAACATCTTCTCCATATTTGGCTCCAATTTTGATTAAATATCGTGCAAGGGTTCTAAACCCAACTCCATTGATTGCTGAAAAGGGTTGGTCAGTAACACATGCAACGCAAGCGTCAATAGCGGCTTTTTTCCTCTGGCGTCACAGTTTTTAACAACTTCGTATCCTTTATCAGTTTGCAGCACTTATGACGGGTTAAATTGGAAGACTGTTTCGACGAATATTTTAAATTATTGTTGCACGACTGACAGTATATAAATCCATCAAAAATAGTATCATCCTCCTTTATAATTTCATTTAAAATATTCCACACATAGCTCCTTTCCTTATGTAGGGCCGCCAATGTGTAGGTATTTGTGGGTATTTTTCAATTATATTTTCCTGCGCCATACTGATGAGACGACAAAATCAAACTAATTGTTTTACATTCCTAATGCGAAATGGTAATGCAAATTGGATGCATATATTATGAGTGCAATCCATACTGCATATAATATGTACATATGCCTAATCACGAGCAAACTCACAAAAACAAAATCATGCGGTTTGGCGCCAGTTAGACGCTCAAGTCTAGTATTTATGTACATACGCCTGATCGCGAGTAAACTCACAAAAACATGTCGTTTGGCGCCAGCTAGATGCTCAAGTCAAATTCGTTGTGTATTTACACGAGTTGAGTGGTTATTTTTGTTGAGTGATTCGTTGTTTATGTTTACGAATTTTCATCCCTGTACCTCAAATCGATGCAAATTTCTGTTAAATTCTGTTCGTTTATTTGAGACACGGGGCAAGGTCCCTCTGTTTTTGACCAAGTTTAAATGATTATTTCATCCGATTCCATTAGCATGTGTACAAAATTTCATCCTTGCACCTCAAATGGATGTAAAGTTAAGACGAATTTTGTTAATTGATGATATGGGTCGGTGTAACAGCTTCCCTAAGTTTCATGATGATCGGATGAATAGTGTAGTAATTCATACCGAACAGACGTGCCTATATATATATGAAAGACTAGCTCAATATAGCCAAACTTTTCACACTGGACTAATGGATCTTAATTGTAGCGATACTATTACTATGTATACCAAATTTCATCGTGTATTTGAAATGGATGCAAAGAATCACAATTTTTTTTGCATCGCTAATAGGGAGGGGGTCTATCGCCCCTTCTTATTTTGAAGAAACTTAATGAAACTTCTTCACCCAATTCCATTAACATGTGTTAAAAATTTCATGGGTGCAAAGATATAACGAATTATGTTCATCAACTTCATAAAATTACTTCTAAAGATCCCATTAATATGTATACCATATATCATATTTTGCATTTTGTTTATCGCTTATATGCGTGTATGGCTATCGCCAATCCAATTTTGATCCAACTTATAAGGATTAATTCTTTGTACCTCAAATCTATGGAAAGATATGGAAATTTTTTATCGCTTGTATGGGGAATGGGACAACATCCCCACACTTTAAATAAAAAGTAACCTATGTACTTTTCCAACATCCCTTTTATTTTAATACCGAAACTCATACAAATTGGATTAGCGCTTTAGGCGTAGGAGAGTAATATTCATCCATACATATATCCTCACAAACTTTCACTTATAACATAATTAATAAAAAGCTAATTAATTTGTAACTGGACATTGATCTTACAAGCGACAGTTTTATGCCATGCAGTGGAACTGTTTTCCACTGCTAAAATAGTTGGCAGTTTTGCCAATAGGGTCGTCAGGGGAATATAAGCTTTAAGTTGGCCGACACCAGCAAATATACACGCAGATGTCACAAATGTGGTCTTGCACATGGTACCACGACTGGCTCGAAGACTACCGTGGTCAGACATATTTACCATGTTTCGCATATGCGGTACTTGCATCTGGCCCATCCCAACTTTTGCGGGGCTGGTGTGGTCGGATTGGTAAGATGCCGTGGTCATCAGTAAACGGTGAGGTCTATGCAAGGATCTTGCTTCAAGGCTTGATAAGATCTTGAGTACATTCGGCGCAATGGCAACTTAATCCATTTGCGTAAATATCATATTTGTAGTGTCGATGTTATCTAAAATAATTTAATTTTTATTGACCAAATCACGTATAAAATGATATTTAAAATCTCTCGATATATTTATTTCTTGCATGGTGCATGTGATTTTTGCGCGCTTAAATTATCGCTGATACTGCCTCTTTTGCTGCAGCTTCCAAAGCCTGAGTGCTGCTTAACGCCAATATAGATTGTTTGTGCGACTCCCAGGAAAAAGATACACCACCCAAGAAAAACATTAAAACAGTAAAATATTTTCAATTAATAATATTACCTCACCAATTAGCATCGGTATGTCCCTCTGTAGGCGGACCTGACTTTTAGTAAAGTATCTTGAGAATCTGGCTGCTGGACAAATAGAAAGATGTGTTTTCCTCCAGCTTCATACTCTGATTTCAACTGCATACCAATATACTTACTCACTTAAACGGTTTCAACCAAAAATCCTGGAAAGAATCTTCCTCTCAAAGACTTCTAACGTTGTTACACCTGACTCAATCACGGTTTATGCCTCTGCGCCATACAATAGGACCGGGAGTATCAACGTCTTATAGATTTTGATTTTCGTTTTTTGAGAGAGGGCTTCACTTCTTATATGCTTGATCAGCCCAAAGAAACTTCTATTTGCAAGCGTGATTCTTCGCCTGATCTCCAGGCTGTCGTTTTCTCCATCAACACTGTCTGTCCAAGACGCGATGAAGGAGTGCGAGAAGACGCCAAGTACTTCGTCTGGTCCTCATTCACCGCTAGACCCATGAGCCGACACTGTTGTTCAGTCCCTGAGAACGACTTGGTGACTCACCGTTCCTGCTTATGATATCAATATCATCAACGTAAGCAAACAGCATCACTACCTTTTGGAAGATCGAGCCCGACAAATTCTGTATGTACGGACACTGGTGTAGTATGTACTCCATTAAAAGATTGATGATATCAATGTCATCGGCGTAAGCGAGCAGCATCACTTCCTTTTGGAAGATCGAGCCCGATAAATTCTGTATGTACTCCATCAGAAGATTGAAAAATTTGCACGGCAGCTCATCACCCTGCTGGAAACCTCTCTTGTTATTTAAGGATCGGAGAAGTTTTTCCCCACCCTGACAACGCTTTGTGTGTTAGATAGCGTCGCCATGCAAAGACGTACGATCTCTGTCGGGATACCTAGTGCAGACATGGCGTCAAAAAACTTCTATTGTATCGGCGTGTCGAAAGCGGCTTTATAGTCGACAAATAGGTGGTGTGTGTCTTTGTTAAACTCTCAGTCAATGTGAATATTTGGTGACTGGTCGACCATTTTGGTCTGAAGCCACACTGATATCGTCCTATCAGTGAATCCATGTGTGGCATCAGCCTGAATCTAATATCCGATGGACGACTTATTTTACGTTAGTTGGCGCAAACAGTGGGGGTCTCCTTTCTTAAACATATGACGGAGAACACTGAGGTTCCAGTCATTGGGTATACGTTCATCGGACCATATCTTGCATAAAAGTTTGTGCATACTCCAACCAACTCTTCGCCGCTGCCCTATCAAGGCCTGTCGCTTTTTTATTTTCCAGATTTTTAATAACTGAAAGTTACTCCGGGTTTAAAACCTTCAGCTTGATCTTTTGATAGAATATTCGAGCTTCATTTCTGTTACGTAACATCTCAACATCCTCAAACTCCCGCCTTTCTTGCTCCTTTTTCTTGCATCTGAAAAGGCGTTTCTTCTCTCTCCGTTTCTCACGATAATGCTCTCTAACAACTCGCGTTGCTCCTTACTGCAGAGTTGGCAGATAGGAAGCGTTCTGCTCTTAAGTGGCATTGCGACACTTCTCTCTTCGTACCAAGAGTTCTTGAGAGTCCTATCCGTGGAGCGGGTGATATAATTCCACTGCTCACATATATCTTAAGAAGACGGTGAGGTTTCCCGGAGTGTGTTTGAAAAGGCTGCGGCGGTCTGTTCTGATTGCAGCTTGCCGATGTCTTACTTTCGTTGCATGTTGGAGCGTGCGGCGTGCTCTACGCTGAGCCTAGTGCATACCTTGGCTGCGACAAGTTAGTGGTCCAATTCAATGTTGGGATCACGTTACGTTCGCACATCCAACACGCTCGATGCGTGCCTTCCGTCAATCAGAACATGATCAATTTGGTTGCGTGTTATTTGATCTGGACTCAGCCATGTAGCATAGTCGATGTTAAAGTGTTGAAATCTGGTACTACTAACCACCATGTTCGACCTGCGGCGAAATCAATTAGCTTATCTCTGTTATTGAAGGAAGCGTCGTGAAGGCTAAATTTTCCAACGGGTGGGACAAAGATTTCTTCGTTTGGGACAGCGATCCACGCGCTCATAGAACTCATCTTAAGCATCGTCATCTTTCCCTTCCGTCGGGGCGTGCGCACAAATTAGGCTAATATAAAAATAATTAGTTTTGATGCTTTTCGCGGCTCGGCGCTCGTCAACAGGCGTGAACCTAGAGACGAGGCCACATAGTTTCCTATTCACCACGAAACTACATCCAAATTCTGTAGTGTATGTGTAGTGTATGTCACAGGATGCTTTTTTAGAGCAACCCTGTCCTATCAATCGGATTTCTTGGATTGCGGTGATGTCAACCTTGCATCCTTCGAGGACATCAACAAGCTGGATATTTGCACAATCCCAATTAAGGTGAATATCCTTAAATCGAGATCCTTTTATCGTTTGCGGCGGTCGTCATCATAGGGTTCGTTCCGAGTCTTCCTGTTAGTTTTCATTGGGGATTTATTTATTTTTTTACAGTGGCGGCTCCCAAGCCCAGCGCACCAACCCCTAATTAAGGGAAGGGAGCCTTCTCACGTTAGCGCACCACTGAACGGAATGTTTAGAGGCTATCCAGAAGATACATGTCCTAACGTACGTGTGAGTTGCTTGGACCGTTTGTAAAAAGAATCATTGTTGGCCATTCCCAAGTGAATGGCAGTCAATAACTTTTCTCGCAATGTGAACTTGAGCAAACGAATCCCAATCTCCCAGATATATGTGTCCGAATCTTTTATCCCACTTAGGGCCGCTTTCTGATCCTCATTGATTCAAAATTCACCTAAATTTTGTGAATAATGTTTTCCCAATTTACGAGTTTGCAACTATTTGGATTTGAAATCAATGAGATTGAAGTTCATGGGTTTGCAAATCCATCTAAAGCATTGCAATCAACTGTTGCAAATAACTGTTACATTTCAATTATCGAAAATATATTGAAAATATAGAAGATATTTCAAAAGCGCTCAATGTGCAGTCAGTTGCAGACATTTCTGAGCAGTCATTAAATGTCATTGCAAACTCACTTTTAAGTTCCCGCACTGTAAATTGAGCAGTCTGGTTATATATGCAGACATATTGCCAACCAATAATTGTCGCATTGCCAACTTTATCACAAAAGCTTTGCTCCACTTGCACCAAATTTGTAAATTTATAACTCCGTGCACTTCAAAAACCCAAGTGCATGAATTTGCAAATCTAGGTGGATTTCGATCTAGGCAAAAATAGGAATATCAGAATACGGCCCTTAATAACGTTTTCGAAACGTTTGGTAATTCGTCAATGTAAGGAAATGCGCTCAGAAGAGCAAATATCCTTCACAACAAAATTGTTGAAGGATGAGTTGAAAAGTCTGTGGCGTGCAGTCAAAGTTTCTTACGACAAATTAATGTGTCAGAAACCAGAGGGCTTGGACAAGGAACTTATCATAGCAAGGCAAGGTATATGTTTGAGTGCCTATATGACATGTGGTTCCATGATAGATATGACTTGTTCACTTTCAGATAATTTTTCAGTGCATTGTGGAAGTAGAGATACCCCAAATGAATCACATAATATTTCTTTACCCCCATGTGACACAGACTTGTTTAACGGTGATTATAGCACATGGCCAAGTTTTCGTGATATGTTCACGGCCATCTATAAGTCGAACTTTAGACTACAACCTGTTGAGAAGTTGTATCACCTGAAACAAAAAACTCGTGATGAAGCTCGAGAGCCTGTAGCTTCTGAGAATGGCGCGGCCATTAAAAAGCTACAGCGGGAAATCAACAATGCAACTGCCAATTTAGAGTCTAATAGTATCAGCATCGAAAATTGGGATGCTATACTTATATTTCTGTGCTCTACTCGTCTTCCAGATAATACTCTGACGCTTTGGGAGCAGTCTTTAGAAGACAAACGAGAGGTTCCAAAGTGGAAGCACATGGACACCTTTTTAACAAGCAGGTTCCAAACGTTAGAAACGGTCTCAAATCTTCGTAGCTCTTCGAAGCCCGTTTCTGATAAGCCTTCAACAGATTTTTACAAGTCGAAGCGTTTGAATACTTTTCAAACAAAAGTAACATACCAGTGTCATATGTGCAAGTCTTCGGAGCACAATTTGATCAAGTGTCCGAAATTTTTAGCCCTCAGTCCGAAGCAGAGGACAGATAAAGTGAGAGAGAAGCAACTTTGTTTAAATTGCTTGGCTCACAGTCATATGAGGAACAAATGCAAAAGTTTGTTTAGGTGCACAAAGTGCTCAAAACCCTACCACACGCTGCTCCATTGGAATACTACTGCCAATGTTTTAACTTCTCACACCCCTTCTCCGGCAGCTCAGTCGAATTCCAATGGACAGTCAGGTTCTTCGCAAGCAATGAGCAGCAATAGTTTGCAATCTTGCTTTGCTTTTTCAACAAAGAGTGTGCCCTTGGGAACTGCGATAGTGCAATTAAAATTCAATAATCAGGTTGTTTCCGCTCGAGCACTAATAGACTCGGGATCTGAAGGTACGTTCATTTCGGAACGTCTTCAGAGGCGCCTAGGTGTACGATGCGAACGAGTGCATGCACATGTTTCAGGGTTGAATACATCTCTAGCTGCTAGAATTAACAGGTCGTGTCGCTGGAGTCCTCACTCGATCCAAGTTTCAGATTGGAAACGAGTTATTTTGTTTTACCCAAACTTACTGGATTTTTACCCAGTAAGAATATTTCAATGCCATCAGATGTCAGTTTTGATTGCCCCCTGGCCGATCCTCAATTTTTCAAGAGCGATCAGGTCGACATCGTGATAGGCAGTGATATTTACACTCAAATCGTAAGAGAGGGTATAAAACAAAATATTATGGGTTCATTGCTGGCTCAACGGACTGTTTTTGGGTGGATTCTTACTGGTCCAATCTCTCCCCCCACCAGGTGCAATACGATTTCTATTGTATCCTGTTTTACAAAGTTTAGCTTGGGTCAGCAATTAGAGAGCATTCCCAGTAGGGCTTTTCAGACTGTTGAGGACGAGTTCTGTGAACGAAATTTCGTCAACAACACTCGAAGCTATAGTGACGAGAAACATGTGGACACTTTTCCTGTTCACCCTGATTATCAGTGTGAGCAGCCTCTAGGAGCTTCACGCTCAGTCGCACTAAAGCAGTTCATGCGTAATGAGACTGCGTTAATCCGGATCTCAGAATTTACGTATGATGAGGAAGCGAATGAATGTTTGACCTTACAAAACTTGTGTAAGGTAACCCCCCAAGATGTCAATGAGCGACATTATTTGCTTTGCGGAGAATTGTTTTTCGTTCGTCTGATAAAGCTGAAATTGAAAACTTCGCGTTGACTACGGTCACATTTGCCCCATACGTGGCCATTCGGACTTTACGTCGTTTGGCAGATGACGTCCAGGATAAATATCCTCTGGTGCCAGAGAGTCTGCACTCGATGGTGTATGTGCATGATGCACTTGCTGGTGCTCATAATGTAGCCACTGCTATTCGCTCACGTGTTGAGCTGATAGTAGCATTGAATCCTGCAGGGTTTTTAATGCGAATGTGGACTGCGAATCATGAAGAAGCATTAGCAGGGATTCCCAGCGATTTTTACTGTCAATTGTTTTCTTGTCAATTGATAGGTTGTTTGATCCGGCATGCAGGTTAGCTCCAATTGTCGTTTCCGCCAAAATTTTAATGCAAAAAATTTCGTTGGAGAAGACGGATTGGGATGATTGTTTGTTTGCATGTACACAACAATCCTGGATAACTTTTTACGAGGAAGATGTGCCGAGGAAGATGTGCCGAATAAATATCCAAATTCCTCATTATGTGAATTTCGCCCCCATGGTTAAATTTGTGTGCAATTGCTCTTCAGACGTTTCTGGAAAAGCTTATGAACTTCTTCGTTTTTGAGATTTTTATGGAAGCACGCACAACCGAATTTAGAGGTCGGAAATGTTGTGGCATTCTTTGAGAAAAATTTCCCCCCACATGAATGGCGGCTCGGCCGCATTTTTCAAACGTACGCAGGGAGAGACAAAAAAGTCAGACGAGCTGATGTAAAAACAGGGCGTGGTGCGATTACGCGTCCTGTTGTCCAGCTACATACGTTACTCAATAAATTATTAACATTTTGTTTGCTTAAAAAAACGAGATTTTTTACAGAGCAGCAACAACGAGTTTTGGTCTGCCGCGAGTGCAAAGGCGACCACCCACTACGAAAGTGCCCGGAGTTTTTGGGCTTGAAAAACAAGCAGCTTCACGGAGGCCACAGCCCCATCAAGCGGGTTAAAGCACCAGCCTCTGCAGTGCCCTCAGCCTCTCCACCACGCCGGTCTACTGTTTTGACCAAAGGCGACGGTGAGAGAGAACTATCTCCCTTTTTGGAGATAGATGAGGAAGTGGAGGTTGAGTCTGCAGTGGCAGGAGCTGCGTCTGGGTCGCCTATGTTTACTGGGCTCAGGTCTACCTCAACCGAGGAACTTTGGACTGATGAACGGCGGCAAGAACCGGGTGTGCTCCCACGGAGAAAGTGGGCAGCTAGCTCGTGCACCGGCACCTAAGAGACGGCTCTTGTCCATGGTGTCGGCCCGCGATCTCCCCTCCACGTCCCAAGGGCTTCGGTCTACGGGGTCGTTGGAGATTCTTTCTAGTGACCGGAGTGTGTCGGTGTGGCGTCGCTCCCCTCCAATCCAACCGACTATACGCAGTAGGATAATTGTGAGGCCTATTGCGATGGTGCAGTTGATGGTACGTGGTCGAGCGCACCTGGAACGTGCTCTCCTGGACCGCTGCATGCCCACCTCCACCATCTGTGAGCGTGTGGTAAAGCGCCTCAGCCTTTCGATGATCCGGCTAGGGGTCAGCGATCATTGTTTAATGATCCTGAGGTCTCGGTGTGGTCCTAGCTGTGATCTCAAGGTTGAGGCGCGGGTCGAGCGAAGGAGTAAACTGGACACTGTCTGGAAGGTCCGCGTGTTTGGCGTCGCTGACAGCAAAGTGGTAGCACTACAGTTCATTTTTTATATGAGCTAAATTTCGATTTGTGCTGCAATACATTTTTTTTTTTTCAGGGATGCTGCAAGGCGGGCGGTAATGTTAGCGCCAAATTTGTGGTGTGTAACGTTTTTTACCACACCGCGCTAACTTGCTACTCGTCTTGTTCATCTACTCGATAACTAACTCTGAGAGGAGAGAGGAGTTAGTTAGTTAATAAACTAATGCAAACGCGTACGCTACCACTTAGTGCTACAAATTATTCGACTTTTTGAATATTGCGCCAAGTTTATTTTACCCCGTTTTATTATACACTGATGTATTAAATAAAAGCGAGCGCGCTACAATTATTAATTTTAAATATACAAACGCGTGTTTTATTTATTGTTTTTTCGTGCGAGTGCTTTTACAGGCACTGACGACCCACCCCACCTGTCTGCGCCAGCGTCATCTAATTTTGGATTTTGTTTATTGGGTGTTCCAAGTGCCAAGGAGCGGCACAGCGAACAAGTATAATTTGAAATAAAGACAAACAGTGTTTTTATAACTAAAAGATAGCTTATGGGCACTCGCGGGATAGTTATTAGTAGTAAACACAGCAATGCTATCGAATATGTCGATAGTACAGTTGACATGATACCGTCGCCGATGTTTTCGATTTTGGATTATAGGTCTCGCAAACACATTTATTTTATTTTTTCGTGAAATGGACAATTTCATTGTATATGTCGCCTAATCGTAATATATTTTATGTGTTCTAAATGTATATTGTTCCCATTTTATTTGATAATATTCTGGTTGTTAACTGGTACATATTCATATTTTCACGTGCGCCAATAGCTGGATGATTGTTTGTTGTTATTCGTACAAAGTTTAATAAAACTAAATGGAAGAGGGAAAAGCACATTTTTTCGAAGGAGTTGAAAAGCTTCTAGAAATCTGGTTCACTGAGAGTAATAAAGAAGAGGACGATCTTCGTAATATATCACGGTACGCACACATCTATTTTCATACACATGAATGTTTGTACGTGCGAAAGTTAAATTTTATGCATTGATACAGTTATGGAGAATATTGATATATATACTTACAGATGTATGTGATTAAAGCGTGCTATACAAGTTTTCTCAATTTGTTTGTAAATAAGCAAAGTAACAGCACATTTCTCTCAACCCTCTGTTAGTTTTTATAAAATCTACTTAGATTTCGTTTAACGATATTCATATCTACGTTCACCAGAGGCTCTACCGCCACTGAAAACCGTTCACAACTTGGTCTTATAACGATTTTAGTAGTGCCTTCTAGATACTGTACTGCTAGCAGATATGTTGGCGTTTATGAAACAATGAAAACATCAATACTTATGCGAAGCTGGGTACCTCTAGGATCAATGTATAAAGTTTAATTGTAACATAATTCGAATTCCCATTGCTGAAAGTATTTGCTATTCTAAAGGCACCCGAAACCAAAAAGTGGCTATATTCGGATTTTACCCATATGAAGCTAGTTTACAAAACATTGTGTTGAATACATTTGCATTTGTAAGGGTATAATAAGAATGCAATTCTGTGTACATATGCATGTGTAATGTAGAGCATTAATACACCAATGACTTTTTTTTTTGATTGCTTATAATTTCGATGATTGTGCAAAATAATCTCAGAAAATTTAAAAAAATAAGTATCTTTAAATTAGTGTTCATATTGGTGGGGCCATAGGTTCGAATATTCAAACCTGATGCCTGCCATAATTCAAATAAAAATGGTTGTTCACTATTTCTCATATTACTACTGCTTTTGCTGCCTTACCGATTTACAAATACTAAAAAGGTCAACTCAATCGCCCATAATCTAAAATTCAATGTAAAACATACATATATTTACGTTATCTACAAACCTGATAATGGTGACATGCCGCAGAAATCTTTTTGCCAATTCTTAGGTGTTACAGAAATTTATTGTTTAGTTTCAAATCTAGTGTTTTTAATGGGCACGCCTATTGTGATCGCCTAAAAACGTGTTAAGTTTGGACAAAATAAGAGGGGACGTTGCCCCACCCCCATCCATATAAGCGATAAACAGAATTTGTCAAATCTTTGCATCCATTTAAGGTAAAGAGATGTTATATGGTATACATGTTAAGAGGATCAGGAAAAGTCATTCTTGTAAGTTTGGTCAACATCGGAGATGGCTGTACCCCACCCCCATATAAGCTATAATCAAAATTGTTCATACCTTTGCATCCATTTAAGGTACAGCGATGAAATTTGGTATTCATGTTAAGAGGATCAGGAGAAGTCAACTTGTTAAGTTTGATCAAAATCAAAGGGGCGCTACCCCATATAAGCGAATAGCTTTTATCCGCGACTTCGTCCTCGTAGATTTCGATAAGAAGTAGCATAACTAATTACTTTTTCGTTTTGCATTAGTTCTGAAACTATATTTTAAAAAACTAAAATACGCTTTAATAATATGTCGAACTAAAAAGTATAAAATAAAAGCTAGTATGTACATAAATAATCTATACAGAGTAACTGTTTTTTGAATGGGAAAAAATTTATTTACATCAAGATTCTTGCCCTCTACCAAGTCAAAAAAAAGTTGCCCTACTGCTTATAGATTGCAGAATTAACAGCTCCCGAATTTAAAAAAAAAAAAAGTTCATTAAACTAGAAGGTGTTGCCTGTATAATGAACCAGGATTGTGAAAAAATTTTAAAGTTAACACATGAACAAGCGATGAAAAAAAGTTTAAAATTTCGCTCAAAAAATCTGCTGATTTTTGAAAATCGAAAAGCTGAAGCGTCATTGTACGGAGAAACAAGTATAAAATAATCTGCAAAAAATGGAATAGATTGTATGGTTTTCAATCGAGTTAGAACTGCAGCAAATTTAAAAAATGTAGTTTTGAGTTATATTCGTTTAAACATAAAATTGAGTAAGAATTGATAATCAGTTATTCTTTCAAAGGCTGTACTTCAAAAACTATTTGAGATGCGCACTTGAAATTTAAGTATATTATTTTTGAAGGAGTGCCCCTTAATAGTTTTGGATGAATTCACTCCAAAAAATTTAAGAAAACAATTATTATTTTTGTAAGTTGTGTAATCTTTCAACTGCGATAAATGATAGTTACGTTTTTTTTTGGTCCAAGGCACGTAAATTGTATATTGTAGCGTTGGGGATTCTACTGTAAGTAAAACGAATTATTATGTGTAATTTACAAACACTATAAATGGCGGAGAAAATAGTTATGGAAAATCGTTGAATCACTATTATAGCAGGATTGTCCTCATTATTGTTGGATTATATTTCGAATGTTTTGAGCATTAAAGTTGTTCCTAAGAAACGAAGGTGCCAGTGCATCACTCGGTAGTTTTTGAATTCTCACGCGTAGAACAAACTATTAAAATAGACGGGGATCCTTATATAACATAAAGTGTTGTTTCCACACTTAGAATAAACTACCATGTGTGCACGGTTTGTCTTATTGAGAAGACATTAAGTACTTCGTCTTATCGTCATCACACGACAGCGCGATAAATGATGCAAACACGAACGATCCTTGCCGCGATACTTTGTGTAAATAGGGCGTCGAAAAGCTTCGTTCGGCGTATCGAAAACTGGTTTGTAGTCGATAAATAGGTGGTGTGTGTCTTTGTTAAACTCACGGGCCATTTCCATAATTTGTCGTGATGTAAATATTTGGTCTTTGACTTACCTCTTTGGTCTAAAGCTACATTGATATTTTCTTATCAGTGAATCCATATTTGGTTTAATGATGGAAAGGAGTTAGATAGCGCAAACAAAGGGTCCAGTCATAGGGTATGTGTTCATTGTACCATATCTTGCAAAAAAGTTGATGCATACTTCTAATCAACTCTTCCCCAACGGTCTTAAATAACTCAGCTGGCAGCCCATCAAAACCTGCAGCTTAGTCCTGTGGATCGACAATAGTGTCATCATTAACTGGTGGTTCTGGTGTTATGTCTCCATCGGAGGAATTGTGAAAAATGGGTTGGAAAATGACTCCTCTATAATCTCAGTGATTCCTGAGCATCTGTAACCAGACTACCATTTTTGACCTTCATTTCTGGCATATAACCTATTAACATCGGCAAACTCCCGAATTTCTTGGTCCTTTTTCTTACGTCTGAAATGACGTTTCTATTCTCTCCGCTTCTCTCGATATAGTTTTGTTTGTTTAAATGGCCGTCAACCGTCTGCCGGTCATGGCCGCGTCCAGGAAAACTCGCCAGCCTCCATAATCCTCTGCATGCTGGAGCTCTTTCGTCCATTCGAATGAGGTGCCCAGCCCAGTGCAGCCGCTGGAATGTTATGCGCTGGACTATGTCAACCTCATCGAATAGCTCGTACAGTTCGCGGTTCATACCAAAGATCCTGCGAAGAATCTTCCTCTCGAAGACTTCCAACGCTGTCTCGTCCATCGTCCATGCCTCTGCGCAATACAGTAGGACCGGTATTATCAGCGTCTTATATATCTTTATTTTCGTCCGTCGAGAGAGGGCTTTACTTCTCATTTGCTTGCTCAGCCCAAAAAAGCATCTGTTTGCAAGCGTGATTCTTCGCCTGATCTCCAGGCTGACGTTGTTTTTGCTGGTGATCTCTGTTCCGAGATAGACGAAGTTTTCTACAACACTGAAGTTGAAATTCTCCATCGTCACTGACCGTCCAAGACGCATTGACGGAGTGCGAGAAGACACCAAGTACTTCGTCTTGTCCTCGTTCACCGTTAGACCCATGAGCCGAGACTGTTTTTCAATCTCCGAGAAAGCCTTGCTGACTCGCCGTTCCTGCGTACCGATGATATCGATGTCATCGGCGTAAGCGAGCAGCATCACTTCCTTTTGGAAGATCGAGCCCGACATACTCTGTATGTACGGGCATTGGCGTAGGATGTATTCCATCAGGAGATTGAAAAAATCGCCTTGCCTGAAACATCTCTTGGTATCAAAGGGGTCGGAGAGGTTTTTCCCCACCCTGACAACGCTTTGTGTGTTAGATAGCGTCGCCATGCAAAGACGGACAATCTTTGCCGGGATACCTAGTGCAGACAGGGCTTCGAAGAACTTCGCTCTTATCGGCGTGTCGAAAGCGGCTTTGTAATCGACAAATAGGTGGTGAGTGTCTTTGTTGAACTCACGGGTCTTTTCCAAGATTTGGCGTAGTGTGAATATTTGGTCACTGGTCGACCTTTTAGGTCTGAAGCCACACTGATATCGTCCTATCAGTGAGTCGGTATATGGCTTCAGCCTATTACACAATACGCCCGACATAGTCATATATCCAATGGAAAGGAGACTTATTCGGTGGTAGTTGGCGCAAACAGCGGGGTCTCCTTTCTTAAAGATAGGACAGAGAACACTGAGATTCCAGTCATTGGGTATGCGTTCATCGGACCATATCTTGCATAAAAGCTGGTGCATACTCCTAACCAACTCTTCGCCGCCGGTCTTAAATAACTCAGCTGGCAGCCCATCAGAGCCTGCCGCTTTGTTATTTTTCAGCTTTTTAATAACTGAATCGACCTCGTTATAGTCCGGTGGCTCTACAATAGGTTACTGGTGGTTCCCGTGTCATTTCTCTATCGGCGGTATTGTGCGCTTCATCGCTTCCGAGTAGGTTGGAGAAATGACTCCTCCATAATTTCAGTGATTCCTGTTCATCCGTTACCAGATTTCCATTCTCATCCTTACAGAAAGTTACTCCGGGCTTAAAACCTTCAGTCAGACGCTTGACCTTTTGGTAGAATTTTCGAGCTTTATTTCTGTTACGTAACATCTCAACATCCTCAAACTGCCGCCTTTCTTGCTCCTTTTTCTTGCGTCTGAAAAGGCGTTTCTCCTCTCTCCGTTTCTCTCGATATCGCTCTCTAACAGCTCGAGTTGCTCCCAACTGCAGAGTTCGCTGATAGGAAGCGTTCTTCTCTGCAGTAGCATTGCGACACTCCTCGTCGTACCAAGAATTCTTCACAGGTTTTGTATAACCAATGACATCCTTGGCAGCCCTATCCATGGAGCGGGTGATATGTGTCCACTGCTCACATATATCTCGAGAAATCGGAGAGGTTTTCCGGAGCAGTCGGGAGAGAGTGTTTGAGAAGGCTGCAGCGGTCTGCTCTGATTGCAGCTTGCCGACATCTAGCTTTCATTGCATGTTGGAACGTGCGGCGTGCACTACGCTGAGCCTAGTGCGTACCTTGGCTGCGACAAGATAGTGGTCCGAGTCAATGTTGGTACCACGTAACGTTCGCACGTCCAACACGCTCGATGCGTGCCTTCCGTCAATCAGAACATGATCAATTTGGTTGCGTGTTTTTTGATCAGGACTCAGCCATGTAGCCTTGTGGATGTTAAGATGTTGAAATCTGGTACTACTAACTACCATGTTCCGACCTGCGGCGAAATCGATTAGCCTCTCTTCATTATTGGAGGTTGTGTCGTGAAGGCTAAATTTTCCGACGGTTGGGCCAAAGATTCCTTCCTTCCCAATCTTGGCGTTGAAATCGCCAAGCACGATTTTGACATCGTGTTTGGGACAGCGCTCGTACAGGCGTTCCAAGCGCTCATAGAATTCATCTTTAGCATCGTCGTCTTTCTCTTCCGTCAGGGCGTGCGCACAAATCAGGCTAATATAAAAATATTTAGCCTTGATGCGTATCGCGGCTAGACGCTCGTCAACAGGTGTGAACCTAGAGACGAGGCCACGTAGTTTCCTACTACCACGAAACCACATCCAAATTCGTGCTTACTCGCATGGCAGCTGTAGTAGATGTCACAGGATGCTTTTTTAGAGCAACCCTGCCCTATCCATCGGAGTTCTTGGATGGCGGTGATGTCAGCCTTGCATTTTTCGAGGACATCAACCAGCTGGATATTTGCACCATTCCAATTAAGGGTGCGGACATTCCAGGTGCATATCCTCAAATCATGACCCTTGTATCGTGTTCCGGCGTCGTCATCAAAGGGGTCCTTCCGAGGCTTTCTTTTCGTTTTCATGGGGGGGTTTTTTTTTAAAGTGGTGGGTCCCAAACCCAGCGCACCAACCCCTTTTTTAAAGGAGAGGGGGCCCCTTCGCCTTCTCACGTTAGCTCACCTCTGGACGGATGTTCAGAGGCTACCCAGGAGGACGTAACGGACGTGTGAGTTGCTTGGACAGTTTGACACAAGAATCATTGTTGGCCATTCCCAGGTGAATGGCAGTCAACAATTTTCCACACAATGTGCACTTGAGCAAACGAATCCCAATCTCCTATATCTCTCGATATAGATCTGTAACAATTCTCGTAGCTGCCGTCTGCAGTGTTTGTTCGTAGGAGGCGTTTTATTATGCACTAGCTTTGAGACAGTCCTTCTCGTACCAAGAGTAAGTCACAGGTTTTGTATAACCAATGACGTCCTTGACAGCCCTATCCATGGAGCGGTTGATGTGTTTCCAATGCTCACATAAATCTTAAGTAGACATAGATGTTTTCTGGAGGCTTCATTGGTCTGTTGTATTTGCAGCAGCAGGTACTGAGTACCTTCTCTGCAACATTTTTGGATTGCGACTTTTTCAATCAGCTGCTGGAATACATCCTACGCCAGTCCTTAAGATAAATAAGACGCTGATACTCCCGGTCCTACTGTATTGCGCAGAGGCGTGGACCGTGATTGAGTTAGACGAAACGGCGTTGAAAGTCTTTGATGGATTCTAGATAGGATTTTTGGTGCTATTGGAGTCGGCGATGAATTTAGGTCCCGTATGAACCACGAGCTGTATAAGTTATTCGATTGCGTTGAAGTATTCCAGCGCATAAAATTCCAAAGTCTCCACTGGAGTGGTCACCTCATTCTAATGGATGACAGAGTTCCAGCACGCCAGTTTTACATGGGGTCCCAAAATTGATTGGTGAACGACGAACAGGGCACGCGCTTGCGCCCGCAAGAGTATATCAGCTGGTGCGAGTTCCTAAAAGCGGGCATGACTGAATTATGGTTGACGGCCTCTTAAGTAAGAAATATTTGCATCGTTTCCTATTTACCCGAGCTAAGAAGTGGGTGCTAAACTTTTGCAGAACATCTGTGGTTCCTGTCATCAGCTTTTTTATCTCTTTATTTGAGGAAATTTGGCTTTAAGTGTATTCTACCTACTTTTTCGCTTTTCTTGCTACAGCTAAACATCCTCACTTTCGCCCTATGTTCTTACAAACATTTGTTCCACCATGGCATGTCCTAGCCACGTCTATATTTAAGTATTCTGCTACTGCTTGTTGCAGTAGC
Source organism: Leucophenga maculata (assembly GCA_035044805.1). NCBI lineage: Eukaryota > Metazoa > Arthropoda > Insecta > Diptera > Drosophilidae > Leucophenga > Leucophenga maculata. The sequence continues at coordinate 70,174 of JAWNNP010000375.1, forward strand.
AGAAGGTAATGTTGTTACTTAGTAGCAACAGAAGGGGGCACTTTTCCAATTGTTGGTTTCTGTGCTTTCACCATCGCAGTCTACAATAATATATATAGGCTTTGGTTTTTTCGGAATTGCACGAGTCGCTTTACTTCCTTTGGAAGATGCTCGCAATCACCGCTCGAATATTTCATCCTTTGTTGATCATCTCAGAGATTAGCGGCACACGGTCTCGAGCATCAAATTCTTAAACTATAGTGTAGTTAATATCATTTTTTACAGCTTCTACAAATTAAATAAGCAACTCTGTCTTCTTGGTTTAGCTCTTGAAAGCAAGAGTTGAATAGCCTCAGTAGGAAAATAGCATTTCCCTTGATCGCCATGAGTGCGTGCAGCACCTTTTAATGTTCTCAGCTCCGGAGTAAAGAGCATCAACTCAACAAGTTGGTCGTTCGCTTTTTCAACCAAGACTATTGCCGGTCGAAAGTGCACAACACTAAGGTCCGTTTTCTGATCTTCCTACTTTTGCCTAGATCGAAATTCAAAAAATTCTTGTTGGAACGATTCGCGCTGGAACGAATATGGCCGTCACTATAAGTTCACTATGAGTTATTTATTTTAAGATGGAAATGTGTTTAAGAAATCAATAATATATCGATGTTATTGTTTATAATAAACTTTTTATTTAAGCTAAACGAGTTGATAAAATGTTGACTAACATAACTTTTATTTCTGACGGCTTCTCAATAAATATTTGTAGCTGGTGATATATTAATCAAATTCTCGTTGTTTTGCGACTCAAATGGCGTTGTTTTTTTTTTTGCGCTTTGACCAGCCAATTGCGAAGACAATTTTTTTTGGAAGCTATTATGTTTTCAAACTGCCAGGGTTGCAACGATTACTGGCAATTTGGATGCGTCGATTTGTGCATTGTCAGAGTAGGGACGACCCTTAATGAGGAAACTTTTGACTCTTAAATCTCAGCCACGTGGCTGCCGAATAATTGTTTAATCCATGGTGCATGTTGTTTATCGATCCAAAGTATGAATGGTGCTACAGAAATCGTAGGGCATATCGACTTAAAGGCCCAATTAGCATTTGCTGGATGTCTTCAAATACATAAATACCGACTTTCAATGCTGTGACCCCTTTCATAATGTTGAATTCAGAGTCTTCTTACCGATGCTTATGGTCGTTTCAAAAACAAAACAAGTCCAAATTGCTTTACCTTATCTGGCTCTTTCAAATTAATGACAGTAAAATTGACTTTCGTAGCCTTTAAATTCTTAAGCGTTTAGCAAATCCTTAAATGATATAATCGGTGACAATGCTCTTGAGCTCTAGAGCTCTTTCATCCATTCGAATAAGGTACCCAGCCCAGTGCAGCTGCTGTAATTTTATGCGCTGGCCTATGTCAACCTCATCGTACAGCTCGAAGTTCATACGGGAACTAAACTCGTCGCCGACTCTAATAGGACCAAAGATCCTGCGAAGAATCTTCCTCTCGAAGACTTTCAACGCTGTCTCGTTCGACTCAATCACGGTCCATGCCTCTGCGCCATACAATAGGACCAGAAGTATCAGCGTCTTATATATCTTTATTTTCGTCTTTCGAGAGAGGGCTTTACTTCTCCTTTGCTTGCTCAGCCCAAAAAAGCGTCTATTTGCAAGCGTGATTCTTCGCCTGATCTCCACGCTGACGTTGTTGTTACTTGTTATTTCTGTTCCAAGATAGACGAAGTTTTCTACAACACTGAAGTTCCATCGTCACTGACCGTCCAAGACGCAATGACGGAGTGCGAGAAGACACCAAGTACTTCGTCTTGTCCTAGTTTACTGCTAGCCGAGACTGTTTTTCAATCTCTGAGAACGCCTTGCTGACTCGCCGTTCCTGCGAACGACAGAAATGAAGCTCGAAAATTCTATCAAAAGGTCAATAGAATTTTCGAGCTTTTCGGTCTGTTCTGATTGAAGCTTGCCGACGTCTAGCTTTCATTGCATGTTGGAACGTGCGGCGTGCACTACGCTCAGCCTAGTGCATACCTTGGCGACAAGTTAGTGATCCGAGTCAATGTTGGGACCACGTAACGTTCGCACATCCAACACGCTCGATGCGTGCCTTCCGTCAATCAGAACATGATCAATTTGGTTGCGTGTTATTTGATCTGGACTCAGCCATGTAGCCTTGTGGATGTTAAGGTATTGAAATCTGGTACTACTAACTACCAGCCTCCAACCTGTGACGAAATCGATTAGCCTCTCTTCATTATTGGAGGTTGTGTCGTGAAGGCTAAATTTTCCGACGGTTGGGCCAAAGATTCCTTCCTTCCCAATCTTTGCGTTTAAATCACCTAGCACGATTTTGACATCGTTTTTGGGAGAGCGCCAACCCCTTATTAGAGGAGAGGGGGTCCCTTCGCCTTCTCACGTTAGCTCACCTCTGAACTGGTGTTCAGAAGCTACCCAGGAGATACGTGTCCTAACGGACGTGTGAGTTGCTTGGACCGTTTGTAACAAGAATCATTGTTGGCCATTCCCAAGTGAATGGTAGTCGACAAATTTTCTCACAATGTGAACTTTTGCAAACGAGCCCCAATCTCCCAACTTGGCAACTTCACCCGGCGATATGTACCTTTCACTTCCCTAGGGCGTAAACTCTGCATAGGCAGAATCAAGTTGGATATTTCATATAGGTTACATATTCCACATCTGGTCTACTGATTTGTTTGCAGATTACCAGACAACTTTTCTTTGCGCAGTAGAATGACAATCTGTCTTTCTGGAACGAAACAGTTTAAGGTCCTCTCATCTCTGTTTGTCTGCTTGTCCGCTGGCTGTGATACCTCCCCATGTAGTAAAATGTGGTGCGGCTTATTCTTAGTTCAGCTATTCTTTCGTTGAATCGTCCAAATTTAGTCTTTTTGTGTCTTTCTACAATTTGCACATATCAAGGTTGGCGATCTATATGTAATTGCATTTAAGAGTTTGCCATCTATCATTGTAAGGAAAAATTCATAGTTAATTTTTATATTTTTCCTGCCGTTGATTTTAAGAATAGTATGCTTTATATTTTCAAAATATGATTTTTTATATTGCTTACTGTGGCTTTGATAAGTACCAAAGATTGGACGACAAAAAAAATGGACGGACAAAGGCGGAGGATCAATGTAAGGTTGAAAACCTTAATTCTACCACCTCTTCAGGTAAACTTCCTGATAGACTTCTCTCAGCATGATCCAATGTAGTCTTGAAGTTTTACTTTAACCAATACACCAGTAACCATTGTATTTGGTGGTACAGATTCGTGTTTAGCAACACCAGTTTTTTGTAAGAGTAACTCGTAACAATTTTTCCTTTGACATTTTTTTCGTAAAACTTTTTTTTTTTGTGTGATTTCATTTCTGCCCGTTTTTATTAATTCGCGCATAAGTATTGTGAACTTTGATTTTTAGACCTTTCAAGTGTTTCGTATTGTCGTTAGTTAAATATAAGGAATGAAATTTTTTTACAAGGCTGCTTCAGCGTTTTTGTTCTAGCATGCGGTAAGGCAAGCCTAGGCAACCAAATCTTAAAATACTTAAATTATTTAACAACAGTGTCCAATATTTTTAACTGTAATCAAAATTAAACTTTTTTTAAGCACCCTATAGAAAGTTGATAAACATTTTTAAACAGATGACTTTGCTAAACAGCGTTTGCTAATAAAAGAAACTCCCAAGTTGTTATAAAAATACATTTTTATACAAGCATATAAAATAAACTCATGCAAACGTAAACGAAGCCATTTTTTCCGCGTTCATAATGAAAAGCTAAATCTTGCTTCTCTGTCTATCATGCGTGTTTATATTAATTGGCCGTGTTGTAGCGACGAAGGTGAACTATAATTTAAATGATCTCTATCCTGCTAAAATTTATATTCGAAATTTTTTTTTTGAAAACAGTGGCAACAGTAAAATCCAAAGTGATGAGTTAATCAAAAATTGAACACCATATATTCTAAAATAAAAATTTTTTTTTGAGTTTATTAGTGATAGTTTAGATTTATTTATCTGCGCAAGCGAAAGGTCAAAACAGCTGTAACTAAACTCCGTCGAATAGTTGGACTTATCCTCAAATACTCATTGACTGATTTTCAGTTGTATTAGCCAACGCATCAAAATAAAAGTGTTTGTTTTGTTGGTTTTAACACGTAATGGTGGGGAATGTAATAATATGCTTTTGTATACACAATTTGACAAAAGTTTTTTTAACTCGCGCTCTAGGCCATACTGAAGGGAATTTAAACATTTACAATTTTATTACGAATATGTTTAATGATGAATAAGACTCGACCTACTGTATGGACTTAACGATACTCCCTACTGCAGTGACGCTCATCGCCTATGCCAGCGATATCACTTTGTTATTGTAATACTCGCTGGTATATGGCTGGTAAATCGTATGCCAGTCAGTATGCCTCCACACATTTGCAAAAACAGTTTTCAAAAAACCAAAGCAATGGAAAAACGTTGACTTTCGGTTGCACCGAATCTCATATACCATTCACATGCATCATTTATTGTAGTCACACCCACACGTTAAAAACTTTCAACCAAACTCAATCGGGCATGTCACGTAAATCGAAAGGGAAAAACGGTTGGATTGGTTTTAAAATCACTCGAGCAAATCCCCGGTGTCACGGAAAGTCGAGGGATCTCACTTTTCGGACATTGGATTCGGAAACACCTGGGGAATTAGGGTTGTCAGCACTATAACAATTATGTGTGTTGTTATTTTTAATTTCGATTTATTTGCTTAATTGGGGAAAAAAATTAAAATAAAATTTTTTTGTAATAAGAGACGAAATGTATATAATTTTGAAAGTACATTACATCTAAAAAAGCAAATATTTTTTAAAATTCTGCCAGCCAACTTGTTATAAAAAAGTTTTAATTATTTTTTTTTTCTCCCAACTAAGCAAATAAATCGAAATTAATAATAATAACTCACATAAATGTTATAGTGCTGGCAACCATGCTAAATCCACAGCTGTTTCCGAAAAAAATATCCCTAAAGTGAAATCCCTCGACTTTCCGTGACACCGGGGTTTTGCTCGATGGATTTTGAAACCAATCCAACCGAATTTCTCTTTCGATTTAAAAAGCGATTTCATTTAAACGTGCTCCTAAAATCGCAAAATATTGCTATCGGTATGTATCTTTTCTAATGTATTTTGCAGGGTTGCATTTCGCAAAAACAGCTGTTTGGTTAATGTTTTGAATTTGTTTAAAATATCAAAATGTCAATCTTATTTGCAATTGCATGTTTTGGGGCCAAAAGAAGGCATACAAATCTAGACATAAGACGAATGAAATATGTACAAATTAAATAATTCAATAATTATATTTTTGTTTTATTATTTTATTACTATCACAGCAGCTTTGGCTGGCAGTTGATAGGAGTTCCAAATTAAGACTAATTGTAAAACATAATTATATTCTTAAGCTAAGCTCGGCTACCGCTGCTGCTGCTGTTGACGCTGTCGCTGATTCGCACGTGGAACGTTACTTGAGACGCTGGGAATGTTGTTGTTTCCGTTGCCGCTGCAGTTGTTGACGTTTTCGCTGAGACGTTCGTAGAAAGTTATTTGAGGTGTTGGGAACATTGTTGTTTCCGTTCGAGTATGCAGACATTGGTCAGCATAATTCGAATGGAAACTTTTCAGAAATCAAATGCTATGCTTAATTCCGAAATACGTTTAGCTGGCTGTGTTTTATCATGCAGCCAACGGCCCATGATAACTTACATGTTTTTGCGTCAAATGCACTACGTCTCTGCTAAACAGCTGATTGCACCAAAAGAGTTGCCAAGCATAATCAGTTGTTCATTCGTAATTAATTATTAACATTTTTTCAGCACGAAAATTATTATATAATGCCTACGCATCCTCTCTAGCCATGTTACATTCGGCCGTTCTGATTCTAGTCATTTGTCCCAGATGACAACAGTTCCTCATTTGCCTTTCTCTGCCTTTCTACGTCGAAATTCGCAATCATTTCCAGCTCCAACAACGAAAAGCTATGTATATATTATCATATATGTATATTAGATGTGAATGATGTCCCTCTATTGCTTTGACGTTTGACCACTTCTTCAGGTTTGGTAACACTTCTTTGCAACCTGTAGTCTTATTAGAGAATAGCCATACATATTTGAAGAATGCATTAACAACTGCAAAAATATATTTGTACTACTTTGTTGTAGAATCCATAGGTCCTAGATGATTACCCTTTTCAATAAAATTCAAGAGACCTTCCTGCTTTCAAGCTTTTTGTTATTCATAATGCACTTAATACAGGTGTGAACTACCTGATCAACTTTTCTTTCAAGGAGTGGTATCCAAAATTGCTGCTGAATGTTATGCATCGTTTTCTGTACTGCAAATTGGCGAACAGTAGATATGTGCTTCATTGATAATTTCGCGCTCCATTAACCTGGGTACAACAAGCAGATTGTGCCATCAACGTTTTTGTAGGTAATGCTTCAGCTTAAAACCATCGTTCGGACGAACTTTCAATATCGCATATATTGCTTTGATGTAATCATCGTTTTACTGAGCGAGTTTTAGACGTGCTGATATATCACAGGAAATCCCGAAAATATTCTGTGGTTATCGGCTTAAAAAATCGACGTGTTTCATCTCTTTTCCAGCTCGGTGTTCGACTTGAAATTCGAAATCTTCCATGTGCAGTATCCACTGTGCCACTTCACGAGGTTTGACTAAATGCCGCGCAATCTGTTACCAATGTAAAGTAAATATTTAGCCGGTAGTGACGAGACTTTTCCATCGTTAGATAAGCAGCCTTGACTTCTAATATGTATCTGTGACGATTGCAATCACTCTGTGATGTCTTTTTACTAAAAAAAAACATAGGGTGCATTTGGTTTTTAAACTTCTACGGGAGCGTTGCTCCAAATCCATCCTTCGAAGCATCTGTATGCAGCTCTGTTGTTGCGTCTCTACAGTAGATTCGTAGCACCGGCTCACTACACAATGAATTTTTCAGCTGATTGATCGCATTCAGCTCTGCTAATTCTATCTTGAAGACGGCATCCTTCCTCAATAAGTCTATTAGGGGACGAGCCTTTTGCGAATATCCTTGGATAAATTTTCGAAAAAAACATGGCCCAAAAATGCCTGCACAGCTTTTATATTTTTGGGTATAGCAAACTTTTTAACTGCATTTGTTTTCTCCTGACCTGGACAAATTTCTACATTCTCCGATGACCCAATATATATATATATATACTAGCTGACCCGGCGATCTTCGAACCGCCTAACAGTCATTCCAGCATTCCTTCCATGTTTGAAATATATAGCCGTGGGTGATTATATTTTTAAAATTACAGCTTAATAAACTTAATCCGAAGAGATTATTATTTTATATATCCTGCATGATATTCCAAGCGATTAGGATATTAAACAAAGTAAGACATAAAAGACAAATAATCAGGCGTGCCCCCATTTTCATTTATTTTTGCGTTTTGTGATTTCAGTAAAATATTAATGATAATTATTAGATTTCTTTGTGTTTGCTGTCAATTTCAATGCAAATTAGAATAGGTTTGACGTATGATTGAAATATAATTTGATATGAATTCGCAAAACGCAAAAGTAAGTGAAAATGGGAGCATGCCTGAATATAATAATTTTGTTATTCTTTATTTTGAAATAACATCAATTTTTCTAAAAACAATTCGTTATAATCAATAATGTTTGTTTAATTTTATCTTAATGCGAGTTGATGAACAATATTTTTAGTCAATTCCTGAGGAGTATAAATCAGAGCTCGCAAGAATTGGTCCCTCTTTTACATATTGTCAGCAAAAAACCTGTCGCTTGAAGACACAATTTGAAAGGTCTTGAAAAAACACTCAAACATTGTTTTTGCTCGGCTTGCTCTTCGCTCAACCAAAGAGCGGTTTGACTTTCCGTCTCTGCTCATCGGTCCACTCAAGACCCATTGCTTCGTAAAAAATCGTCAAACGGTCTTTTGCGCATGTATGTGTATTGCGTGTGTGGATAAGCAAACAGCAAATATGCATGAGATTATGCCTATCCCTCTCACCTTTCCTCTACCTTGCTTTGCCTGTGATGAAATATCTAAGGCAACAACATAAGGCAAACGCAACAACAACAAAAAAGACCTTTTTCACGGACAGTTTGCTCGATTGGGTCAGTAGCTGAGCGACGAACGAGTCTGTTCGTTTTGAGCGGTTAACAAAAGATCGATCATGTGTTTCGCTCAACCCGAAAACCGAGAGCGAGGACACCAACAAAACGAAAAATTCGGTTGCTGTTGAGACCGGGAGCGGCCCGTTTAATTTTTTTCAGTCTTTTGAGTGAGCAGACCCCGCAGAAAAATTTGGTTGAGCGTATTTTACGAGCTCTGGTATAAATAAATAAACTTGACGGTTTTCTAACGCGAGAACACGCCACATCTAATTGGCCATGTGAAAAGACCGGATTTTCTAGATCCATCCCACAAATCGACATTGTTTGACCTTGTGACTTATTAATAGTCAAATGGCATTGTTTATTCAAAGCACCGATTACAATTTTCGAATGTGACGAATAATCGATGTCCGACTCATATTCAAACGCAAGGCGAAGAAGTGATGTACAATTCAATGCGCGATACATTTGCAAACGCTGTTGTTCACGTGTTCTGAATGTGTCGGTGACTCGTTGACGGGCTAGTCTTTGTCTCAATGCATTAGCTCGAAGGCGTTCATTGCGTTGCTCTTGACATTCATTAGCCCGTGTGATTGCAGCCTGGTTTCTTACATTTTCATTGTCTTCTGCCGATCTATTTAACCGACTGTTCTGGAGTAACTGTGAATTCCGAGTCCGTCGAGAAATATTTCCTCCTCGTGGCAATGTTTGGTTTTTTTTTTTTTTTTTATTTATATATGAATATAATAAACTTAATATTCACTGAAATATCAATAGACACTGTACAAAAAAAGTTAAAATGTCAAAATAACTAGACAATTAATCAGGCATGCTACCATTTTCACATACTTTTGCGTTTTGCGATTTCATATCATATTATCTTTGAATCATACGTTAAACCTATATTTGCTAAATTTGCTGTGAAATAAATTAATTCTGATTAAAATTTTACTGAAATCACAAATCGCAAAAGCAAATGAAAACGGGTTCGATTGCGAATCTAAACATTAATATACATATATATATATATATATATATATATATATATATATATATATATATATATATATATATATATATATATATATATATATATATATATATATATATATATATATATATATATATATATATATATATATATATATATATATATATATATATATATATATATATATATATATATATATATACTATATACCATATACTATATATATATATTCTTCTAATATATAAAATTCTCGTGTCACGGTGTACGTTATTGAACTCCTCTGAAACGGCTCGACCGATTGTCGTGAATTTTAGCGTGCATATCGGCTAGGGTGGAGAATCGGACAACATCTATTTTTCATCCCCTAAATGTTAATGGGTGGTCCAATCCCCATATAAGCGATAACCAAAATTTGTCATATCTTTGCATCTATTTAAGGTACAGAAATGAAATTTGGCATACAGGTTAAGAGGTTAAGGAGAAGTTAACCTGTTAAGTTTGGACAAAATCGGAGGGGGTGTTGCCCCACCCCCCATATAAGCGATAATCAAAATTTTTCATATCTTTGCATCCATTTAAGATACAGAAAAAATGAAATTTTGTATAGATGTTAAGAGGATGAGGAGAAGTCAACCTGTTAAGTTTGGACAAAATTGGAGGGGGCGTTGCCCCACCCCCCATATAAGCGATAATCAAAATTTGTCATATCTTTGCATCCATTTAAGGTACAGAGATGAAACTTGGTATAGATGTTAAGAGGTTGAGGAGAAGTCAACCTGGTAAGTTTAAACAAAATCAGAGGGGCTGTACACCACCCCCCCGTATAGTTTCACAAATGAGGCAAAATAAGAAAACAATTAGATATGCTACTTTTTATCGAAAGATCCGCGGACGAAGTCGCGGGTGAAAGCTAGTATATATATGGGCATTTCTCTAACGTCGAATTTCACGTTTTTACACATTCAAATTAAAAAAAAACATATGCTTAAACATTATTTGATTAGCTCTGTAATTAATGTTTAAGTTGAGTTTTGGGCAACTGTTCGTTTTCAAAATAATTCCAAAAACCCAGACTGTCGCACGCGACAATAAATGGAAGTCGTTTTCAAACGAACAGTTCAAACACTGATTTAAGCCAAACCTGACGGAATTTTTTAATGTGACAAATTTTAAAATGTTATGCATTCATATTTCTTAATAACATTTTTTATTTCATTAAAAAACATTAGGTAGTTTTTATTTAATTTCATTTTTAATCACAGTCGCACGCGACATGTCGACATGTCGCGTGCGACATTTTGTTCCATCATACTTTTTATGTTTATTTATTTACTTTTTATCTAATAAGATATGTGTAAAAAGATGATTATAAATGATTTTTAATATATACAATATATTTATTTTCACTTCTATCCATTTTTCGTCCAACTTATGATGTAGGGGCAAATTTTTAATATGAGCATTTTTTGGCTGCGGTTGACATTTCTGTGGAAATGCCCATATATATATGTATGTATATATATATATATATATATATATATATATATATATATATATGTATATATATGTATATATATGTATATATATGTATATATATTATATATACATATATACTAGTGGTACTATAATTTTTATAATAAAAGGTAATAATTTATTTCTTTGCAATGATGTTGAGGTTGAGTTTGGTAGTATTTAGTAACATAGACTTAATTAGTAAAAAAAAAATATCAAAAACAAGTAAAAAGAGTTACTATTAAAATGGATAAACATTATTTGCTCAACTGCTTTTTAAAGTCCTTTTTTCAGACAAGTTTTTTGTGAATGAAAATACCCTTTCTGATGAAGCGCGAATTACTTAGACTATGCATTTTAATTTATTTGCGCTACCACATTCCTAATGGAATACGAGGCGTCATACACTCAAAGTTCAAGCAACAGTACATGCTCGTTCACACAAATACATAATAAAGAGCATACAAGCTTCTTATTTTAAAATGTAAATGCAGAGTTGTGCAAAAACAATGGCAAAATAGTAGCTGCATGATTCAGAGATGTGCCAGAGTAATACAGAGCGAATTTGTAGTGCAAGCCATGTGTGCAAAAATGCATTCCTTTCGCAAATAGTGCTATAGTTATGAAATGCACTAAATATGTATGGATATAGAAGAGGTACTGTTGAGTCAAATATAGGCGATCAAAAAAATGCAACATACCTTTGTATCGATTTGAATTATAGGGATGAAAATTGGTATACATTTTAATGGGATCAAATGAAGTTATCCTGTTGTTTTTGTTCAAAATCGGAGGGAGCGATGGCTCGCCCCCATATAAGCTATAAACAGAATCCATCATATATTTCCCATATATTTAAGGTACAGGGAATTGTTATATATGTTAATTGGGTCGACAGAACTAATCCTGCTTAGTTTGTTCAAAATCGGAAGGGACATAGCCCTGTCACTCCTATAAGCGATAAACAATATTCAATATACCTTTGCATCGATTCGAGGTACAGGGATAAAATTTGGTATATATGTTAATGGCATCGGAAGAAGTAATCCTAACAATGCAATTATTGTGTTAACATATGAGCATCTCAAACAAGTAAAATTTCCGAATACCGAGAAAAGCTCCGTCACCCAAGTACTTTTCTTTTATGTGTCGTATTGTTTATTTTTAACTTTTAGAGCCTAAACTAAATGAAGACATGAATAGAAATACAGAAGGTAAAGTGTAATGCGGAAAATGTGTATTTAATTAATACTGACTGCTTAAAAGCGTTATATAGTATTCACTTCTATTTTATATTTTCGTTTAATTTGACAAAAAAAAAGTAGCTTAGCTCTAGCTTGTCCGTAAAGTACAATAATATTTTAAAGGACTCTATTTTCATTTCACACCTGACTTGGGGGCCATTTTAGACATTTATAGACTTCCTAAATTTAGTACTATCATTATTTTTTTTAATTAAACCATTATTTATTGCAGAAAAACTTGGGTTGAACTACTAAAACTCGTAAAATGTGAAATTATTAGTTTTTCCAAAAATAATGCGATTGACGCCTACGTATTAAGGTAATATACTTTAAAAATGTTGGTTATAATATAATAATAAATACATTACAGTGAAAGCAGCATGTTTGTCTCAAAGCGAAGATGGATATTAAAAACTTGTGGTACTACAACACCATTGCAGTGCTTGAAGCCTCTCATGAAACTAGCTGCAGATGAAGGTTTTAATGAAATATCGGATTTATTTTATTCACGAAAAAATTTTACAAGGCCAGAAATGCAGGTAATTTTAAACTATTACAAACAAGTCATTATACTTTTTAACAACAATAGAAGTAAGGTCTATTGGCTTGTCGCTCGCACTACCATCAGCTTGGCCAAGGCCCGTTCTTTTTCCACAAATGTCTTTTTTTTTGCACCGCTCTTTTTCTACGATTTAATGAATCTTGCTTTAGTTATGTCGCTTATTTCAGAGATTTCTAAAAAGTTATTTATGGAATCCTTTTTTATTGGCATGAATTTCTCTATTACTCAGGGCTTTCTTCATTTCTACGGATTTGGCAGGGTCTCTATTAGACTGGTTAATAAAATATTAGCATGATAACCTGTTTATCGATCATGTAGACAGGCTTTTACTAAAATTAAACCAATTCTTTCTCATAGCTCATTGGCCATATATATTTAGAAAAACCGCAAATGACTAAAGTGGATCAACATTGAATTGACATACTGATGTTTTTTTAATGGCTATCTTATATGTTGATAGAGGCATCCCTAACGAATCCTTAATAGGGGTGGATGTGAGTGGTAATTGTTTTGTTAGTTCCCAGGGTTTTACTATGCCTGAAATCCACAGGAGCGAAATTCTGGAATGGATGGCCATCTAATTAATAGATCTGGAGCATTCAGTAAGTTGTTTTTGATTTTATTCTAAACTAGATGTAACCGGCTCGCTTTGCCGCGCCCAGAAAAAAATTTTTGTTTTATAGACTGCTAAACCATTCCCCATTTTTTCAACGGATCTTGCATTTCCCGGGCATATTAACATCTTAACCCTCTAGCTCAAATAGATGCAAAAATATGTTGAAGTTTGTTTATCGCTTGTAAGAGGCATAGGGCATAGCTCCCTACGATTTTGACCAAAGTTACAACGACTATTTCTCTCGTTCCCATTAACATCTATATCAAATTTCAATTCTCTACCTCAAATTGATGCAAAGAGATGATGAATTTTGTTTACCGTTTCTATGAGGGTTGGTGTGGCATAGCCCCCTCCGATTTTGACCAAACTTCTAATTCTACTTTTTTTCTTATTTATTGAATCTCCTTTTCTTAGGACTAACAATAATTAACAATAAATTCTTAAATCTAAACTTATAATATGTACTAGCCATCCAGATGGAGGCTAGTAATTTACAGCGGCTCTAAGAATTTAACACTGAACTTGGGAGGTCATTTCTCCTGAGTCGCGTTGTGTTATTTTGTTGAGTGAGAGCTCTTGCGAGCGGGTTCGGGTGATATTCGAGTTTTTGAGAATAGTTTCGCTTTGTTCGAGCTATTTCAAACTGCTCAGTTGGGATATTCAGATCTCTGTGAATGCAATCGTTTCGAATGTACCATGGTGCACCAGTTATTGTTCTAAGAATTTTAGATTGAGTTCTTTGAATTATTTCCACATTGCTGGCGCTTGCATTGCCCCATAGCTGGGATCCGTAATCCAGATTTAAGGGTGATCGTGAATTAATAAGCCAGTGTACGGAGTTGGCCTTCAGCTTAATTTGTGTTTTCTTTGCTTTACGGTATGTGAGTCGTCTTTCGAGATGGATGCCGAGATGCATGACCTCATTGGCCTGTGGGGTCGTAATATTGTTCAGAGTTAGCGTAGGGCAAGTACCTCTATTGAGCGTGAATGTAACGTGTTTACTTTTTTGTTCATTGACTTTTATCCTCCAGTTGCCCAACCACTCTTCGAGATGGGTGAGGTGATCTGCAAGTCGATTTGTTGCTTGTATTGGGCATCGGGACCTGCTTAATATTGCAGTATCATCAGCAAATGTTGATGTTGTAAGGTTGTGGTTAATTGGGATATCTGCTGTGTATAGCACGTATAGCTTGGGACCGAGTACGCTACCTTGGGGCACACCAGCTTTGATTTCCGACTCTACTGTTCGAAAATCATTTTGTCGCACAACGAAGGTTCTTTCGCTGAGATACGACTCAAGAACCTTGTGAGTATTTTGTGGGAGCAACACATTATTTTGTACTTGAGCCCGTCGAGCCAAACTCGATCAAACGCTTGGGCAATATCGAGAAAGATTGCGGAGCAGTATTCACGGTGCTCAAACGCAGTTCGAATCTCTGAGGTAATACGATTGACTTGTTCAATGGTGCCATGCTTTTCGCGAAAACCGAATTGATGGGTAGGGATGATAATTTGAGTGTACAGGCTTATTTTTGTGAGAAAAATATTTTCAAAGAGCTTGGACAGGCATGATAGAAGACTTATGGGTCTATATGACCCCGCCTGAGTTTTATCCTTACCGGTCTTCGGGATCATGACAATGATTGATTTTTTCCACTGGGTGGGGAAATAACCACTTATTAGAATGGCATTGAAAAGTTTGGTAATATAATTAATAGCTGGACTGGGGAGTTCCACGATCATTTTTGGAGAAATAAGATCATGACCTGCAGCCTTTTTTGGGTTTAGTTGATTTTTTATGAAGTTTTTTACTTCATGTGTGTATATTCGGAGGGGTGCTGAATAGTTCCTATCCGGATATGGAGGAAGAGCGAAACCGTTTGTCGGCGGGTTTGGCTGTAATACATTTTTAAGATGTGCTGCAAAAATGTTAGCCTTTTCTTCATCACTGCGAGCCCATTTGCCAGTATTATCTCTAATGGGTTTATATACCTCAGCGGGTGGCTGAATAGTAGCGCGAGCTTTCCATAACTGAAATTTAGAGTTTTTTGGTGAGAGACATTCGATGTATCTTCTCTGGGCTAGCTTATCTTCAATTTTGAGGGCCGCGGTCAGCTCACAAGTAGCTGTTTTCAGCCTTAAATTTGCAACCAGATGTTCAATATGACTATTTGTCATTCTATGATTTGTCGTTGGAGGTCAAATAAATTGTGGTGTAGAATGTTTTGCTGCAGCAGCGAGAATTGAGTTAAGGGCACTGACAGAGTTGCCTATATCCATTTCGCTGCTTATATATTTTTTTGTATTTAAGCCAATTCGTATTGTAAGCGGTGAGAAAACTGGGATTTCGTTTGTATTGTGGGTATTCGAATAGATTAAAAATTATGGGAGAGTGATCCGATGACAGATCTGCGATTGATTCTGCAGAAATTAATCTGGTTGAAATTTTTCGTGCAATTGCAAAGACCAAACTTGACACGATTACTTTTTCCAATCTCATTAACATATATATTAGATTTCATCCCTGTACCTCAAATGGATGCAAAGATATAATAAATTCCTAAAAATTTTAAACAAACTTAACACGATTACATTTCTCGGTCGCATTAACATATAACATAATAGTGAAATCTCCCGTTGGCGGACACCCATGGTTCCAGTGAATTTGTCCAGCCATGGGAGCTGTCCGCCTTGGGGAGCTATCAAAAAAATACAGCCTGTATGTGTCCACAATAGAATAAAAATTGATATATTTCATTAAAATATTATATGTATATTTTTTAATTCCAAATTTTTGTGTATATGTTCCTTAATCTATTTTAACTTCAAAATCAACCTATTTTGGTTGAAAAAATTTGCAAAGTGTCGATTGCTTAAAATTATTTTGCCTCTTCTGTAACTGCGTTTTCTTAAATCTACTTTCTAAATTGTTAAATTGTTGATACGAAATATAATTTACTTTAAAATTTTGAATAATACCTTGATCTAGGGGTTGGAAAACTGATGTTGTGTTTGCAGATAAAAAACTAAGGTAATATTTCTTACAATCAATTGTCTAGGATGAGATGCGAAGTTGTATTTTTATTTTTTGACATCTCATATTCCTATCCTATTGCTGCAACCACTTAGTTATTATATCATGCATCATCCTCGCCTTTTTATAGGATTTCCAAGTCGCTGCGAATGGCAAAAAAAGAATCCAAAACGATACACTCAAACATCAACAAGCAAAAAATTGCATAAAAATGGGATTCCCTGTTTTATATCTTCCACCAACTCATTCTCTCTCAGGCGGACAACACACTCTTCGAAAATCGGGAAGAAAAATTAGCGCCAAATTACCTCTTGTTACTGTAGTCAAAACAGATGTGCTATGAGCACACTTGCGTTAGAATGAGTTGGAAGAATTAAAAAAAGGGATTGCCCTTTTTATACAATTTTTTGTATGAAATTTAAATAATGAAGTGTCCACGTCCGGCCCACCGGAACGTATTTTGTTCTAAAAACATAACTTAAAGTTTGGGACTAAGAAATTTGTCGGGCACGGGAAGTGTCCGTCTGTAGGAGCTGTCCGCAAGTAGAAATTTCACGTATACTAAATTATGCCCCTGTACCTCAAATGGATGCAAAGATATGTTGAAATTTTTGTATAGCTTGTATGGTGGGTGGAATAGAGACCCCTCCGATTTGACCAAACTTAACCGCATTACTTTCGTGACCTACCCAACGTTTGCTTGTGAATTTCAGCTCAACCGGTTGAGCGCTTTCGGAATCTATAGGGAATATACAAACATACATACTGGACTATCTCTAAAAAAATATTGCGGAAATCATGACAAAAAATTTAAATGACATTTTTCCTTAACCCTTTACCCCATTAACAGATTATAATATGACACTAAAGGTACCAAAAAGCTCAGAGAGGATCTTTTCAACGATCAAATACGAAGAAACTCTGCTGAGATACCTTATGCAAAAAGGGCATCGTATAAGTACAATGACACTGTTCACTTTATATATTTGTGTGGAAGCAGTTAACACTCCTCTTCAATACATGTAAGCAATAAATTCAATTTAATACAATTTCAATATATTAATTCATTCATTTTAGACTCTTTGCTTATCTCTTCCAACATAATTATATCGTTCTTTTAAACCTAATAACTTAGTACATTTCTCATGTTTACTTGTTACTAGATTTTTCGTAAATATATCTGAAAGCATTTCCTCTGTTGGACAATAATATAATTCGATTAAATCTTTCATAAATATTTCTCTAACAAAATGATATCTTATATCAATATGCTTACTTCTTGCATTGTATACTGGATTTCTAACTGAATTCATTGCGCTCAAATTATCTCCAAATATTTGAATTGGTTTTTATATAAATTCATTCCTGATAGAATTTTTCTAAAATAAACTGCTTCTTTTGCAGCTTGAAAAAGCGATATATATTCTGCCTCCGTACTACTTTGCGCAACTGAAGATTGCTTCTTACTTTCCCAGGAGAACACGCTTCCACATAAAAGAAAAGCATATCCACTGTAGGATTTCCGGTCGGTTGAGTCACCTCCCTAATCTGCATCTACGAATCCTGTAACTATTTCTCCAGTCTTCTTATATGTTATAGACATATCCGCTGTTGTACTTAAATATCGCAAAATTTGCTCCGCTTCCGATAAATGCTCGCTATGTGGATTAGCATTCCGTTGCGATAGCTTACACACTGAGTGCAATATATCTGGACGTGTTGTTACAGCCAAATACATTAACGTACCAATAAGTTATTGAAACTCGGTTTCGTTGACACGAGTGCATCTCTCGTCTTCACATCCAGCCACCAAAGGTACAAACGCTGTACGACATTCTTCCATGCCGTTTTGTTGTAGAAGCTGCAACACATGCTGTTTTTGGTTGATCGTAATTGCGCCCCTCGTACCTTCTCTTTCAATTTCAATGCCCAGAAATTGGTGTATTGGACCCTTGTCAAAGATCTGAAATTCATTTGCAATTCTAAGTTTAGTTTTACTTAACTCACCAAGATCTGAACTGCATATCATTAGATCATCTACATAAACTGCAATTATGTTAATTTCTTTTCCCGTGTTCATCGTGTGAAGACAGGGTTCACTTTCACACGCTTGAAAGCCAATCTTCTTATGTGTCTCGTCTAGTTTTTCATTCCACATTCGGCCTGACTGCTTCAGCCCGCACAATGATTTTTTCAGCTTAAGAACGTAGTTACAATTTTGCTCGAACTGCTCCAGCTGCTTCATATACACACATTTTTTTAAATTTCCATTTAAGTACGCCGTTGAAACATCCAATTGATGTACAAGTAATTCGTATTCTGCTGCTATTGCTAAAATCATTCGAATTGTTGAGTATCGGACAACAGGAGAAAATGTTTCTTCATAGTTGACGACATATTTTTGTCCACATCCTTTAGCCACCAGCCGCGCTTTAAAACGTTCAATACTGCCATTAATATTCTTCTTCAAAGCAAATACCCATCTGCAACCAATCGCTTTCTGACCCTTGGGTAATAACACAGACTCCCATGTCTCGTTTTCTAATTATGCATTGTACTCGTTTTGCATTGCTTTCCACCAGTCATCAGATTGCTCACTCTCTAATGCTTCACGTACTGTTAGTGGTATCTTGATACATCCACTCTTCATCATATTCAGAGTATTTTATTGCCTTTTTGGTCTTCCTCTTAATCCGGTCGCCCTGAACCACGCCTCTCATCAACATTTTCGTGTACTGCTTCATCGAAATTATCACTCAGACTTTCGCTGCAGCCACTGCTTTCACTGCTTCTGCCGGTTACAACTTCCTGATTGAATTCGTCAATATTAATCTTTCGATCCTCATAATCGCTTTTGTCTTCTTGAATTTCTTCTTGTGCCTCCTCTTCGTAAGGAACTTCAACATTTAAATTATTCGGCTCTAATAAAATTGGTAGTTTGCAACTCATGATTTCACCTACTTTTTCAATTAAATATACGTCACGGCTAATAATAAATTCTCGCTTTGACTTGTCATACAGTCGAAACGCTTTCCACTTATCTGCATATCTCCCCATTATCAATTCTCTTCCTTTAGGTCGGAACTTTTTATGCTCCGTTTTATTTAATGCTATTGCCGTACAACCAAAAATTTTCAAATAACTTAGAGATGATTTACGTTCAGAAACTCAACAACTTTTGTGTCGGCGAACGATTTCTTAAATACGTTGCTTCCGCCCAAAAACATTCTTCAAGGCCTGCATTCACATCAAACTTCGAGCCATTTCCACCACGGTGCGATTGAACTTTTCTGCTATGCCATTTTGCTGTGGAGTATGCGGGACAGTCAATTGTCTAATTATACCATTTATATTCAGATACTTATCGAATTGTCTATTAACGTATTCCTTGCCGTTATCACTTCGTATTATTTTTATTACTCTCCCGGTTTGGCGCTCGGCCATATTTTTGTACATTTTAAACACATTGAATACCTCTGATTTCGTTTTAACAAAATAAAGGAACGCGTATCTAGAGTAATCGTCTATCATTGTTACAAAATATCTTGAGACACCAATCAAGTTAACATTTATTGGCCCACAAACATCACTATGCATAATTTCTAATAAGTCTTTTGTTTTCGTTTCCGACGAATTAAATGGCTTCACACAATATTTACATTTGAGGCAAACTGTATAAGTAATGTTTTTGTCTGGTTCATTAAGCTTTAAGCCATATACTAATTGTTTATGTTTAATTCAAATAAACTGTTTACATTTAAATGTCCGAATCGTTGATGCCATTTCATAAATTCTTCATTTCTATTATTATTAAAAAATAATTGAGTTTGTGCCTTTTTTGTTTCACATAAAAACAAACTATTAAATTCTTTTGCTTTCATTATTGTCTTTCGGTTTTCATCATTTATGTATGCAAAGTCTCTTTTAAATATTACTTGACAACCGTTTGCCACGTTGCACCACTATTGAGCACCCACTTAGTTTGATCGATTGTACTATTTTCTCTTGCGTTGAATATAGAGAAAAGCGATTTCGCGCTGTGATCGGAGCTTTTACTTCTTTCGTCCGATTTCGTTTTACACTCCGCCGCAATGTGTCCCTTTCGCCCACATTTGTAACACTTAAAGTTACCGTACTTCGATTTTTTCATGTCTCTAACTCCGTTATATTTTTTCTGTTCATAATTTGCTTTAGCAACAAATGCTTGTATTTTATCTTGTGATTCCGTTAATTCGTTGCTTTTTCTGCGTTTACTTTCTTCTATTAATTTTAGCACACTGAGTTCAGGCCATTCATCACGCGGTTCTAATGCAACAACAAATTTCTCGTATGACTTGGGCAGACTCGCCAACAACATTATTACGAACAATTCGTCTTGCAATTAAATGCGAATTTCTGCTAGCTGCTCGATTATATGCCCAAATTGACCAATGTATGAATGCATGCTTTCCTCTTCACTCATTCGCATATATAGTAGTTTTTTAAATAACGACACTTTTCTTATTGGACCTCTAGGTTGGTGAATATCTTTCAAAGTCAATCATGCCAATTCCGCTGACATACAGTGCTTTATATGCCCATAAAACTATAGATGCATACACAAAAGTCCGCACAGTCAAAATAATTTAATTTTGCACGCGCACACATAATTGCAAAGCGTTACAATTATTTAATTCACACGCGTCCTAATTTTTCTTGCAACTTGCAAAGCGTTGCACACGCGCCATAATTTTTGTTGCAACTCTTGCAAATCCAAATTAAAACACGCTCTTCGATTATTGCAAATCATTGCATTTCCAATAACTTACACGCGTTCTAATTTTTTTTTTACGAATTATTGCAAACATAAGCGTTTGCAATATTTAAATATTAAATTGATGCGTTTGCACCTAGTTTCAGCTACTGCAACCGCAACATAAAATATTGCTGCTTCAATATTTTTCCTTGCTTTCCAAACACTATAAATAGTTAAGAAGAATTAGTCTTAAGATAGTCGAAACTATTCAGTCGAAAAGTCGAAGACATTCGGTCGAAGACATCCAAGCAAAAAGCATCAAACTAAATAAAAACAAGTGTTAAAACTAATTAACAAGTGTGTTTTAAATTATTAAAAACATCAAGTGTTTAAATTGAAAGAAACATTCAGTTTCTTTTGGAAGACTCGCGTTCTGGATACACGGAGACATCTAGCTCCCGTGCAGATCCTTAACTACAAACACAGAGACATCTAGCTCCTGTGTCCGAACCGACTCGACAACATAAAAGTTGTAATCCACAGAATCATTAAGTTTTTGTGAAGACAAAAGTATATCTTCATTTGAAAGATCCTTCACTTGGCGACGAGGATGGGATGCCGCTGAAAACTATTTCAATTAATGAATAGTTTTTCTTTTTTTTTTTTTAAATTAAAACGGCATCTCAGGACAACTCACACTATCGTGCAAAAAAAACCTCAAAAAAAAAAAAGGAAACAACCTCTAAGGCAACAACTGGAGAAACAAGAACAACAGCAACAACTGAAGATTCAAGAACAACAGCAACAACTGCAGAAACAACAACAAGAACAACAACAGTTGGAGAAAACACAACCAGAACAACTGCAACAACTGGAACAACAACACCAAGAACAGCAACGGGTAGCAACAATAAGAACAATAGTAGCAACAACAAGAGCAGCAGCAAAATAAGGTTAGAAATAACTTAGAATATTTAAGTATACACATTATACATTACACTTAAACAAACACTGTACAAGTACTAAATACAAAAAGGGAAAATGACAGAAACACCTTTGGTTATCTTCAATCCTTTAAAGTTTCTTGAAAAATTGCTAGAATTACATGGCAACAGAAACGATTAAAAGATATTTCTATGCTTAGTGGATAGAATCCACCCAATCTTACAAAGTTATGACACGTTTTCTTAAGCGCTTTTTTCGGATATTATAAAAAGTTGAATTAAGGGACGAGATATGGAGGTCATGGACATCAATTGCCATGTAACCTCATGGTCTGAAATCAAAGAAATTCTTATGAATAACTTCGGTGAAAGACGAAGTATTGAAGAATTATTTAACGAACACCCTTTAGAACAGCACCTTTAAATTTTTCTGAAGAGATAAAAACAAAATTAAGCGCACTCACATTTAATTAATTTATAATTAACACAGGAGCCACACACTCCTTAATTAATTCAGGACTTTGTAATCCCAAATGGAAAATACCATTAACACATGTTACAGTCCGAACTTTACAACATAAAATTCAAATAAACGAAAAAGTAGCAATTCCTACATTCAAAGAATTTGAAAACCACACAGAGAAACTTGAATTTCTTGTTTGTAATTTTCACAATGATTATGATGGGTTGGTAACAACATATTGATACCATTTAATGCCATAATCAATTTTATGGTACAATTCAACTCAAAAAAATAATGAACTCCTCGAAACTGCGAATGAAAATCGGTCAAAGGAGGAAGAAATAAAAAACACTTGTGCCGCTCAAACCGCGAATGAAAATCGTACTTCAGAAACGGAACATGAATCAACAATAATTGATCTAATTAATGAATTTTTACACCGACAACAACGTCTGGAAGAAGGAAATCTTTGCGTGTACTCATTCGAAGATGAACGCAAGTTGCCTATACTAGATCAGATAAAGACGCAACATCTTAATTCATAAAAAAAAATACACAAGTATATTCCACACAGTGGATAGTGACCTCTCATTTACCAATATGATCAAACACCAAATCAGAACTACAGCTAATGCGCCTATAGCCGCAAGAACATACAGATACCCATATATCCATAAAAAAGAAGTGGAAAAACAAATCCATGACATGTTAAAGAAAGGAATTATAAGGCATAGTCATTCA
Organism: Leucophenga maculata; assembly: GCA_035044805.1. NCBI lineage: Eukaryota > Metazoa > Arthropoda > Insecta > Diptera > Drosophilidae > Leucophenga > Leucophenga maculata. The sequence continues at coordinate 93,213 of JAWNNP010000375.1, forward strand.
CCTCGGCACCTGTCTGGGTAGTTCCAAAGAAAATGGACGCCAGCGGAGAAACTAAATGGAGACTTGTGATTGACTATAGGAAATTGAATGAAGTGACAATCAATGATCACTACCCAATCCCAAACATGGACGAAATACTAGAAAAACTTGGAAGATGTCAATACTTCACTACCTTGGATTTAGCTAAAGGATTCCATCAAATTGAAATTGAAGCATCCGATCGAATTTCTTCATATGCCATTTGGCCTTAGGACAGCACCTGCAACCTTTCAACGATTAATTAATAACGTACTAGCCGAATATATCAATAAAATATGTCTTGTATATTTGGACGACTTAATAATATTTTCAACGTCATTAAAAGATCAATAAAATATTTAAACGACTAAAAGAAACAAATTTAAAAGTTCAGTTGGACAAATCGGAGTTCATGAAACGAGAAACAGAGTTTTTAGGACATGTAGTAACATGTAAAGGCATTAAAGCCAATCCAAAAAAAATATCCTGTGTTCAGAAATTTCCATTACCAAAGAACCGTAAGGAAATTAAACAATACCTTGGAATAACTGGCTATTACAGGAAATTTATAAAAGATTACGCAAAGATAGCCAAGCCAATGACTAAATATTTCAAATTGGATAAAAAGATGAATCTAGAAGATCCAGAATACATAAAAATCTTTAATTATCTGAAGACACTACTTATAAACGATCCAATATTAGCTTATCCGGATTTAGAGAAATTGTTCACTCTGCATACTGATGCAAGCAATTTCGCTCTTGGAGCAGTACTATCACAAGATGGACATCCAATCTGTTACGCTAGTCGTACATTAAATGATCATGAAGTAAATTACAGCACAACAGAAAAAGAAAACCTTGCTATTGTCTGGAGTACACAATACTTCCGACCATATTTATTTGGCCAAAAATTTGAAATAGAAACCGACCATAGACCTTTGACATGGTTATTTTCAATCAAAGAGCCCAACTCAAAGCTTCTCAGATGGAGACTACGTTTTGGCGAATATGAATATACAATAAGGTATAAAAAAGGAATCCTTAACGGAAATGCAGACGCATTATCTCGCGTCAAAATCACCGAAGACAACATCGACATTAACTATGTCAACTTATCAAATAGCCCTATCAACATATACAATAGGCAAATCGTAATATCAAAGAAGAAATCTGGATCGTTAACTATAAAAATTTCAAATTATTCAATCACCACAGAAAAATTATAGCTGCTAAAACTTTTGATAACAGTACCATCATCACCATTATTAAGAATCATTTTGACCCTTCTAGAACAAATGCATTATTCTTGAAAGAGGAGGACCTTTTTCAAGACTTCAGAGAAGTATTACCAACTTCTTTCAGAGATGGACCAAAAGAAACACTAAAGGTAACAAGATATACCAAACTTTTAAATGATATAACAGACGAAGAAGAATTATCTGTAACCATTGAAAAAGAACATCTAAGAAATAATCACCGTGGAATAAATGAGAACTTTGAACAATTTAGGAACAAAATATATCATCAAAAACTAAAAGAAAGGATAACACAATTAGTGAATAACTGTGAAATATGTAACAAAGAAAAATATGACCGTAAACCGGTAAATCCGGAACTTAAGATAACAGAAACCCCGGAAAAAACAGGAGAAATAGTTCACATGGATGTGTTCTATAGCCTCAACAAATCGCATTTTCTAACAATAATTGATAAATTTTCAAAACACGCTCAAGCTATAAAAATAGATAATCGATCGTGGATCGAATTCAAAAGAGCAGTAACACAGTATATAGGAACTATTGGACAATTCAAAAAATTAATAGTTGACAACGAACTTGGATTTAAAGCACTACCACTACGAACTTTTCTACAAAATAATAACATCGAAGTACATTTCTCGTCAAATAACAATAATACTTCAAATGCGGATGTCGAATGACTCCACAACACAATAAACGAACATCTTAGATTACTAAGACATGATCCGGAAAAGGACAATGAATCAATAGAACAAAAAATTGGGAAAATAATAATGTTTTACAATAATTCAATTCACTATAGTACTGGAAAGAGACCAATAGATTTTGTTAACGGGAATATCACCCATGAACAATATCAGGAGATAAAAGATAAAATACTACAGAAAAAGAGAAATACGATCGAGAAATTAAATACAAATAAAGAAGATCCACCATTGCAAACAGGATCAGTGTTCATACGAGAAATCAGAGGAGGTAAAAACCATGCAAAATTCAGGAAAGTAACCGTAAACGAGTTAGATGACGAACATGTAGTCACAAATAGGGGTCATAAATATTATAAATCTCATATTAAAAGGAAGAAAAAGTTCCAAAATAATAACCGATAAATTATTTCATCCATAGGCATCAAAATGATTATTATCACAATATTCATTTCTACATTACTGACAATGACAAATACACAACACTTGGTAATAACAGGAACAATAGACAGTGATAACGAAAAACAAATAAAAGACAGTCTAGATAACCTAACAAGACTAGGACACGACTTAACAACCGAAACTAACAAACAGATTACAATTAATAAACAACTTTCAGATCAAGTGAACGAAATAACAGTTCATATTAATAGACAACAAGAATATTTGGCAAAATCACTTTCTAGCAATTCAAATGAACTAAGAGAACAGCTTAACGTATTTAAAGAAATATATCAGATGAATTATGATATCACCCTCTTCCGAATTCATATCGATGACATAGATCAAATCATCCTTACTAGTAAACTGAATATCCTATCCCGCAATATACTGACGGACAAAGAACTTGACTTAGTATCAGATCTCGCTAGCATAAAAATATCTGTAGCACATCATGAAAATAACATAATCATAATAGTGTCTATGCCAATTTCCTCTAAGAAACAATATAATCGAATTACTTTTGAGCCAATTCCAGACCAAAATAACAGATCAATATATCTTAAACAAAAAGAATTTATTATAGATGAAGACAAAAACTTGTATAATACAACTGTAACAAACAACTTAAAAGAAAACCTGAATATCATTAAAGATAATTGTATAACTAAAATCATTAAACACGAAAAAGCCAATTGTAATTACACAGACAAAAATGTAGAACAAGAAATTATTCAAATCAAAGACGGCTTAATAATCACTAAAAATAGGGCAAATTCAACTCTTGTACACAATTGAAACAGAAAAAATATTACACTTTTTAAGAACAATTTAATCAAATTTGATAATTGTAAGAACTGGATAATTTGTCAAAGTATACGATAATATAATATTACCACATAAGCAATTAGAAATTAACAAAACATTTGTAACAAAAACGGAAAGCACAGAAAAGCTCTTATTACGCCCTATTAGTGAAACAAGAATGATAATAGAAGAAATGATAGATACCACAAAATTCGTACTATCTATTTTTAATGACCCTTCAATAGCAATAAATTTTGCTATTATAATAATAATTATAATATCATTCAAATTCAAAAATCAAAAATACAGAATTGAGAAAAAATCATTGACCTCGCCGGAGTCTCCGTCTAAGGGTAGGCGAGTTATAGATAATAGAATAATAGATACTATAGTAACGGACATAGCGGACACAAAAGTCGGCATAGCCCATTAAACTAAAGAAGCGTACACAAAAGTTTGCACAGTCAAAATAATTTAATTTTGCACGCGCTTACAGAATTGGAAAGCATTAGTTACTTACTTATTTACTAATGTGGCCATCAACCGTCTGCCGGTCATGGCCGCGTGTGGGAAGGCGATCCAGCCTCCATAATCTTGTGCGCGCTGGCGCCAGTCGTTTTGAATGCCAAGTACGGAGAGATCTCGCCATACCTGGTCATTCCATCGAGTGGTCATTCCTCTATGTCGGCGTCCGCTAATCAAGTTTGGGCCGCCCATGTAAACCATGTGTGCATGGAGCTCTTTCATCCATTCGAATGAGGTGCCCAGCCCAGTGCAGCCGCTGGAATTTTATGCGCTGGACTATGTCAACCTCATTGAATAGCTTGTACAGCTCGCGGTTCATACGGGACCTAAACACGTCGCCGACTCTAATAGGACCAAAAACCTTTATTTTCATCCGTCGAGAGAGGGCTTTACTTATTTGCTTGCTTAGCCCAAAAAAGCATCTGTTTGCAAGCGTTCTTCGCCTGATCTCCACGCTGACGTTGTTGTTACTGGTTATCTCTGCTCGAAGATAGACGAAGTTTTCTACAACACTGAAGTTGAAATTCCCCATCGTCACTGACCGTCCAAGACCAAGTATTTCGTCTTGTCCTCGTTCACCGTTAGACCCATGAGCCGAGACTGTTTTTCAATCTCCGAGAACGCCTTGCTGACTCGCCGTTCCTGCGTACCGATGATATCGATGTCATCGGCGTAAGCGAGCAGCATCACTTCCTTTTGGAAGATCGAGCCCGACATACTCTGTATGTACGGGCATTGGCGTAGGATGTATTCCATCAGGAGATTGAAAAAATCACACGACAGAGCATCGCCCTGCCTGAAACCTCTCTTGGTATCAAAGGGGTCGGAGAGGTTTTTTCCCACCCTTTGCCGGGATACCTAGTGCAGACAGGGCGTCGAAGAACTTCGATCGTATCGGCGTGTCGAAAGCGGCTTTGTAGTCGATAAATAGGTGGTGAGTGTCTTTGTTGAACTCACGGGTCTTTTCCCAGATTTGGCGTAATGTGAATATTTGGTCACTGGTCGACCTTTTTGGTCTGAAGCCACACTGATATCGTCCTATCAGTAAATCGGTACATGGCTTCAGCCTATTACACAATACGTTCAACAGAGTCTTATATCCAATGGAAAGGAGACTTTTCCGCGGTAGTTGGCGCAAACAGCGGGGTCTCCTTTCTTAAAGATGGGACAGAGAAAACTGAGATTCCAGTCATTGGGTATGCGTTCATCGGACCATATCTTGTATAAAAGTTGGTGCATACTCCTAACCAACTCTTCGCTGCCGGTCTTAAATATCTCAGCTGGCAGCCCATCAGAGCCTGCCGCTTTGTTTCTTTTCAGCTTTTTAACAACTGAATCGACCTCGTTATAGTCCGGTGGATCTACAATAGTGCCATCATTAACTGGTGGTTCCGGTGTCATTTCTCTATCGGCGGAATTGTGCGCTTCATCGCCTCCGAGTAAGTTGGAGAAATGACTCCTCCATAATCTTAGTGATTCCTGTTCATCCGTTACCAGATTTCCGTTGTCATCCTTACAGAAAGTTACTCCGGGCTTAAAACCTCCAGTCAGACGCTTGACCTTTTGATAGAATTTTCGAGCTTCATTTCTGTTACGTAACATCTCAACATCCTCAAACTCCCGCCTTTCTTGCTCCTTTTTCTTGCGTCTGAAAAGGCGTTTCTCCTCTCTCCGTTTCTCTCGATATCGCTCTCTAACAGCTCGCGTTGCTCCCGACTGCAGAGTTCGCTGATAGGAAGCGTTCTTCTCTGCGGTAGCATTGCGACACTCCTCGTCGTACCAAGAATTCTTCACAGGTTTTGTATAACCAATGACATCCTTGGCAGCCCTATCCATGGAGCGGATGATATGTTTCCACTGCTCACATATATCTCGAGAAGCCGGAGAGGTTTTCCGGAGCAGTCAGGAGAGTGTGTTTGAGAAGGCTGTGGCGGTCTGTTCTGATTGCAGCTTGCCGACGTCTATCTTTTGTTGCATGTTGGAACATGCGGCGTGCACTACGCTGGCTGCGACAAGATAGTGGAGTCAATGTTGGGACCACGTAACGTTCGCACGTCCAACACGCTTGATGCGTGCCTTCCGTCAATCAGAACATGATAAATTTTTTTTTCTATTTCCCTGAATGTTTACAATCTGTTTTTTTTAAACAATAAGTAATTTTTTTTACTATAATGGGCATATAGTACGCTCAATGACCAATGTCATTAATGTATTTCTATCTTAAAGTAATAAATGTAATCATAATAACTAAAATTAGAATAAAATAATAAAAAGCAATATTTGTACTCATATACATTTACGTTGGTAATCTATGTAATCTTACTACATGCGACTGCCCCACATCAATTTGGTTGCGTGTTATTTGATCAGGACTCAGCCATGTTGCCTTGTGGATGTTAAGGTGTTGTAATCTGGTACTACTATCTACCATGTTTCGAACTGCGCCGAAATCGATTAGCCTCTCTCCATTATTGGAGGTAGTATCGTGAAGGGTAAATTTTCCGACGGTTGGGCCAAAGATTCCTTCCTTCCCAATCTTGGCCTTGAAATTGCCAAGCACGATTTCAGACAGCGCTCGTACAGACGTTCCAAGCGCTCATAGAACTCATCTTTAGCATCGTCGTCTTTCTCTTCCGTCGGGGCGTGCGCACAAATCAGGCTAATATAAAAATATTTAGTCTTGATGCGTATCGCGGCTAGGCGCTCGTCAACAGGCGTGAACCTAGAGACGAGGCCATGTAGTTTCCTACTCACCACGAAACCACATCCAAATCGTGCTTACTCGCATGGCAGCTGTAGTAGATGTCACAGGATGCTTTTTTAGAGCAACCCTGCCCTATCCATCGGAGTTCTTGGATGGCGGTGATGTCAGCCTTGCATTTTTCGAGGACATCAACCATCTGGATATTTGCACCATCCCAATTAAGGGTGCGGACATTCCAGGTGCATATCCTCAATTCATGACCCTTGTATCATTTGCGGGGACCCCTTTCCGAGGCTTCCTGTTCGTTTTCATTGGGGGGTTAATTTTTTAAAGTGGCGGGTCCCAAGCGCAGCGCACCAACCCCTTATTAAAGGAGAGGGGGCCTCTTCGCCTTCTCACGTTAGCTCACCTCTGAACTGATGTTCAGAGGCTACCCAGGAGATACGTGTCCTAACGGACGTGTGAGTTGCCAACAATGATTCTTGTGTCAAACGGTCCAATGACACAATAATCATTGTTGGCCATTCCCAGGTGAATGGCAGTCAACAACTTTTCTCACAATGTGAACTTGAGCAAACGATCCCAATCTCCCAAAGCATTGCAATTATTTAATTCACACGCGTCCTAATTTTTGTTGCAACTTGCAAAGCGTTGCACACGCGCCCTAATTTTTCTTGCAACTCTTGCAAATCCGAATTAAATCGCGCTCTTCGATTATTGCAAATCATTGCATTTCAATGTTTTTCCTTGCTTTCCAAACACTATAAATAGTTAAGAATAATTAATCTTAAGTTAGTCGAAAGCATTCAGTCGAAAAGTCGAAGACATTCGGTCGAAGACATCCAACCCAAAAACATCAAACTAAATAAAATCAAGTGTTAAAACTAATTAACAAGTGTGTTTTAAATTATTAAAAACATCAAGTGTTTTAATTGAAAGAAACATTCAGTTTCTTTTTGAAGACTCGCATTCAGGATACATGGAGACATCTAGCTCCTGTGCAGATCCTTAACTACAAACACAGAGACATCTAGCTCCTGTGTAGACCCGACTCGACAACAAAAAGTTGTAATCCACAGAAACATTAAGTTTTTTGTGAAGACAAAAGTATTTCTTTCAATCTTTATTTGAAAGATCCTTCAACTGTTAGACTCATCCAACTTGTCTATGTTATACATAAAACTCATCTTTGTATAACACCGCACTATTTTTTCACACAGAAAAAAAAAAACACTCGTCTTTTATTGTTAATTTAGTTCACTACTAAACAAATTGCAAATACATGGCAATTTGTGCAGAGCTCTTGCACTTAAATGTCTGGGGTCATAACCTGTTCACTTTATATATTTGTGTGGAAGCAGTGCAGAGCAAGCAATTAAATGAAACGCGTCTTAGCGACTAAGCATAATGTTTTATTGAATGCAGAATACAGTTGATCTGTTTGTAAAAGCGTATGTACTAGAGCTTTAAACAGGGTGCTTGCTTACATTATTGATTACTTTTAACAGACACCATAATCTCACGTATCTCATCGAAAAGATGGTAGTTTTTACAATTGTGATTTGAAAACTTAATCAGATTCGTTACATAAAAAATCCAACACAGCATTATGAATAAATTAATCATTCGTTGGTTAACACCGTGCAAGGGAATTATATAAAAGCAAACCAACAAACATCTAAGTTCTTAAAGGTAATTTGCCGGATTGACCAGCGTTGCATAACTGGAATTTCGTCGCATGCTCTTTTAAAATCGATAATTGAGTTATGATATCGCTGTGATGTGACTTCAAGCCATTTTTTGAATTGGATCGCGATCGAGGATTGCCTTCTTATAAGCGGCAAAGTTCATTGATTTGCTATCGCATCCGTTCGAGTGTTGTATTTGTGTCGCTAGAACTGGACGATGCCAAGCAGTTAGTTGCTTTTACTTAATGATTTCATAGTGAACTGCAACTTGCATTTTGAACTCGATCTACGATTTATGCATGTTCTCTGGTAGAATTTGTACCCAGAGCGAGGACTCCGTGAGTTTTTGGCAGTTTAGTGATTTTAATTTGAGTACTGTCTGAAAACTTTTTGTTGATGTACTTTACTCCTTGCGTGGGTGGCTTTATCATGAGATCAAAAAGTTTGTACATCTAATGACAATACACTTTTTCTTATCTTTCTATTAAATGCTGCTTCCACTTGCAAAAACCAAAAGTCTATTTAGTTTTCTGCAAAAACTTGAAGTTTTACTTTTGCAGTTTCAATGCCACTTACACATCGGATTAGGTGCACTGTTCCAATTTCCTGAAACAAACCGAATGTTGCCACTATATCATTAAAAACATATAGCATTAAAAATAATTAGCAAATCGTTAAAAATTAATAATAAATATTTTTAAATACCTATGAAATATTATTATATAATGCAGAGGAATGCCACTGTTAAAAAACATTTGGCATTAATTTCACATTGGCCGAACAACATCAAAAACAAATAAATTTTTTTTTCCTTATCTTATTTATTGAATCTCCTTTTCTTAGGACTAACAATAATTAACAATAAATTCTTAAATCTAATCTTATAATATGTACTAGGCATCCAGATGGAGGCTAGTAATTTACAGCGGCTCTAAGAACTTAACACTGAGCTTGGGAGGTCATTTCTCCTGATTCGCGTTGTGTTATTTTGTTGAGTGAGAGCTCTTGCGAGCGGGTTTGGGTGATAGTCGAGTTTTTGAGAATAGTTTCGCTTTGTTCGAGCTATTTCAGACTGCACAGTTGGGATATTCAGATCTCTGTGAATACAATTGTTTCGAATGGTGCACCAGTTATTGTTCTAAGAATTTTAGATTGAGCTCTTTGAATTATTTCCACATTGCTGGCGCTTGCATTGCCCCATAGCTGGGATCCGTATGTCCAAATAGGCTTTATTACTGTGTTATAAAGCAACACCTTGTAATCCAGATTTAAGGGTGATCGTGAATTAATAAGCCAGTGTAGGGAGTTGGCCTTCAGCTTAATTTGTGTTTTCTTCGCTTCAATGTGTTTGCGGTATGTGAGTCGTCTTTCGATATGAATGCCGAGATGCATGACCTCATTGGCCTGTGGGATCGTAATATTGTTCAGAGTTAGCGTAGGGCAAGTACCTCTATTGAGCGTGAATGTAACGTGTTTACTTTATTGTTCATTGACTTTTATCCGCCAGTTGCCCAGCCACTCTTCGAGATGGGTGAGGTGATCTGCAAGTCGATTTGTAGCTTGTATTGGGCATCGGGACCTGCTTAATATTGCAGTATCATCAGCAAATGTTGATGTTGTGAGGTTGTGGTTAATTGGGATATCTGCTGTGTATAGCACGTATAGCATGGGATCGAGTACGCTACCTTGGGGCCCACCAGCTTTGATTTCCGACTCTACTGTTCGAAAATCATTTTGTCGCACAACGAAGGTTCTTTCGCTGAGATACGACTCAAGAACCTTGTGAGTATTTTGTGGGAGCAACACATTATTTTGTACTTGAGCCCGTCGAGCCAAACTCGATCAAACGCTTGGGCAATATCGAGAAAGATTGCGGAGCAGTATTCACGGTGCTCAAACGCAGTTCGAATCTCTGAGGTAATACGATTGACTTGTTCAATGGTGCCATGCTTTTCGCGAAAACCGAATTGATGGGTAGGGATGATAATTTGAGTGTACAGGTACAGGTACACTCCAGTATTATCTCTAATGGGTTTAGATACCTTTTCCGTCTGGGTGGTTTGTGGCGTAGAATGTGTAACCTGGAACTAGGAAATTGTATTTATTTGTGAGGTGTGTTTCTGCGAGAAGCATTACGCCTACGACTCGTTTCTTTAGAAATATAGAGAATTCGTGCTTGTGTCGAGAAACTTTTTTGGCATTCCAGAGGCATATATTTAAAGTGCTCATTTTTGGCTTTGTTGGGCTACGAGCATTTGTATGAGTGTGTTTTGATTTTGCATTAGTTGTTGCATAGTGTTTTGCATAAATGCCATGAATTCCATCATGCTTTGCTGCATTGATGCAATCATAGCTTCCATGCTATTTTGGGGTATGATCTGTGGCGGGTTTTGTGCTGGAACGTCGATGGGAACCGTATGCGACATGGTTTGTGAATTTGCTTTTTTGTGTGGTATTGTTTATTCCTAATTTCAATGCATTTGCAAAGGACACACCGGGTTTAGTTGTGTCTAGGGTATAGGTCTGCGGGGTGCGTGTTATTATCTCTTCGGGGCGTGTGCGGGTTGAAGCGATTCGCTGATTCAGGCGGCTTTTCAGTTCCTTAAAAACTGGGCATCCCCTATAATTAGCCGTGTGTATTTGGATCTGTTTTATTTGCAGGGCATAAGGCAGTGTCATGGAGATCTCCGCAGGAATGCATACAGAACGTAGGGTGCAATACGTTTTTGTATGGCCAAACTCTTGGCAGTTAGTGCATTGAACCGGGTTGTTGCGTTTGTGAGGCTCTTCCACAGTTATTTTGCGGTGGAGCAGTTATTGTAGGGTGTTTGTTGGGTGTACTTCATTTTTTTAAGTGACTTGTTCTCGGGCTCTAATTCAACTTTGAACATGGGTTGAAGGTATTTTGTTCTTGTTAATAATATTAATACCTACTTTTGGATTGAAACCTTTTTCCTTGAGAGCAGTTATCACTTCACTTGGGGATACACTTGGTTCGATGCCTTTAAGTACAATTTGCAGACCTTTAGAGCTTTTTACCTGATAAGCGTAAAAGTTTGCTTTTGAGTCAGTTAAATGTTTTGAGACTACACGATAGTTTTGCTCTGTGTAAATTTGTAGCTTTATTTCGTTCAGATTTCCTCTTTTGAGCGATGAAATATGAAAATTGCCATTTCCAATAAGTTGCACTACGTTTTTCACAAGGCTATTCCAGTTTTTTTCACGAACATATATTGGCGGGGGTTTGGTGCTGACTTTTGGGACAACTCCATCGGCGTTGCTTGATGCACTATTTTCACTTTCGCTTAAAATGGAAAATCTGTTGCCTGCAAGAGGCGTTTGGGTCGCGCTTTTATCGTCGTTACGATTAATCTTGGGCTTATTACCACTTTTAGAATTAGATGGGCTTAGTTTACGCTTAATTTGTATATAGCGGTCTAAGCCTGTCTGCACTGCTGAACGATTTGAGATGGCTTGTTTATTTTTTTGAATTATTCTTTCCTCCAACGGGACGTTTATGTTGTTGTTGTGGTTTGGAACCACAGCAGCAGAGACAGCAGGCGCTTGCAAGATACATGCTGTTGTTGTCGTAGCATTGTTTGAATGCGTTATTGTGGTTGTTGTTGCACTGGAAGAGGACACGTACGTAACAGTATGTGTACTGGTTGCGGGTGGGAAAGTAGTTGGGGAAAAGATATTAATTAAGAGTAGGTGTTGGGCATTGTTCGGACCAAGAGAGTGGTAGTGATTGGTCTTGCAGATTTGGTTGCATTGGCATTGTTAGCGAGAGTGGCTGAGGTAAGTTAAACGAGTGGTTGTTTGTGTTCGTACTTACTGCGCTTTTACTTATCATTTCTTCAGTACCTTGCGTTTTGGGTGGGGAGTTGATCGCCGGGGAACAAGACCTTGCTCTGATCTTTTGATCGGCAGAGAGTGTATTGGATTTGTTGAGTGGGGTGCGGTGTCGACAAATGTGAAGTAGGCATTTCGTCTACTCACATCTTGTTGACTTCGCTCTTTTGACTGTGCGTCTTTTTCGCGCATTAGTTATTTTTTTTTTGTTTTTTTTTTTAAGTTCTTTTTTGCGCCTTTTTTTTTTTTTGTTATTTGAAAAAGAGCGTTTTATTTTCGTGTTTTGCACTGACACTTTGAGACTTGTTAGAATACTTTTCATACATATAATTCTTGTTGATAAAAACAAAGAAAAATAATTGAGCAGAACTCAGTAAAAGCACAATCGGTCGCGTCGAGAGGCAATCGGCTATCAAACAAATACATGAAATAGAAATATTTTCGCAAAATGTTTTCATGATAAACTACATTTCATATAAAGTGTTTATACGCACTATTTTTAATGCCATCATATAACAAATATATCACATAAGAGTTCGAGTTATCTTCTGACGTTCATTACGAACAGACGAGCGAAAACTGCTCCTTAATAAATTTAATATTTATAAGTGGAAACTAACTAAAACAAAATTAATACAAAACAAAGAAAAAAATTTTATATTTAGAACAAGCGAAAAGACGCTATTTAAGTGATAAATATTTGTCACTTAGCCAATTTATGTTTAAAAAAACAAAATAAAAATAAAGTGAAAAAACAGTTTGGAATAAAAAGAGCTACGCTCATCTTGGAGAGCGTAGGAGAAACGCATATTTCTCATTCGTTTCAAATAATAATAGCAACAACTCTACTGTTGAAAAAGAGCAATCTTTAATAACCAAAATTCAATTGCACTCACCAGCTCTGCTTAAATGCAAGAGCATCAAACGAACGTAACAGCAACTCCACTAACTTGGAAATCGCAGTGCGTCACTCCGACAACGCCGCTCCCAACCCTGCACCCCGCAATAGTTACAAACACAATAACTGTTCCGGCAGATCAGTAGCAACAACTACATCATCCGCAACAATTACAACACAAAGTCCATCCACTACAAAAACAGTATACTCTACAGCCTTTTTGATGACGTCATCGATTGCATCATCAAGCGCCAAGCCAACTGTCTGTTGTGTAGCTGCACCAATCAACGCATCAATAACGTCTAAACAAACATCTAAACAAACAAAAGCAACATTACCAAGAACAACCAACATACAAAAGGTAAACAACAACAAAACTAATACAAATAAAACACAATTAAAAAGAAAACGAGACAATCAGTCTCCAGTAACGGCACAATCAAATAACAACAAAAAACCAAAAAACAAACCTGAAACAAGAACAACACAAACAACATTACAAAAATATTGGCTCAGCAAACCTGACACATCAAACATGTTCGAAGCCCTGGCCGACGATGACGACAGAACTGAAAAACAAGACATTGGGACAGAGACAATTAGTACAATACAAAAACCAACAGTACAGCGCATACAAAAACCTCCCCCAATATACGTACAAAATGTTGAAAACGTAAAAGCTCTAACTGCACTAGGAATGTTATCCAATGTAAAATATATAATAAAGACTTTGAATAAGAATAAAATTAAAATTCAAGCATAATAATCTGCCCTTTACACCGAAATCATAAAATTACTTAGGGATAAAAGTACTAAATACTACACATTTAATCCCAAGCAGGAAAGAGGTTTGAAGGTAGTTTTACGGCACATGCACTACTCGACAGAAACAAAAAGTATTACAACTGAATTAGCAGAATTAGGCCACGAAGTTATAAACATACACAATATGCAAAAAGGCTCCACAAAACAACCTCTACCATTATTCTCTGTAGAATTAAAAAACAAAAGCAACAATAAAGACCTTTACTCAGTAACACATATTTTTTTACTTTCGAGCCTCCCCACCAAAAAAGATTAATTCCACAATGGACGAACTGCCAAAGGTATGGACATACCTAAAACATATACTAAAACACTTGAAAACACACCACAATTAACTGTTTAATAAAGACCGAGGATAAACAAAAAAATAAATGCGCCTTATGTGGCAATAACCACACTGCAAACAACAAAGGCTGCATAGTCTATAAATCGCTGCAAGCACAACGATTTCCACCAATAAGAAAGAAAAAACTCCAAACCATACAAAAACAAAACGTATCGACATCTAATCCAATTTTGAATAGAGTTCCTAGAATACCAGCTGGCTCAACCCTTATTTACTTCTGAAAAAAACTTCATAATCTGACCCTTTGTGTGGATTTCCACACATATGAGATTTCTATGCAATTCGCACTATACAAATGATTTTTAGAGTAAAAATTATATTTTATTAATTCCAAATTTATTATTATTTTTTTATTTCCCTTATATAATTAAATTAGCTTTTATGCTAGACATTTTACACAAACATTTCGCTGGTGTGTACGCTTACAAACTCTTTTTTTTTTGCAAAAGCAACACAATGTTTGTTAAGTGACATCTAGCTTTGCCATCGATGTTTGGTGGAACACTTTTGCATCGTTTTTGAGGAATGCCTGATGTTGATGGTGAGTTTTCACGAGATTTATTAAATTCGTAAGACCGAGTTGGTCACGTGGATCGAGCTAAGGAACCACTGCCAATACCTTTGATTCATTTACATGTTCTCCTCTCACTGCCGAATGAGTCGACGCTGCAGTTTTGGTTCGGTAACATGCTTTCTTTTTGTCATATATGGTTTTGAAAGTGATATTCCGAGCTCTCGCAAGAAAGTTGGACGCATTGCTTGCTTGTTTTTTGGCCATTTCGGGTTGACATCATTATAATTATCATCACGTTTTGTGTCAATCATGTTTGAAAACACAGCTGTCGGCCATCGGTTCGTCTTTCTCTTATAACTGTAACAAGATAACATTTGGTCCACTACATCTACGCCACCTAATGGATAAAAAATACTTCATTGACGATCAAAACAATCTAAATGAAAAACATTAGAACAAACCTTTAGTTTTGTTATAGTACTGGATGATTGCAGGCAATTTTTTTCCGTCTGATTGTATATTATTGGAAGAAGCATTGTTCTTTGCAGAACAACGCATTTATCTTTCCTGCCGACGTATGAAAATAGTATTGAATTTTCTGTAAATGCAAATGTTGACTGGAATAATGGAGCCTTTTTGCATTGCAAAAATTTTGGTCGTATGCTTCTTTTGTTTTTGCGCATTGTACCGACCATTGTCAATCCTTGGGAAAACAATTTTTGACCAAGATCGTATGATGTGAAAAAGTTGTCCATCGTAATATTATGACCTTTCAGTCCTTGTACCAAATCAAGAACTAGACGTTCACCTTGATTTTTTTTCTGTTGAACCGCCAACTGGCTTACCCTAATATGGTTGTATTTTCCAAACATAATACATTTCAGAACAAGCCAGCAGCCAAAATTTTATTCCATATCTTTAAGGCTTAGGAGGCATGTATTGGAGAAACTTGCATCTCCCATGAAACCCAAGCAATTGCTCGTCAATGGTAACACATTCCGATGGGTTAAAATAGTCAGCTAAAAGTGTTAACCATTTATCAAAAACATCACGTATTGGGGCAAATTTGCCGATAGAATTTTGTTGACGCCGACTCATGACATCATAAAACCGAATGACTTGGTTCATGTACTGAAATGTTTTCCTTGACATTATCGCTCTGAAAATGGGACGGCCATATTCGCTATCGAACAAATCCATCATTGTTTCATTTCTTGATCTAAAGAAAATCCATTGTGAAAAATATAATAGATTCATATCAACTTTGAATACAAACTTATACTTCATACCTTTAACCACCAGCCAAAATGAGTACTGCGATATATGCATGCTACAAATTTGTATTGATTTCGATATAATTGTTTCCACATTTTTGTTTTGCATAGGCGTTTAACCACTTTAGAATAAGATTTTCAATTGGTGGAGGAAAAAACAATAGAAAAGAATCTTTGATTTCATCAACACGAGTTTTAGCATATCGTTTTGTGCCTGGACGCAAAATGATGACATTTCGTTACGTAACCTTCCTGCACCATCTTGCAGTGGTAGTGATTTCCAAACGATACCGTCTTTTGAAATGAACAATGGATCGGCGACATTATTAACTGATTCGACACCTGCATTTTGTTCCTCTGTATAAGATTCGGATTCACTTTCACTTTCAGTCAATTCTTCCGGCAAATAATTTTGATTATTATCAAAAAGATCTTCATCGACAGAATCATTAAAAATTTCGATTAGCTCATCATCGGTGAGATATTTTGGTCTAGCATTATTGTTTTTTCAAATAGTCACAAAATATAAAATTCCAACCAATGAACAACGATAACCGTAATAAAAAGCAAACGAATTAATGCGCGTACTTTATAGCCAAAGAATCCTAAAAAAATAAATGTAGTTACAAAATGCAAACGAATTTGTGCGTACTGTGCAAGTACTAGTATTAGTTTATACTCCTGAAACAAAGTGGCATCAACCTTTCTCATACAATGTAAATACGACACTGACTTAGTGTTTTTTTTGCTAAAAACAATTATGTATGATTTCATGAAACATTGATTGAGTTCGGGTAATTCCCTTTTTTTCTCACACACTCTATGGTTGTTCTCACTCGCACTGTCGATGTGTTGTGTATAAGTTATCATATGTGTATTGCTATAAACTACAGACTCGACATAATCAGACGGAGCTCTATTATCTATGAATAAATATGTACGTATAAATGTGAAAGTGCCGCTTGATTGGCATACAATTAGTTAAAATATTAAATAACATATACTTCTGACGACAGAAATTACTATTTCTACACAAAATACATAGAAAGCCATATTTAATATTGTTAATATTTCGGTACCACAACACTAAAATTTTTTTTGACTCCGAAAATGTGTTTTTTTGAATGTAATTGATCTGAGAGGATTTGTCTAAAAGTTTCATAAACATCGGTCGAAAAATAATTGAAAAAAATGTAACAACAATTTGGTTTTGTGTGATTTTCCACACAAGGAGAAAATAAGGGTTAACATAGTTTGCTAAACAGCAATATATGATATACATACATAATTTGAAACAATTAGTATTCATTAATGTATGAACATTTATAAATAATACAAAAAGTAAGATGACTGCCTTGTGGAACCACAGAAGACACATCTATAGTTTTAGATAAACAATTATTAACACCGTCTTTTTGAGATCTACCAACAAGATAGGATTGTATCCATTTTACGAAAGGTGGAAATCCTAAAGCATTTAATTTATACATAAGATACTTATGACAAACGCTATCGAAAGCTTCACTGAAGTCAGTGTACACGAAATCGGTCTGGCAGGCATAGAAACGATAGAACAAAATTCTAGAAGATTGGTACAAATGGGCCTAACAAATCCATGTTGAAATGGAGCGACAACTGATATTAGCGATCTTTGCATTTGATAGGTAATAATTTTTTTAAACTATTCAGATAAAGCACTTAATTTTGTAAACATAGGTGTTATAAGAAATAGTGTGTAAACATAGGTGTTATAAGATATAGAATAAGACTATCAATTAAGTTTGACTATGTAAACGTGCATCATGTCTGATTGTGTTTGATGACACAATCAGACAGATGGGTGAAACCGATCGAATTCAAAAGTAACGATCAATTACCGATTGAAAACAAACCGAATCGGTAAAAAGGGAAGAAGAAGAAGGACGCGGCGTCATTAGAAGATCAAGAACGAAAGAAGAAAGATTGTATTAAGAAATAAACTAAAAATAAAGAGAAATAAAACTGAAATAAAGACCAATATTATAATTCAGGTGTGGGGTACACTCCCAACTTGCCGCGAAATATATGCTATACGCCGACATACTGAAGTGTGGCAAGTGTGAGCTCCTGGAAATATTGAAAAATTTTCACGTGCATTTTGACAGCACAGCCACCATATATCAGCTGCACAACGCGGCTAGAGCTGTAATGTCGGGCAACGAGATGGAGGCGTTGGTAACTGCTGTTGATGGCGAAATAGTTGTGGCAGCCGGAGAAAGCAACAACATTTTAGTTGACGAAATAATTGCGGCGTCCGGAGAAAACAACAGCAAAATTAATGACGAAATAGTTGTGGCGGCCGGGGAAAGACACAACGAAAACACAGAAGCTGATAAGGTGGTGCAAGTTTTTTGTGGCAAAGGTTTGGATGCCAGTGGTGGTACCGCGAACAAAGTGCGCGATGATTTGGGCACCAATTGCAGCAAGGTGGATGCGTCGGTTGTTGGCAGTGAAGGCGTCGTTAGAAGTTCTACATCAGATTATAGGAATGCACTGGGTGGTGAAGCTAAAGTGGTGGACAAATTTTTTCGTCGTGTTGACTTCAATGATTTTGAAGCAATAGTTCAACATTTTTCCGGCGATAACAACTACCCTGTACACGTGTGGATAGAAGAATTTGAAACAGCTTGTGTTGTTCTTGGTGTACCTGAACATCACTATTGGCTTTATGCAAAGCGATTACTAACAGGATCAGCTAAAACTTATTTAGCCTATAAAGGTGTCACTTCGTGGGCCGAATTACGCAATGAAATGTTAGATGTGTTTGGTAATAGAGCTATTCAGTATGAGGTTGGCAAGCAGCTGGAAAACCGCAAGATTAAAAGAGGTGAGACTAAATTTCAATATTTCATCGAAATGTGTGGCATTGCACGGCAGGCTAAGTTTGAAGACGTCGACATCATTCAGCATATAGTGAGCGGTCTACAAGACAAAGATGGCATTGTATCTTCACTATATTTTTGCAACAGTTTGACTGAGTTACATCAAAAGTTAATCCAGTTGAATAAACTTCGTCCGTCTACTGAGCAACATATTGCTCGAGCAGATAATATTACGCAACCTATACGTTGCTTCAATTGCCGCGTTATGGGCCACGTGGCAAAAGACTTCAAAAAGCCAAAACGCTCTAATAACGCTTGTTTCAACTGTTGGGCTACGGATCATCAATATCGAAACTGCCCAAAGAAACGTGGATCAGCACTGTGATGATGACAACGACTCCAGCATAATCGAGGGGTGCGCAGCAGTTAACATCGTAAGTTTTAAAATACTAACAAAAGAACATAGATACACAACTAAAAAAAATGTTTACGCTCTTTTCGACCTGGGAGCCTAGTCAGTTTTATCAATAGATCTGTGGTTCCAAAACAATGTATACTTGAGCCGCCTAGGAAGAGTCGATTTCGAGGAGTTGGAGGTCCTAATATTATTGTTCGAGGTCAAATGAAATGTACTATAGAATATAATGAAAAAAAATATGAAATTAATGTTTTAGTTCTTAAAAACGATGTATTACCAACATCTCTGTTACTTGGAAGAGATGCCTTAAGCATACTTCATATTAAGTTGGTACAAATTAATGAAAATTCAACTTTAAATTCAATTAAACAACAAATATCTGAGCATTCTAAATTCAAGTATTGGTGTATATCTATGTTCCGTAATTTAATCAACAATACTAACAATTATACATGTAATGCATGGCTAGTGATATGTATAAACAATGGCTACATGAGTTTAGGGACGTATGTGCTGACGTTACTTCTATATCGGATGATGAGTTGGACATAGGGTATGAATTTGGAGCGAAAAATGCTATAAAATGTAGAAATGTAATATATTCAAACTATTTAGATATTTTAAATAATCACATTACAGAACCTAAATGCAAAATGAGAATAACGCTTACAAGTAGCACGCCATTTAGCTATTGTCCAAGACGCCTTTCGTATTATGAAAGAGATAAAGTAGCTGAAATCGTTGACAACTTATTAAAAGAAGGAGTGATTAAAGAAAGCCATATGCATCACCCACAGTCTTAGTAAAGAAAAAGTCAGGGGAGATCCGTATGTGTGTAGACTATCGAAGCCTAAATATGTAAGTTGACAGTTCGGGACAATTTTCCTATGCCATTAATAGAAGACTGTTTAGAATATTTAGAAGGTAAACAATGTTTTTCTGTAATTGATTTAAAAAGCGGATTTCACCAAATAGGTATGGAAGAAGAGTCCATTAAATATACTGCGTTTGTAACTCCACATGGATAGTATGAATATTTGAGAATGCCGTTTGGCTTAAAAAACGGACCATCAGTTTTCCAAAGATTTATTTCTGATACATTAAGAGACATGATTAAATATAAAAAAATCGTTGTTTTTATGGATGACATAGTTATAGCAACAAAAACAGTTGAAGAGCATTTTGATATCCTTTCGAAGTTACTGCGGCGACTAAGTGAAAACAGATTGGAAATTAACCAGAAGAAAAGCAAATTCGTAAATGAAAAAATTGATTATTTAGGATACAACGTTAGTTGTCAGGGCGTGTTACCGAATAATATGCATATTGAAGTCATTAAAAATTTGCCTGTTCCAACTAATGCAAAACAATTGCACTCCTGTCTAGGATTATTTTCATATTTTCGCCGTTTTGTTAAATCTTTTGCTAAGATTGCCCGACCGTTAGTAGATTTATTGAAAAGAGGTGGACCTTTTCCATTAAATGATATAGAACTGGAAGTTTTTAAGACTTTAAAGAATTTATTGTCCACTCCGCCGGTCCTTGCAATCTTTAGTCCAAAACGAGAAACAGAGTTGCACACAGATGCGAGTTCTCATGGTTTTGGTGCAATTTTGATGCAGCGTCAAGATGATGGTAAAATGCACCCAATATTTTTCTATTCATTAAAGGCATCAGCAGCTGAATCACGTTATCATAGTTTTGAGCTTGAAACCCTTGCAATAATTTATGCTTTAAGACGAGTGTATTTAGAACACAGACCATTTAAAATTGTTACCGATTGCAATTTGTTAGTACAGACGCTGAGTAGAAAAGCAATAAATCCTAGAATAGCCCGTTGGTCACTTGAGTTGGAGAATTTTGATTATACTGTCAATCACCGCGCAGGTAGTAGTATGCCTCACGTAGATGCTCTAAGCAGACAGACTCAGCTATTATCGAATGATGATGAGAGACTATTAAGTAATCGTTGTGTTCTGTCAGACGATATAGGAACAAAATTGGTAGGAGCTTATGAGAGTGATAATACACAATTTGAGAAGCAGTTAGAAGACTCCTGTAGGAAAACAGTAGGAAAACCCGTAGAGAAACCCGTAGGAAAAACTGTAGAGAAACCCGTAGGAAAGTACGTAGAAAAATCTGTAGGAGAACCAGTAGTAGGAAAACACATAGGAGACGTAGCAGGAAAAGTAGTGACAAAACCCATAGGAAACGCATTAGAAAAACTAGTAAGTAATGCAGAAGGAGATAGCATAGGAATAACTTTAGTGAAGTCTATGAATGAACGTGGAAAAGAAGATATTAGAAATTCTTTTGAAAAAATAAGTAACGATATGTCGTTGGTAGAGTGTTTATGTCCAGTAAAACCGTGTGTATGCCCTATTCGACCGTGTGTTGGTCCATTAATTGAGTCACATAATTATTTAGATAGTGAATTTTTAAATTATAAAGCTAAACCGTTGAATCCAAATGCGCAACCATTTGAGCCTAGTAGTATTAGTATAGAACCGAAAATTTGTGATAATTGTATTGGAATTGTTGGTGTTAATCCGGATGATATTGATCTGATTTTACAAAGTGAGCAAATAAGAGACGTCACGATAGCTAAAATACTAGAAAATTTACAGAATGGACTCGTCGAAAACTTCGAATTAATAGATAGAGTTGTTTATCGCAAAACCTCTAACGATCAATTTGTCTTATATGTACCATTGCATATGCAGGATCAATTAATAAGACAGTGCAATGAAAAAATGGGACATTTTGCAGAAGATAAATGTTTCAATAGCTTAAGATCGAAATATTGGTTTCCATCAATGAGAAGTAAAATTGGTGAATACATTCAAAATTGTTTGCGCTGCATATTGCATTCCGTTCCGAAAAACGTTAACAATCGAACGCTTCATAGTATTCCAAAAGCATCTATTCCTTTTGACACAATACATATAGACCATTTAGGCCCTTTGCCAAGCATTACTTCAAAACGAAAGCATTTATTAGTGGTGATAGACTCGTTTACGAAATATGTAAAATTGTTTCCGGTCAATTCAACGAGTACTAAAGAGGTTATTGCAAGCTTAACCAAATATTTCGAATTCTATAGCCGTCCCCGTAGTGAAATATCAGACAGAGGATCTTGTTTTACCTCAATAGAGTTTGCTGAGTTTTTATCGACACGAAATATTGGTCACATTAGAGTCGCAACGGGTGCGCCTCAAGCAAATGGACAAGTCGAGAGGGTTAATAGAGTGTTGACACCAATGCTAGGAAAACTGTTAAGCCCATTAAATCAGGCTGATAGGTACAAACTTATTAATAAAGTTGAGTATGCAATACATAACTCAGTACATACGAGTACCAATAAAACACCAAGAAAAACTAGAAACTGATGACCATAGGGACTTGTATGGACTTAGGCAAATGGCAAGTGCAAATATAATTCAGTCACAGAAAAGAAATGAAAAATTGAGTGCAATAAAACATAAACCGCCTTTGCAGTATAATGTAGGAGATTTTGTAGCTATCCAGAATGTTGATACAACGCCAGGAGCATGAAGGAAATTTGCCCCTAAATATAGAAGGCCATACAAAATAAGTCGAATTTTTGATAATGACTGATATGAAGTGACCGATGTAGATAATTGTCAATTGACGCCAATGCCCTATAAGGGTTTACTAGAGCCAGCTAGAATGAAGCCATGGATGCAAGTATTAAATAAAACTGTTGCTCTTTGTAAGTAATTATAGATCGAGGCCGATCTAATGTCAGGTTGGCCGAGTTGTAAACAAAGTGTGTATAAGACATAGTGTATAAGCGTAGGTTATAAGACATAGAATTAAGTATGACCATGTAAACGTGCATCATGTCTGATTGTGTTTGATGACACAATCAGACAGATGGGTGAAACCGATCGAATTCAAAAGTAACGATCAATTACCGATTGAGAACAAACCGAATCGGTAAAAAGGGAAGAAGAAGAAGGACGCGGCGTCATTAGAAGATCAAGAACGAAAGAAGAAAGATTGTATTAAGAAATAAACTAAAAATAAAGAGAAATAAAACTGAAATAAAGACTGATATTACAATTTTGTAATACCTCTATAATTCAAGACATCAGATTGACTGTCTTATGCAATGGGATAATAAAAGATTTTTTTTCAAAGAATCTTTTGATTAAAAAAAAGGAACACAAATCGAGCTGGCACATTGTTTTAGTATACAACTGGGAATATTATCAGGGGCATGTTAACAAATTTGACATGCTAATTAGAGGACTTGATACAAAATCATAAGATGGGATCATATAGGGATAGTTTATACTAGAGTTAGAAGAATAATAAGTGTAAGTACATTGAAATAAAGTAGCAAGCAAATCCCATATCTGATAATCAGAGGCTCTAACTACTATCAAGATGAAAGTTTAATGGGTAAGCTGTAATTCTACGCTTGATATTAACAAAGCTAGAAAAGCTTTTTGGACTATTGCGGACATTATTTTTAACTCGTAATAAATAAGCAGAGTAACACTGTTTTTTAATTAGTTAAAGTTGGAACGAGCAACAGAACATTTACTATAATATACAGTGGAACCACTTTGTTGCGTAACGAATACATCTGTCAAAGTATTTGAAAATAATCCAATAGAAAATATTCGATGCCGTCTCAGTGAATAATCAGTACTGAATAATAACCGATTTAACTTAATGTAGTCAGTTTTCTTAAAACATCTTACAACTTTATTGAGCTGAAAATATTGCTTCAAAGTAGGATAATAACTAACTTCTGCCACTGTTATTGTAGGAACCCTGTTGACGGATACGCTTCAACCATTGTCAACAAAAACAAGATCAAGAAGCCGACCTGAAATGTTGCAAATAGTGTTACACTGTTGCAAGGACAAATCAAGAAGTCTATTTTAAAAGTCATTGCTAGCAGATCTAATGAGCATAGAAGAAATATTAGACAATAATCAATTTATAATAGGTAAATTAAAATCACCCTAACTATAAGATGATCTTTATCGCGTAAAAGTGTGGCAATATGCGATATTGCTGTAGCGTGAACTAAGTAAATACTCATTTCGAAAGAAGGAGGGATATATGAGCACGTAATGTATATGTTAAAATCGCAGAATGAAACTTTAACACTATGAACTCGATAGAAACTTCGGAAATGAAAATATCCTTAGTCGACAGGGATAATTTGATAGATATCAGAACACGTCCACCAGAGCGATTATGACGATCTTTCCTGAATGTAACAAAGTTGTAACAGAATAATTCAGAATTCAGGATATGTGGTTGAAGCCATGTTTTCGTGAAAACAAAATCGTCTGCGCTTACAGATAAACTATCTCTAAGTTTAGCTCTTAGACCCCTCATATATTGATAGTGAATAAGGAAAGAAAGCGAACTTAGTTTTTTGATATTTTAGAAGAAGTACTGGGCAATTCAGCAGCATTTTGCTGTGAAGCACGTTTATTTTATTAACATATTCATGTACGACGATGCCATTTGACCAGAAGCTAGGGGTGAGAAGTTTATCAAAAAGCGACTCCGGAACAATTACTTTGAAAGAAGAAATAGACCGAGAGTAGTGAAAATTAAATTTAGAAACTGAAGCATTGGGAGAAGAATCAAGCTTCGATTTTATGTAGGCCCTAATATTAGCTTCATTGATTGCTACTATAAGGCGAGAAATGAACACCGACTTAAGTGGAGCATCAAAGTAAGCCCATGACGTTTCATTACATTTGAAACAGATGGGCCCGAAGCATCTGACTCCATATGTGTTAGATCAATATCCATGGAAATCAGTGGCTTCACAGGTATAACAGAATTTGGCGGATTCGTTGTATCAATCGTAACACTTACAATGTCAGAAGGAACAGTTTCAAGTTTAGCTATAGGTGCAGCGGCTGGAAACATATAATTGGTATGAGCTGCTGTCTCCAAGTTTGCAAAAGGTGTTGAAAAAATTGAAGTAACTACTCTTACAATCGGTGTCACAGGGTCATCTCAAACGCAAAGACACTAAACTTTAAACTCTAGCACCTGCGCTTCACTGGCCGCAAAGTTTCACTTCAAAACATGCAAGAAAATTACAGTCGGGCGTAACCGAAGAAATTTTTAGCCTTGGGGGTGATTTTATGGGGAAGGGGGGAGGGTGAAAATTTTAAAGTAAACTTGTAAAATTCCGGAGCAGTCCTAGTCGAATGCAAAAAAACACTAAGCCTCTATCTATTACCGTTTCCGAGATCCTTTCGTTCATACAGACGGACGGACGGACAGTATACAGTAAAGGATTCTGCTTCGAAAACTGCAGCTGACAGATTACTCAGCTTGCTCGTCTTCATCATCGTCTTCGCTTGCAATAAAATCTCTTTCTATCGAATCAATACTATTACTTCTGCACAGTTTTTCGTATTCTGCTCCGATACCGCGTGCACTATGATTGTAGCCCTATGCGCGCATTTACTTTCATATCGTAAAGAAATAGTCTAGCTATCCGCTGTTTACTAATATCGTAAAGAAATAGTCTAGCTATCCGCTGTTTACTAAAGTGTGTCAAATTTGTATGAAGGTATCATAATAAACCTTCAAAACGTATGTACATTAAAATATATCAAACAAATTTACTACTGTGGCAACGCAGTAGCCAATTACAAAATTCTAGTCATAATCCATGATCTTAGTTTCTTTCAAAAAGACTTTTTCGCCGGCAGACAAATAGACAAAGAGCATTAAATCGTTTAAGCAAATAAGTTCTTACATCATATTTGGCTTGCTTTAACTCTGATTTCACGGCATTTGCATATCACAAAACAAATGTGAATGAGTCAAGAGCAAAAATCTGAGATGTGCGCACCATTGACTTTTCGGGGCGAGTATTGGAAGACGAAAATGTGCGATTTAGGTGGTTTTCAGCTCCCTTGATTGCAATTATTGGTAGTGCATGTAGCTGGTACTGTGGAGTTCTCCACCGGAAATTCAGAGCGTTCTGTGCAAAATGTCTTTGCGTGTCAAAACTCTATGCTGTTAGTGCATTAAATTGAAATTTTACCGTTTTGGGGCTCTTCAAAAGTTATTCTGGGGTTCAACAGATATTGTGAACTGCAAAATGAATTTTTAGTGGCTTATTTTGGGGCTTCAGCTCTACTTTGAACATTCATTGCGGTGTTTTGTTCTTGTTTCTAGTTATTATCACCACTTAGGCATTGAAACTTTTTTCTTCGTATTCATATTCTTTGTTATTGGGATTGATTTATTTTTTTAAGCTACCGGCAAAATGTCTTACAATTCGGAAAATGTGAATGAAGGAAATGTACCTTTTACTATTTTTAAGTACACATATTGAATTAAAAAAAAAATCGTTGAATGTATGTATTTGTGTTTTCTTTTACATGTATTGGTGTTTATAAGCTACTTTTGGTCACTAGTGCTGTAGGCGTTTATAATAATGATGTTGTGGTTTATGTAGAGCTTAACGATTGTGATATTGTGGTGTCGTATAGTTGCTAGCTGTGCGCACGCATGTGGGAGTTGAGTACTCTTAAAAGACTAGGTTTTGGCCACTGCTCTGCGCAATATTTGCTTTGATTACAAATGCTTCATTTGTTTCACTTCTTTTTAGTGCATTAACCGTAACATCCACTGGATGTGAATTGCCTTGGTTGTAAGTTGCGACATGGAAGTGTAGAGCAAGATTGGGGGGCGAAATAATTTACAAAAACATTTGCATAGTTTTATCCCATTTTCTTAAATTTTTTTTAGAAAACATAAAAAAGAAATTTTATGCATGATTACAAAAAAATATATGTTTTAGTAAAAAAAACCGCCTTTGCTTGTTAAACGCCAAATAAAATATTTACGATAAAAATTGTAAGTAATAATTTTTTGTTACAAAACTAAAATCAGACAATATTTCGACATGGTTTTTATTAATTAAATTATTTTGTTCGTCAATCATATCTATATACATATATACATATTCATTAAAACGTATGTTGTATCTATGTATATATATATCTATGTACAAGTATGTTACTTATAGGAACCCAAACCGTCCAACCGATTGAGTTGAAAATCACAGACTGTTTGTGCCGACCTTGAGCTTTGTTGAGCGTAAGGTTGTCAATGATAATGGGGAACGATTTCTTCTTTGGAATGATAACACACCAATTCAAATATATCTAATTGGCTTATATTTAGTTTAATTATGTATATATATGTACAAAAAAATTATTTACGTCACAATGCAAATTATATGGTTATAACTGTTAATAATGCGGTTGCAGCTGGCACGATTCGGATGTCTTCTCTGTCGTAGAACTCAAACGCAACTGATTTCGTGTGTGTAACTGATGTTTGTCGAGCCAGACACAAAGATAACAAAGAATATGTTCAGAGGTTGCCAGATGATATGATATATATTATGATATTTTATGTGGATCATAAGTAGTGCAAAACTGCACACAGACAAACTTCGGGTATGTTACGAAAGAAATCCGGTAAAGTTTGGACAAAATCTGAGAGGGCTATGTGCTACCCCCCATACAAGCTAAAAACAAAATTCAACATATCTTTTCATCCATTTGAGGTAAAGGGATGGCATTTTTTATATTGTTCGTGGGATCGCGATGTGTAAGATCCATTGAGAAAGTATAGAGGGTTTAGATGTCTATGAAAAATTACATACATTTATATATATAGACAGTATTTATAACAATATTTTTTATGGGCACGGCAAAGCGTGCCGGGTACCACTAGTATACTCACATATATACTTACTATTTAAGATCACTATAAAAATTAAAAAAGTAAATATAATGAAAGCTTCGGATACACCGAATTTAAAATTTTCTCTCGTTTTAATTTGATTAATTTTTTATTTATTACAGGAAGAATCGAACGAAGCGCGAATAGCAGTTGCGAATCAAAGGGCCCATCAGCTTTTAAAATAATTCCAGATTTATGTAAAGAAATGTAAATACTTATAATTGTGTATGCATATCATATTGCTTAATGTGTTTACATAATTTCATGTAACTTATATTACTTAGAGACATAAGTAGGAGATTTTGTGATAAGAGTGATCAATGATTGTTAATATAAATAACATTTTTCGATTGGCTTGGTAAATTTTCTTTTTGATTTTTATAGAATAAATAAAAATTTATTAAATTTATCTTAGGCTCTATACAGTGTGTTAAACTAAAAACAAAGATTTGAAAACCCCTATCTTCAATTATATTCACAATATTTGCTAAAATATGGTTTAATATGCATTCCATGCGTAGCTAAGTAATGTTCTACAAAATATAATTGAAGATATTGAATCAGTACTTAAGACGCTATTAAATTTTCGTTTATTCCTTTTCGAAGAAAAACCAGCTGTCCGATAAATGTCCAATTTTAATTACAGCACAAAAAAATAAAAAAAATTTGAATGCGTGATATTTAGATAGATTGTATTCCTACTGAAACATACATATAAAAAACTATTACGGTGCTTACTGGATCCAGTAATGTATTTCAAGTTTCTATAAAAAATCAATTACAAAAATTTGTGAACTCTTTCCAAGCTTTGTAGAACTTACAAAATGTGGTAGCATGAGTGTTGAACTCGACTTGGAAC
The DNA here is from genome assembly GCA_035044805.1 of Leucophenga maculata. Lineage (NCBI taxonomy): Eukaryota > Metazoa > Arthropoda > Insecta > Diptera > Drosophilidae > Leucophenga > Leucophenga maculata. The sequence goes on from JAWNNP010000375.1 coordinate 121,986, forward strand.
AAAATCTTTCGAATGTCAACCTAATAACAATAGTTAGAATCATATTTAAGTTTCAAAAAGCGCAGCCAATATGATGATAAATATCAAATATAAGAAAAATATTAAAAAAAGTAACCATAAAATGTTAGAGCTGTTAAAATGTAAGTAAATTAAAAAAGAAAAAATCACCGGCTCACTGTGTTGGGTATTAAATAGTCCACCACCTTGACTCTTAGACTTTACTTCCTTCCTTTTTAGGCCCTGTACCGAAGGTACATGAGTCTATTGGTTTTGTGAAATAATGGTCGGAGACCCCCAAAGTTACCCCTTATTATGTTCAGCGACAGAGGAGTCGATATAGCCGTGTCTGTCTGTCCGTCAGTATGAACGAAAGGATCTCGGAAACTGTTATAGATAAATACTTCTTTATTTTTGCATTCGACTAGGTCTTTGCCGAAATTTTACAAGTGTATTTTAAAAAAGAACCCCTCCCCCTCCTTCTCTCTCTCCCCTCTAAACCAAAATCCATTTCATCAAAATCAGATAATAAATGCTGGTTTTTTAAGCAATTAAATTTGAACAACCCATGATTCTTCCGTCCTCCATTTTTTCTTTCATACATTAAAAAAATGTTGACATACAGTAAAAAGTGGGATGAGCAAATTATTTTTCGTCAGTGGCATTTTTGTTATTATTTTCCTACCAATTTTTTTGTACTTCTTGGTGCTTAAGCTAGTTAAACATTTAATTTGTTAGGAAACGATTTAGATCCTGAATAGGTTTGGAAACACGCGAAAGTCTTTGAGACAATATACAGTTACCAGTATACAGTATACAGTCGGTTACGCCCGACTGTAATTTTCTTACTTGTTTATATTTTAAAGCGTATATGACATATGTGTTACTGATTTTAATAAATTATCTTTTAGTACAAAATTATTTCCCTGTTTATTTTTTAAACCAATTTTATTTATAATTTATGCCCTTAATGTATTTTGTACATATATCTATATACAACGAAATTTATATCATTATAAAAATATTTGAGTGTATGCGGTATTTCTAAGCAAGTTTTGTAAAAAATTAAAAATAATAAAGAGGTAATCAAATATTAAAAAGTTTGCAAGAATATATGAACACTAACTTACCACATCTTTAACATTGTATTATCGTTTAAAGAATACTAAAAACTACATATGTACAAATAATATAGATCGCTATACCAAATATTTTGTTTCCCCTTAAGTGGTGCCAGTAACATTTTTTCCTCACTTTAAAATGTTATTGAAATCACAAATAAAATTAATTCGTTATATTTAAGTAAATTCTTTAATTATCTTCACTTTTATTCATATAATTTTGAAAGTTTTAAAATAAATAAATTGCCGTTCCAAACTCTTGTTTTATTTATGTACTAGGTTTCCCAAAATGCTGTTGTAAATGCTCTTTCCCAAAAAAGGGCAATACACAGGAGGTCAATATTTAGTGGACCCACCGTACGTGCATCCATTTGCGTGAAAGAAATGCTGGAATGAGATGGATTTTCACTCCATAGGGGCAATGCACCTATGATTCGAACTATTTAGACATAGTACGTGTTGAAACAAAAAAAAAAGAAAAGACTTGAAACTTCGAAAATTTTGTTGTTAGGGCATAAATAGTATGTAAACAAGTTTTTCGGTCTGTGCGACCAGGACTTCTGTTGCCTCCTATAAAAAGTTGTTCGTATAAGCATTACAAGTAAAAAAGGCAAAAGGCTATAAAATGATAGGCGCGAGAGTCGGTAGAATGTTTGTTAATGCATAGTAATAATGTGAAAAATGTTATCGATACGTTGGAAGAGCATTTCGGTAGACCGCATCAGCTTATCAAAAGCCAATTTTTTATGGGTCGTGCTTTCCCTGAAGTCCCGAAAGACAATTTGGAGAGGTTTATAGAGTTTGCAACAAAGGTGCAGGATATAAACGCATTTTTAGGAGTAGCTGGTGGCGCTCGCCATTTGACAAATCAAACATTGATGGAGGAGCTGTTGTTCAAGCTAGCTATGTCATATCGGTTGGACTGGGCGAAACATTCCGCTGAAGCAGCAGACGAGTTAAATTTAATTGATTTTAGCAAATGGCTGCAGAAGATGGCACGGTATGTTAACATGGCTTGTATAGATGTTGTGAATTATAAGCATATGTCATATAAGGAGAATAAACCAAGAGTTTTCCACGCCGACGGGGTAACAGTACCTGTGAAAAGCTGAGCATGAACTATGGAAATGTAACCGATTAATCGCAATGGACTATCCTGAGCGCTGGCAAACTGTACGCAAATGGTCTGTGTTTCAATCGTATAGGTTGAGGTCATCGCAGCAATGGTTGCAAGTTTAAATACGAATATAATGATAATGGGTGCAACAAGAATGTAAATGGTTTGACGGAGTTGATTGAGTCATCATTGGAAAAGCGTGCTAAATTTTCTGGTTCGACAGTGTACCCGATGAGTTCGAAATTGTTGTTCAAAATTCTGCCTGTGAGTTTTCACGCATATGAAAAGATTATAGAATTATTGTTCGTTTTTTGACCAGAGCTCGGCTGTATCACTGATGGACGAGAAGTTTGCTGAATTATTGTGGTTAAGCGCGCTTATGGAGTCATTCACATTACAGTGATTTGGCAACAATAAAATGACAGAGCAATCATCGCGGTTCGATAATTGTATATCCGGTACAAGCAGTTTCACTATATATGATTTGAAAGGGGTCAAAACTAGATTTCTGTACCGGCACTCATTTTCGTATATCCGGAAACATTCGTACGTTACATAGACAGAATACTTTAGTTCATCTTTCCGAACGAAGAATTATACATATTCGTACCATTTGCTTCACAGTACACTGCTGTATTCGTCGTCGTAAGTAGCATACTATGCTTACATACAACAATTAGGCCGTCCTGGCAAAATGAATCACTTGATTAATGTGATGTTACTAATTTTGATTTTTAACATTTCTTCTTTAACTGTATCTCTGATTCACTCTATTTTGAGGTTCATAGCATTGTTTACTCTTAGCTTTACTTTTTACAACTACACAATCGTTTTTAAATTTTTTGGTACTTTTTATATCTTTACTTTTATTCTCAACATTCTTTGGTATTGTTTTTGAGTCGTTTTTGATATTTTTTTCTCGAAACCAGAGCCTTATGTTCTGTGTAGCCCAAATGCCTTTGTACCGAACTTCTGTTTGTTGAAAACCTTCAACGTCTTCGATCAGACATCTATCATTTTCTAAAATTTTCGTAACTTTGTACGGACTCTTATATTTCAGTATACATTTTTTAGCTACTCCTATGTTGCAATCAAATTTTTTTTAATACGTAATCACACTATTAATTTTGCTGTTCCTGGTCTAAAATATTTTGTCTAATGCCATCTATATCTTTCTGTGTCTCGTATTGTTTTACGTAACTCTACTGTTTCTAAAGCTTTTCCCAACTTTTTTCTGAATCTTTAATTTTTGCAATCATTGGTCCAAGATTCCTGTTCATTATTTCTACCTGACCGTTTACTTGTGCATAAATTCATTCGACGTTAAACTTGTACCTCTATCTGAAACTATATACTTCTGCTATAATATAATATCTAAAATATTCCTTTAACGCTGTAATAACTTATTTAGTCGCTGTAGTTATTGTCTGGTATAGTTTCAGAAATTTAATCGAAGCATCTTCTACAACGAGTAAGTGATATTTAGTAGAATTTCTGTCTACAGGTCCATAATTGTCTATGTGAAACATTTCAAATGGGGTTTCAGATTTCGGAATATTATGCATAAATCCCTCAACTTTACCGTTTTTGCGCGAAAATGCTATACATTTCTTTATATGAAGCTCTACTACTTTTTTCTTAATAAGTGGAAGCCAGTAACTTTTACTTATTAATTCGATAAATGGCACATCTCATCGAAGTACTTAAGTAATACATGTGTCTCCATCGATTAATTTTTTGTTCTCCACCTTTTTGTAAACTACTCGCATTTCTCATCTCATAATATTTATGCTCAGTAATTTTTTTTTCAACTGGACTGTTTTAGGATCTCTATTTTGACATATCACTAAATTTTCCTCAAATGTATTTGTCTCAACAGTCATTATACTCACACATCTATTCAATGCGTCTACATGTAGCATGCGCTTTCCTGTTCTATGTTCTACCGCATGATCAAAATTTAACATTTCCAATGGCCATCTAGTAATTCTTGGATTCAGCTCTTTTTTTTTTTAAAATCATGGTTAGTGTACTGCAGACTCTCTAAGTTTTTGTTTCAACATGTCGAATGTCTTAAGTTCTTTTAATCCAAACATAAATGTTTTGTCTTTGTATGTTAGATCATAAAGTGGCTTAGCAATAATCGAAATATCCTCCTAAAATATGAACACAGACCCAAAAAACTTTTGTTTTGTGCTAATGTATGTAACAGAAATAATGATCGCAGACCTCCCCAAAGTTACCCTCATTATGGTCAGGAGCCATGTCCGTCTGTCCCTCCGTATGGACGAAAGGTTCTCGAAAACGGTAATAGATAGAGACTTCTTTCTTTTTGGCATTCACCTATGACTTCGGCGAATTTTTTTTTTACTTTAAAATTTTGTCCCAGCCCCCCTTAGCCAAAATCCCAAAACTTTTTCAAAATCGGATAATATATTCGTGAAGTGAGAAGTGGGAGGAGCAAAATACTTTTCGTTAGTACCATTTTTTCTTATTAATTTCCTACCTTTTTGTTTTGCACTGCTTGGTCAAAAGCTAGGGAAACATTTGTGTTTGTTAGGCGACCTGTACTGGTACAGGGCCTCTTATAGTCGGTTAATTTCTTACAATTTTTTTTTTGGTATTACATATACTGTTTTTTTTTTA
>JAWNNP010000378.1:0-23915 GCA_035044805.1 Leucophenga maculata
CCCCGGGGATTTCTTCCTTGGGAGACGAATTACTTTTTATAGACGTAATAGGCAGATCCATCTGTAAGGGTGCATCCAAAACTCTTTCCGTTTCCATCTTCTCTTCGTCAGATGCTGTATTCAAAGGCAGAAATTGGTACTCAAGGTGTAGGGTGAAAGTTTCTGCATTCTCCTCATCTGACCTGCAGTAGATTGAGCCAAATGGTCACTATGTAGCTTCCAGTTATTCGTTATGTTTAGCAGTCCATCGGGAACGCCTGGATATAGAGCAAACTCTAAGCAAGATGTACTTCCTCTGCTTATGAAAAGAAAACACGTCGCAGAGATAGTCGCCAATACTTTCGCTCGCTCTGTGAGTGTCAGGCATCTAGCTAGTAGAGTGCCTCTTGATCCTGATTTTGTATAGTCTAAAATTAGGATAGGTAACTTTTTACATGATGCTTTTTTTCTAGTCCATAAGCAACCTTTGGTTTATATAGCCACTACCAATATCTATGGATGGATACTAATAAATACGCTCAAGTATCGACTGAGAATCGAGTCAAGCAAGTATTTCCAAGTCAATAATTTACAGGGAACAGAGCAATAACCGATATGCGTTCCCTCACGCTGTCATTTAGGCTATTCGAGTCCAATTATGATATATAATCTATAATTTCCTCGAGTTGGTGCCAGCACATGCAACCTAGTTCAATTGAAATTGAAATGTCTATATAGATCTATCACCCATAGTGAATGCCTCTTTAAGATTATGCAAGAACAAACTTCCGGGCGGTAGCATATTAAATTCTCAATCGTTTCAGTGAACCTGAAATGATTTTTATTTTCCGAAAGTTCTTGAATAGATAGTGAAACACAATAAGCATTGCAGTCGTGTCTGCTCGAACTAGAGATGCTCTGAATCCCTTGAGGGGTTATCTGCGCGAGTCAGCGTTATAATGTCATTCACGCGCGCGTATTCAAAATACGCACACTACCAACGCAAACAGAGTACGCTTCTTGGCCATGACGATTAATTCAAAATACAAATTTTAGAGTTGCGGAATCAAATTAATATGTGGTCAAAGTAGATAAAATTCTGCATTATGGAGTGAACAAATTATGGCTCTATGTCTAATAGAAACCCTGTAATGTGACGCCAAAGTTGAAACTTTGTGTTTTCGTTTTTCGAAATACGAAAAAATTATATTTTTTGTCACTTTTGATGACGAATTTCACGTAAAAAATTAGCAAAAAAGAATTTTTGAAAATGGAAACAATAAATTTGAATCCTTAACAATTTTCGTAAATTTTTTTGAATCGAAAATTTTTAGTAGTTATATGGAAAAAAATTTTAATTAAAAGTACCTGTGAAATTAGAGGTATTTTTATCTTTAGATAGGCAAAAGTTGCTTCAAACGTTACCAAACGTAACCATTCTTTCTTTATTAAATTTGTAACATATCTGTCTAAGTGCCCTCCAAGGGGTTTTGCGCCCCGTTCTGCCCCAAGATAGTTATTTGGATTCAAAGTTGCGCGGTAACAGAGTTGCTTTTTCATTTTTAAGTGGTCAGCTGTTTCGGTCAGCTGTTTTTGTCAGCTGTTTTGGTCAGCTGTAAGCTGTCTGTCAATTGCAATTAGCAAGAAAAAGTAAAATATCAACTTTAAGCTCAGCTTTAATTATTAAATTTATTTTATTGAGAAATGGAAAGCGAAGTAAAGCGTATGTACTAGTGTACTCTTATTAACAGTGAACGTCTAATTGTGATCCACGTCATTAGATAAAATATATGTGTCTATTAAATTTGTAATAAATAGTATGCTTTTAATTGTGTTTCTCGTCTTTAGCTAGGGTGTTTGTTTGTGACCGGTAAATATATGTATCAACATATGTTACAAAAGATTTTAGCTGACCTATATCATTGCATTTTTACGAACACTATTTTAGATCTTGCAAATTCAAACGAATTCACTCGCCTTCAATTATATGAAATAATGAATGACAGCGGCCAAACAAATTATACAGACAAGTTATCTTTCTTATCCGAATATGTGAGGAATGTTGTTAAGCCATCAGATGATGATGTAGTGGAATTCGAGCGCAAAATGAATGATTTTATCCGTGGGTTTAAGTCTCGATGGATAAGATCAAGTCGGACACACAGTCGATTTGTAAATACCTATACGGATTGGTTAAAGCCAACGATTTCTTTTAATTCAAGAATGTCAAAGCGCGGCCGAAAGGAACTTTCTTTTGAGGAATGTGGAGTTGATGCTAAATTAAAGAAAACAAAATCTTTAAGAGAAAGCACTCCTTTGCCAGAACTAGCTTTTGCAACGCAAACCCAATTGAGGAAATGTGGTAATGTTAATGCGTCTAAAATAGTTATGGCTGTGGCTGTTTCTTCCCCAATAACTGCGACGAGCTACAAGAAAATCATTGACAAAAGTTTGGAGATTACTATGCTGTCTAAAGAAGACGCGTTGGCTGTGTTGGTTGATGCAAAGTTGTCCAGGCATCAATATAACATTATTCGTAACTCAGCACCAGAAAAATTTGCATCTTACACAATAGTTCAAAAAGCAAAACAGGATTGTTACCCACATAAGTCAGACATCACCATAAGCGAATCTGAAGCTAAAATAAAGCTTCAGGCTCTTCTTGATCTCACAGCTCAACGTTTGATTTTGCTTCAGGATTGTGTTATTAATAACACAGAATACAATAAGGAGAATCGTACACTCATTTCAAAATGGGGGTTCGATGGAAGTTCGGCTCACAGCTCTTACAAGCAAGCCTTTTATGGTCCGGAAAGTAGCTATTCCTCAGTTTTAATAACATCAATTGTACCTTTAAGACTTGTGTACAAGAGCAAGGTACTTTGGCAAAATCCAAGACCATCGTCTACAAGCTTTTGCCGACCACTCAAAATTGCCTTCATCAAAGAAACTACAATTGTTTCACAGCAAGAAAAAGATAGAGTAATGACTGAGATCGAACACCTAACAATGTCAAAGGTATGTTTAGGAAATAAACACCTAAAGGTCAAACATGAATTGATTCTTTCAATGATAGATGGAAAGATTTGCAATGCATTAACGCAAACCACTTCGACCCAAAAATGTTATTTGTGTGGATCCAGCAGTAAAGATTTCAACGATATTGATCGGATGATAAGATCAAAAATTGTTACTGAGAACCTGCAGTATGGTATTTCAGTCTTGCATGGCTGGATCCGATTTTTCGAGTGCCTCTTGCATCTTGCATATAAGTTGCCAATAAAAAAATGGCAAGCCAGATCTGAAGAAGATAAAAATATTGTTCAGCAGACCAAAAAGAAAATTCAAAATTTATTTAGATCTGAGACAGGGCTAATTATAGATGTTCCAAAGCCCGGTTTTGGGAGTTCCAATGATGGCAACACCGCGCGACGATTTTTTCAAAATGCAGAAGTTTCGGCGAAAATTACTGGGGTCGATCTCCAGCTAATAAAAAGGTTCCATACCGTTATGGTTGTCGCTGCATCAGGCCACGAGGTTAACATGGAATCATTCCAAGAGTACACTCATGAAACTGCTAGGTACTTTGTAAAGTTGTATCCGTGGTATTATATGCCACCAACGATACACAAATTCTTAATTCACGGCACTGAAATTATTTCTAACGCTTTGTTACCAATTGGCCAACTCTCAGAAGAAGCTCAAGAAGCTCGGAACAAGGATTTCAAAAAGTATAGAGAGTGCTATTCGAGAAAAATGGATAGAATTAAGAGCAACCAAGATATTTTGAATATGTTTTTAATAAGCTCAGATCCAATAATATCTTGCAAACGGAAGTTACCGAAAAAAAAATTTGACACATTACCAAAAGAAGCTTTGTCTCTTTTAAAAGCACCAGAATTAAATGAAAGCGAAATAAATGAAAGTGAAGAAAGCGAAAATGATATCGAGTCCGATTAATGTATATATTATTTAAATTTTTTTTTATTTATAATTTTTGTTATTATAAATAAACTTTGAATTATATATGACCCGTTTTTTTATTTCAAAGAAATAAATGTTCATGCATTTTTAGTACGTTTTTTCTATGGCAGATATATTATATAGTCAACCGATTCTTATTATTCTTCATGAATATAGTCTACATGGGTATATAATAGATAAGGGGAAATTTCAGTGTTGAAAATTATGGAATTGCTATTTTTGCTGTGAAAAAAACCGAATATTAGGAAAATTGTCTGAAAAAAAAAAAAAATTTTTTTAAAATATACTCTAAGGAATAGTCAAAAGTTAATGATTTGTACTTTTATTGATCCAATACAAAATTATAACATGGTCAAATTTTTGGACGGTTGAATTAATCGTCACTTTTGGGGTCTTTCACCCCAGTGTGCGACGGCTTAGATGACATAAAGGATTGAAATCGAAATACCAAAGAAAACTAAACGATTCTACCTAAAGTTAGCAATTTTAGCGATGATTATGCTAAACCACTTGAATTCCCTCAAATATTTAAATTAAAAATAATACCAATAAAGAAGAAACCAAAAAGTAAAAAGTTCAACAATAAAAATATAATAGAATAATCGAATCCAACAAACAATTGAACTAATGTAACTAAAAACATGAATTAACTGCTTATGACTTATAATAAAAATTTCATTAATAACTACTTGTGTATTATAAGCGCATTTTAACTTTAATTTGCTGCGCTTGAGTGCTGTGTTGTGTGGTTTAAAGAGTTATATTAATTTTGGCAAATGTATATAACAGCAAAAAAGAGTGCGGCAGTCTGCATGAATAATGAGAACTATTCTATTCAAATTAAAATTGCGGTTAAAAATTGAAAAGTGCTTATAATTCAGAAGTAGTTTAAATATATTCTTAGATGTGTTAGCGCGATAGTTTGTTGAATTCAACTACTTTATTTTGTTAAATCATATGTTCTAGAGTTCCATCAGTATTAACTTTATTTTTAATTAAAATATTTGAGGGAGTTCATAATCCGAGTGGAATATTTGCACAGTAAAGCTATGTTCACACACACTGGCAATGTGTCGAATATTCGATGTCATATATGTGTGAACACTTGCCAGTGACGCTGTCAGAGTATCTGGCAACTCTGACTGTCAGGCTGTGTCAGAGAACTTCTACCCTATGTGTGAACACTCAAAGCAGAGTATATGGCAGCTCTGTGCCAGTGAAAAAGCATATGACCATCATTTGGTCATATTTTACCATACGTTTTGCTTTTTCTTAGAGTAAAACAAACACGTGCGATGAATGAGTTTTAATGTCTTTTAATCAAAATTGAATTTATTGATTTTGTGCAGCACACTTCCAAATAAACGCGGTCGAAAACCACGTTAGATTGAAAAGGTTTGGACAGTTGAGGAAGCGGAGACTTTAATCAAATTTATAGAAATCAACGATAACATATAGAACCCGGCGAATATCGCATATAAAGACAGCAAGCTGCGTGATCAAACTTTTGAGGAAATTGGAGTGACATTAGAAAGAACAGTAGCGGACTGCAAAGCCAAGTGGGACAATCTTCGTGAGCACAGGAGCAAAAGAGTGACCAAGGAGCGTCTCAAAATTATGTGCCAAAGTGGAAGCACTATGGACAAATGCAATTTTTAGGTCCTGTACCGAAGGTACAAGAGCCTACTGTTTTTGTGCAAATGTATGTATGTAGAAGTAATGGTCGGGGACCTCCAAAGTTACCCCCATTATGGTCAGGAGTGATAGAGGAGTCGATATAGCCTTGTCCGTATGTCCGTCCGTCCCTCTGTGTGAACGAAAGGATCTCGGAAACGGAAACGGTGTTTCTTTGCATTCGACTAGGATTGCTCCGGAATTTCACAAGTTTATTTTAAAATTTTGACCATCCCCCCCTTCCCCATAAGTATGCCAGTATAGAGATAACGCCCCTCTAAGCCAAAATCTAAAAAGTTCATCAAAATGGGATAATAAATGACGATTTTATAAGCAATTGAATTTGAACGACCCCCCTTTTCTTTTCATACATAAAAAAATGTTTTATAAGGCACTTATTCGTGCAGTGAGAAGTGGTCATAAGCTCGGAAAAAATTTAATGTGTTCGTTAGGCGACCTGTACTGGTACAGGGCCTTTTACAGTCGGTTACGCCCAACTGAAATTTTCTTACTTGTTATATTTGAGCCAGTTTGTTTTGTGTGTAGTGAGTTTTTTGGGAATGATCCGATGAGAGATCTGCAAGAGATTCAGCAAATATTAGATAACTTGAAATTCTTCGTGTTATTGCAAAATCAATGAGATCTGGGATTTTAATCGAATCTGTAGGCCAATATGTTGGGGTGCAGGGCGAGACATGAGTCAAGCTAGTTAAACATTGTTTTTTTGCCCAACAAAACGACCAGCAATTTAGTAAGTGATGTTTTTTATTATTAATAATTTTAATATTTACAAACCCAAAACTTTGTTATTCACATCGGCTCTCCATCTTCCCAGTATAGTTTGTCCATTTACTTCTCTGTCAATATTTTTCGCTGCTGCGTATAAATGGCGTGAACCGCTACTTATCAAAAAGTTGTGCAATGCACAAATAGCTAGCACTATTTTCTCCATTTTAACAGGCTCGAGTTCAATGGTTCTTCGTAGAATCCTGAACCGAGCACTTGCTATGCCGAAAATATTTTCCACGATGCGTCGTGCCCGAGAGATACGATAATTATAAACACTTTCCGCCATACTTATCTGCCGAGCAGACAACGGTTTCATCAAATACGGCTTTAAAGCACGACTTTCTTTATGATTCATTTTAGATTGAAATTGATGAGAATGACGACACCAGCTTTAGCTCAGCTTCCTTGAATCGTTCTACACCTTCGTGTTCAAGTGGTCAGAAGAAAAAACACTATGGCAATTATTGAGACAAAAGCAGATTCCCACCAGATATTCGGGGAATACATTGCAGACCGGTTGCGCCACCTTTCAAATAACACAGCTGAAGATCTCAAAAATAAAATGATTAAAATGATTTTAGAAGCTATGGAAGTTGAGCGTGATACTGTTCACTTCATTGTTCACCTGCAGGAATAGGTTTCCTCATAGGTGTGGTTTTTTCGTGATAAGCGGTGACACAAGACTCAATAAAAAATCGAAATCAATCGAAGACATACCCACAAAATTACAATACACCTTATCATCCCCCCCACGTAGTTCACGCATTAAAGTTACGTAGAAACCGCATTGCTCTCTTTGCGCAATCCAATCTCGGACCCAAGCCCTTCCTTTATTTTTTTGTTTGCTTTTTTTCAATTTTAATAAAATTATGAGGGCAGCCGCGTTTCTCACTTATAATGACATCTCTGCAGAATATGCACGACAGCAATGGCAGGTTGCCATATAGTGTGAACACCCATGTCAGCTGTTGTCATACATCTTTCAATTTCGTCTCTGGCACTAGTGTTGCCAGTTAAAATATCGTCGAATATTCGATGACATCTGAACACCATGCCAGATGTCTGACATCGAATATTCGACACATTGCCAGTGTGTGTGAACATAGCTTTACTTTTCAATTTCCAATTACTTTCCTTTCAATTCAATATTTTTCAATAAATATAGAAGTATGCGCAACCATTTAACTCAGTTTGCTGTTTGTCGGTTTTTAGAAGTATCTAAATAACAATAATAAACATATAAACAGTTCAAGTGTGAAAGAGAAAGAAGTCTCTTCTCTATGCAGCCCATATACATATTAGAAATATGTAAAAGTTACGAGTGCAAAAATAATTTTAGTTTGTAATTTTTTTTTTTTTTTTGTGAGTGTAACAAATATTTAAATGTGTTTCTCTTTTTTTCAGTGAGTGTAACAAACACTTAAAGTTTTGCTTATATGTATTACGAATGTAAAACCCGCCTATCTCGTAAAAAGTCCCATTCTCTCTACTGGTGCAGCGATATATGAAAAGATGAAAGATGTAAATGTTCGATTTTATTATATTTTTGAATATTTAACGCCACAATTAAATTTGAAAGTGTGAGATACTTTTTTATGTATATTTTGCGTTTACAGCAGAGAAGCCAAGGAAACAAATAAATAGGACTTCAAAAACAGAACAACCAACTCATTGTTAACTTGAACAAGCTCTTACGGTGTACAGTTTCAAAACCGGACTTAATTTATATATTTATGTATGTATGTTACTTATAGGAAGCCAAACCATCAAACCGATTGAGCTGAAATTCATAGACGAACTTTGCTTCATTCAGGAGAGTGTTCGAGTGAAGTTTGGTTTGGGTGCTATACCCCACCCACCATACAAACGATACAAACAAAATCAACATATTTTTGCATCCATTTAAGGTTTTTTTTTTTTTTTTTTTTTTTTTAAATGAATTTTTATTTGCAATCTGTCTTTAGGACAATAAGCTAATTGTATAACAATTAAAATTCACAGTAATAGATGACCTCCAATGAGATCATCTATTATACGACTAAATCTATTCTATAGCGTATTTACATATATACATGACTTAATACATAATTCTTAAATTAAAAGCGTGATGGTATGTCAAGGACATGAAATCTTTTTAACCTTCTAAGAGTAATTGAGTAATCAAGAAGATTTCTAGCTAATTCATTTTCATGATTATTCAGTCTTTCAAGATATTTTGCAGAGATTTTGGCTATTTCATCCCTGACGAAAGGTATGTTCAAGTCCTGGTGAATGGCATAGTTAGTAACGTACCAAGGAGCATTGACGATACGTCTAAGCAATTTGTTTTGAAGCCGTTGAATTATTTCAACATTAGAGTTGCTTGTAGTACCCCAAAGTTGCATGGCATACGTCCAGACCGGTTTAATCATTACTTTGTACAAAATAATTTTGTTTTCTAGGCTTAGCTGTGACTTAGCACCAAGAAGCCAGTACATTTTACGCGTTTTTAGGTCTATATGCGTCTTTTTTGCTTTTATGTGCGCCTTCCAAGTTAGTCTGCGGTCAAGATGTACCCCCAGGTACTTGAAAGAATCGCTTTGAGGTATGTCAATTCCATTTATTTGAACTTTAGGACATGTTTCTCTTTTAAGTGTGAATGTGACGTGCGTTGATTTTTCGGCGTTGATCTTAATTTTCCATTTCATAAGCCAATCCTGAATAAGATTTAAGAGCAGTTGAATGCTTTCAGATTCTTCTGCAGGATCATCATTAGCAGCTAAAACAGCAGTATCATCTGCGTACGTTGCTATTGTAGTATCTTCTGTAGTAGGCATATCAGATGTAAATATAGTGTAAAGCACCGGGCCAAGTACACTTCCTTGAGGGACACCTGCCTTAATAGGGTGTAAGGCAGACGATCCGTTTTGCTGCTGAACATAAAAGAAACGATCAGTTAGGTAAGACTTAAGCAATAGGTAATAAGGTGCAGGAAGCTTTTTTTTATTTTGTACAAGATGCCAGGATGCCAAACTCTATCGAATGCTTGCTGGATGTCCAGAAACACAGCCGTACAGTACTGTTTTTCTTCAAATGCGTCAACTATTGTGTTGACAATCCTATGACATTGCTCAGGTGTACCATGCTTTCGTCTAAACCCAAACTGGTGTTTCGGTATGATCTCAAGGTCGTCCAGAACTGGCAAGATTCTTCTTAAAAGTATTTTTTCAAATACTTTAGAAAAACTTACCAGCAAGCTAATAGGACGGTATGATGATGTGTTACTTTCTGGCTTGTTTGGCTTTAGTATCATGACTACTTCCGCGCATTTCCATTGAGATGGATAGTAGTTTAATCTCAGCATTGCATTGTAAATGTAGGTTAAAAGGCGCACACATTTGGGTGGAAGACTTTTTAGCGTGCAACCATCTATTTTGTCAAAGCCTGGTGATTTCCGATTTTTTATCAGTTTGATTTCAGCCTCTACTTCAGCAACCGATGTTTCACGAATCGGGAGACTCATTTGACAAGGGGACTCTAGAAAGTTTAAAACTTCATCTTTCGTAGCTGTGTTGTTTATATCATAAGGCTGGAACACAGCATGTAAATGATTAGCAAAAGCGTCTGCTTTTTCAAAATCAGACTTACACCGTTCACCATTACTATTTATAATTGCAGCGCTCCTCTTTTTGGAGCGTTTAAGATATTTTGTGGCTCTCCAAAGGTTATGCTGCTCATTTGCAGCAAATGGATCCAACTGTCTTAAATAATTTGCCGTATTTTCATTTCTTACTTTTGTAGTTGTTGCTTTAAGTCACTGGTTGCCTTATTAAATAACTGCTTGTCATGTGGACTGCGGCTGATTTGCCAGATTTTTCGAAGCTGTCTTTTTCTTTTAATTAATTGCCTTAGCTCATAGGATAGTAAAGATTGAGAGGAATTATTTATACCTGACCTTGACCTTGAGTGAAGAAATTGCCTGCTTCATGAATAGCATTAGTCAGATGTTCCACAGCTAA
This sequence comes from Leucophenga maculata, assembly GCA_035044805.1. NCBI lineage: Eukaryota > Metazoa > Arthropoda > Insecta > Diptera > Drosophilidae > Leucophenga > Leucophenga maculata. The sequence continues at coordinate 10,425 of JAWNNP010000378.1, forward strand.
GTCTATCTCATTTTCGTTTTTAAGAGAGATGTCAACATTAATATTGTTTTCCAGCCAATCCTTAAATGCAGGCAAATTTGTCGAATTACTTATAATTCTATACATTTTTTCTTTAGCATATACTGTAGTTCTGTACGTGATAATTATCGGAGAATGATCAGAACTCAGATCATAGCTTTCTTCTATGTGTAGGTGTTGTTGACATATTCCAGAATACACAGCAAAATCCAGTAGATCAGGAATTTTTCTGTTGTCTGTAGGCCAATATGTAGGTTTTCCTGTAGATATAGTCCTGTATAAATTATTATTTAAACACTTAAACAACTCGCTTCCTTTTGGGTTTATTAGTCTAGATCCCCAACACGGATGTTTGGCGTTATAGTCACCACCAGCAATGAATGTTGTACCAAGATTTTGAAAGAACTTTTCATAATCATGTCTTTTCAGTGAATATCTTGGAGGGAAATAAACTGCTGTTACTACTAGGTTTCTGTGCATACAATGTACTTCTATACTAGCAGCTGGAATGGCATTTTCTGCAACATTATCCAATACCTTGTATTTTAGACCACTTTTAATTATGACTGCAGCTCCTCCATGAGCCTTGCCATCCGGATGATTAGCATTTATAATATCAAACCCACGAATATTTGCATAAGATTTGCTTGTAAAGTGTGTCTCTGATATCAGCATTATGTCGATATTGTTAGTGCGTAAAAATAATATTATTTCATTATGACTGGAAAGCCCGTTAGCATTCCATACACCAATACGAAGGTCTACTTGAATAATTTGTTTACAAGAGACAATATCATATTAAGAATTGTGTTAGTATGTTCGTATTGCTTCTCTAATAATTTTTCAATTCTCTCTAAAGCACTGTCCTGTTTTGGTGTTGAGTTCTCTTTTTATATTTGAGCATAAGTAAACTGGTTTTCAGAAATTATATTGTTATATCTGTAAGGTGGAGAAAAATTTTGCGAGCTTCTATTTTCAGCTTGGTGAATAGGATTTGCAGATGTTTGCCCAGCTATAATATCCTGGTAAACTTTACAACCTTTGTAACTAGCTGCATGGTTTCCTAAACAGTTTACACATGTTGCTGGCAAATCTTTATCCTTTGGACAGGCATTAGTGGGATGGCTTAGCGAGCATTTTACACACTTGAATTTTTTGGTGCAGTATGTCTTTGTGTGTCCATATTCTTGGCATCGAAAACACTGGACAACATCGTTAACTTTCCTTGGCGGTTCTATTTGAACGATTGCATTTCCTATGTGTCTTACAGTGTAAATATTGGAGTTTTTGTTATCAGGTTCGAGATGTTAAGTGGCTCCTTTGAAACACGGCTTCTCATGTTGATTACATTTCTGACTTTAAACCCTAGTTCCTCTACTTCACTTTTTATATCTTCACAAGGCGTAGACGAATGCAGATTTTTAACAGCTACTCTAAATGCCCTTTCTTGTTTCAATTGATAAGTGTGAAATTTCACTTTATCTTCTCGTAGAGTTTTAACAAGTTCCCTTTGGTTGCCAACCGTTTTTACCATAACTCTGACATGTCCATCTCTTTGTGACTTATAACTAAAATCCTGCTTACTTATCTTAGTTAACAGATATTTTACCATACTGTTAATATCATTGACATTAGATATAAAGATAGGTGGTGGCTTAGCAGCATCTTCAATATCAGTCCTTGGTGTCGAATTGGTATTTTTGTTGTTGTCATAGTTTTCATTTGTCTGGCTCATTTCTACGTTTTCAGCGTCATCACTCAGCTCTGCATAAAAGTTGTTGCTTTGATTTGATGTTCCAGCTTCGTTAGCAGTTGCGTTTTCTCTTCTAATAACTAATTTTCTAATAACTTTAGGCGACGTCGAGTTCGTTCGCTTTCTTACTTTTGGCATCAGCCAAGCGATAGCGGTATCATCCTCATCGTTATCACTCATGATGTGATGTTGCTATTGTTGTTGTTGCACTTATATTGAAACTACCGTTTTTATGCTGTAAATTGTTCTTTTTTTTTTTTCTTTCTTCTGTTTTGAATTTATTTGTTTTGCTCGATAAACACAAATACGATTTTAAAGTAATGCACGTCCGATCTCATCGAGATTAGTTTTGCAACTGTCATTTAAGGTTTGGAGACGTATATGTATATTTTGTTTTTATTTTTTTTTTTGAAATGAAGCTAATTTGTGACTCTCACTTAACTCCAAATGCTAACCATAGCATTAAGGAGCACCCTTCAAAGTTTCTGTATTCCTACCAAATATTCCTCCAATACTTCAATTTGTCATCTGATCCATCTAAGCTGAATTTCTTTTCGTTGCTAAAAATTTCTATTTTCTACTGAAGCGACCTAAATCTATATATTTCTGCAAAATGTAGCCTTGCCGAGGCTTGCAGAAGATTTTCGTTACGTAACTTTCAGCATTAATTGGGCTTTATATGATCCGCATTCATCATTTTAATTAGTTTTGTTCTTTCATTAATGCTTGAGGAACTGCCCAATGGCATTTACTAAAAGTTATTGATAGTTGTTGTAATGCACCCATTAAAGCGGATGTTAAAATTCTTCAACAGCTTTTACGTCGAGATATTTGAGAGAATTAGCTATTAAAACATTTCCATTACATACTTATATATTACTTAATAAATGTATGGAACTATTGAAACATGGTATTCTTTTCTTCTTTATACATTCCTAAATTTTAAGAAACGCATTTTTTATATAATTTGTAATTTTTTTTTAATACATATAAGCATTTGAATTTGCTAAGTTCAATTGATTAATTATTTTAACACAGACATGTTCGATTACATAAAGATATTTGCTTAAAGAAAATTTACACGCTGTTCGTAGAACTCGATGACCAATTGTGGCACCTTCTCATTGACGCCATGCGTTTGTATTTTTTCGATGCAATGGCCCTCTTTGAAGACAACATAGAAGTTGCTCAGTCCATCGTTTTTTTTTTTTTTTTTTTATATTGTTTTTTTTATTGAATCTTCTCTTGATAAGAGACTAACAATAATTTATCAAATCTTGTGTATGACACAAAGCCTCCCCGGCTGGAGACCAGGGGTGGTTGTGTCAAAAGTATATGTTGGAGTGCGTGCAAATGACTCTACGGGGTGAGAGCGAGCAGAGGCAATTCGCAGATGAAGGCGGTTTTTCAGCTCTTTGTACACAGGGCATCCTCTGTAATTAGCCGTGTGATTTCCTCCACATTTTTTCGCGTTGGAATCCAACTTGTTTGCTGTGCATGTAGCGGTATTGTGGATCGATTTTCATGACGCTTAATATCTTTTCAACCTCCAGACCGCGTTCGAAACCATTTCTGCGTGTTACCGTAGAGCCGCTGTTGTGTGTTGCAATCTCCGGTCTCCGGTAACGTGCTGGCATCGAATTACGTCGTGGAATCTTGGCTGCTTTTTCACGTATGGTCTTTTTCTTTGGTGGGTCACCGAGCGTAAGACGGCGTGCACGTTTAGAAGTATTTGTTGATTCAACGTCATCATCATCTTCACGTTGACGTTTATTGGACATCATAGTTTGATTAAATTTGGATTCATCCAATATAATTTGATTCATTTTTGTATTTAAGTATTTAATTTGTTTGACAAGTTTTTGAAATTTTTTATTGAACTCTGGCTGTGATCTGGAGATCTGTATTACTTGGTCCACGCGCGTCTTATGTAGATGCGCAGGTACATAGTGTTGTAGTACATAGTGACGCCACTTCAGCCATGAACTGTCATAATAGCTACAGTAGAGAGAGGATAGCTACAGTTCCGAGTGGAGAGCTACACGCAGTATTCGACCGATCGTCTTTCTTTTTTCTCTCTACTGCTCTCAGCTACATATATTGTGAGAGTTGCGCCACTTTCTACAATTGTTACCATGCGCCGGTAGTTCAATTGATGAAAAGGGGTTATTTTTTGTTCCCGGTTGTAAAGTAGCAGCTGTCGCGAATGTGACTAATTTCAAGTTAATTTTGGGTTAATTTTTTTATTAGTTTATGGCTTTTAAAGTGGCAGCTGTGACGTAAACGTGGATAATATTTGCAACATTCAATTCATAATTCAATTTCAACAATGGTTCAAAACGTAAGAGCAACTAAACGCCAACGTGAAGATGCTGATGATCTACAGAAAAATGCATCAAACATTTATCAAACTGTTAGGCCAAATAAACGAAAGCGTGAAGATGATGACGTCGAGACGAATGCTTCAAAACGAGCTCGCCGTGAGCCACGTGTTGGTGACCGTAAGCCACCAAAGCGAACTTTTAAACTTGCAAAAGTAGCCAAGACTCCGAACCATAATACGATGCAAATTTACCAGAAATCGGAGATGAACTATTTCCAGCGCTGTCTGGAGGTTCAAAAAAAATTCAGCGTCATGAAGCTCGATGGAGTGAGTCCATTCTATGAAGGCAATGGCGCCGAAAAAATACCAACACCAGTGATGCATTAGAGCATGTAGAATTAATTTAGAATTAATCAAATTTAATTAACTATAATTGTAATTCGATTATTTTATAAGTTGTACAATAAGACAAATATTAGAAACAATATTTCGGAACTTGAGTTCAATTTAAAAGTAATAAATTGCATTTAAAAATATTTATGAGATTTTTTTAATCGGCAATGGCTTTGGTTGAACATCTGTGATCTATGGTTGCTATCACTTTTCGACTTCGCAATTGTCTCGAAGTTAGAAAAAATCTACATTGAATATAAAATATGTATTGCTACTTTTGATATTGATGGTGCGTTCAGCTAAGATCAAGTATGCAACCATGTGCACATGCATATCGTCCTCCTCCAATCCTTCTCCTGTTCAGATTAATAGTAACTCTCTGAAGTTTAATCCTATTTATAGAGCAAAGTACTCTGAAACCCTTTTAGACTCGATAACAACAAGACTTAAGAAATTTTTCTACTGGGCATCGAAATACGATATAAGAATTAAAACCTCTAAATCAGTACTGGTAGTATCTAGGCGTGTCGCCGTGCATTTTTTGCATATGATATATAGCTATAATCGTTTCCTTGTTATTTAGTAATAAACTCTAAAAATCGATCGGTCAAATAGTTGCTAAAGTATGATACATTTGGTTTTTATCATTCTTGGAAGGTTTTGCACCAATTAATGTCTATATGAAACACCCGTTATAATAATATGTGGCCTCACTTTAATTTGTCGTCAACTATAAAAGCTTAAAAAAAAACTAGTGGTCGCCCAGTGGTCGAAATTCGACCATAAGTAATTTAAATTATAAGTTTAGGCAATATTAAGGTAGTATTGTCAAAGACTATACGTCTATTATCACAGATTTCGCGAAGGCTACACTGCTAATTTGCCCATTTTTTCCAACGAATTATATAAAATTTAAATAAAATAATCCTAAGTTAAGATTACCTTTTTATAATTTTTTTTATTGAAACAAAAAACCATACCATTAAAAAAGAAATGCTGTCTATTGACCTTTACGTACATACGTCGATAAATTTTTTTTTCTGTAAAAAACTCTTTCATCGTTTGATAAATGTCCTATACCGTTTGTAGGGCTATCGACGTTCTGATAGCAGGCGAAATGATCTGAAATGCTTTTCAATAAAACTAAGCAATTTTTTTACATTAATTAAAATCACTATTTATTTAGTTCTATTGCCGATAATTCAGATATAATAAAAGTTTATGCTTGGATCGATTTGTTTGACGTGAGTTACCGTGCCGTTAACACGGTACTAAGGCGTCTAAACTATTGCCGCCCTTACCACTGTCATCACAAATCAATTCCCACGATCAAACTACAGTCAAATATGCAGCAACAACAACAACAATAAGCTAAGTTGAGTTCACTCTACATACAGTCAACGGTACCATACTGTACAGCTACATCAGGCGCCGATTTCAAATTGCAATCAAATAAGCAACAACAACAACAGTAGGCAGGGTTTGGATGAACGCTCACACCGATGGTCTAGACTAAGAATATAAATTCCGCTAAAAATATATATGTATATAATAAAAACGCTGACCTCACGCATTGCTGCGACATGATCAGCAGCAACAACAACAATAAACAACATAGGTAAACATGTGTGTTCATATGTGTATAAATTGCAAAACACATTGTTGCACATGGTTTTGCCTATAAAAACGAATTTTTGAAACTGGATGAGCCAGAATAAATAGAGCATTCAACCTAACAAGTCGTTTTCATTTATTCGAAAGGTTATTCGTGCGTTGTGCTCAGCTTGCGTTCGTTATGTTACTTCAACTCCAACTTACTGTTAAGATTTGCAATGCAGAGCAATTAGGCTAGCGCAATGGGTGAGATATGCATAGTATAAGAGAATTACAGCTAGTTACAAAATTAGTTTGCCGCGCAGGGCGAAACGAATTAACTGCAATTAGTTGAAAGATCAAGGCTTTCAACCGCATCTTCTGTAGGTAGGACGCAAAGCTTGGTTATTGCTCGTCGAGTAGTGCCAGTAGCTGTCTGCAGAATAGCAATTCTTGCTACACCATCGCTTCCTTGTATCAGATACATGACTCTTGCCACCGGCCACTTTAATGGGGGCAAGTTTTCATCTTTCATAATGACGACTGTGTTTGGTTGCAAGCTCGGCTGAGGTGAAGACCATTTGGAACGTTGTTGCAAGAGGGTAAGATATTCCTCACTCCATTGTTTCCAAAATATCTGCTGCATGCATACGAAGCTCGTTGCCAGCGATCGAGGCGATTAAAATTCAGAGAAGTGGCATCTGGTTCTGCAACGGTTGAAAATGGTGCACCTATTAAGAAATGTGCAGGAGTCAACACGTCTAGATCATCAGGGTTTTCTGAAATTCAATAAATACAGAAGTATGCACAACCATTTAACTCAGTTTGCTGTTTGACGGTTTTTAGAAGTATCTAAATAACAATAATAAACATATAAACAGTACAAGTGTGAAAGAGAAAGAAGTAAAAAAAAATTGGACCACCTAGATCGTCTCTTCTCTATGCAGCCCATATACATATGAGGCATTCTCTGAAAAAAATTCCACTTAAAAACAAAGTTCTCATTTTTTCCGACAATTATATATCATGGTCCGTGTATTCCAGGGTTGCATACTGTCAGGGTTCAAACTTTTTTGCAACAAAATTTTCGAATCTCCATAACTTTTAAACAAATTAATGAATTTTAAAACACCACAAGACTTTTTTGTGCACAATTTTTTAAACTTTAAAACTGTGTATCGTACAAATTATTTAAAATTAATATTTCATAGAAAAAATTAGAAAAAAAATTTTTGTTTGAATTTTTAACCCTTTATGCCCCTTTTGATTTTTTTTAAAATACCCCAAAATGTTCCTTATTTCATCACCTTTCTTCTCCACAAAGGGAATTTTGGGCCAACAATATTTGTATGAGTTACAAATCAAAAACTAGCGCAGCGCATTAAAATTTCATACAAAAAATTATAAAATTTTTTTTCTGTTTTTCTTTTATCGATAAATATCTGCAACTTTTATGCAATCAAAAGCATTTGCTCTAGTTCAGAACGTTGCGCTGAAAAAAAAATATAAAAAAAAACAAGTAAGGAAATTTCAGTCGGGCTTAACCGACTGTAAGAGGCCCTGTACCAGTTCAGTTCGCCTAATAAACACATTAAATGTTTCCCGAGCTTATGACCAAACACATGACCACTTCTCACTGCGCGAATATGAATGAAAAGAAAAGGGGGGTCGTTCAAATTCAATTGCTTATAAAATCGTCATTTATTATCCGATTTTGATGAACTTTTCGGATTTTGGCTAAGAAGGACGATATCTCTATACTGGCATACTTACTTTTTTTTGTGCCGAAGAAATTTTTACCCTTGGGGGTGATTTTATGGGGAAGGGGGGGAGGGGCAAGTTTTTAAAATAAACTTGTGAAATTCCGGAGCAGTCCTAGTCGAATGCAAAAAACACGAAGTCTCTATCTATTACCGTTTCCGAGATCCTTTCGTTCATACGGACGGACAGACGGACATGTCTATATCGACTCCTCTATCACTCCTGACCATAATGGGGGTAACTTTGGGGGTCTCCGACCATTATTTCTACCTGTTACATACATTTGCACAAACCCAATAGGCTCTTGTACCTTCGGTACAGGGCCTAAAAATAAAATAAAAAATATTAAAAATTAAAACTAAAATATTTTTTTAAAAATTTTTTTGTATGAAATTTTAATGCGCTGCGCTAGTTTTCGATTTGTAACTCATCATATTTTTTTTTTTAGTTTTCACATATACTACTAGATATATGATTGTAAGAAAAACATGAAGAACTTTTTTTTTTACGTGGCATTTTTCTCAGAGAATGCCTCATATTAGAAATATGTAAAAGTTACGAGTACAAAAATAATTTTAGTTTGTAATTTTATTTTTTTTATTTAAATGTGTTTCTCTTTTTTTTCTGTGTATTGTGTGTTTTGCTTATATGTATTACGAATGTGAAACCCGCCTATCTCGTAAAAAGTCCCATTCTGTCTACTGGTGCAGCGATATATGAAAAGATGTAAATGCGCGATTTTATTATATTTGAATATTTAACGCCACAGGTGAGTGTTCGAGTGAAGTTTGGCTATACCCCACCCACCATACAAGCGTTACAAACAAAATCAATATATTTTTGCATCCATTTAAGGTTTGGAGACGAAATTTAGTACACATGTTAATGGGATCGAAAAAGTAATCGTGCTAAGTTTGGTCAAAATCGGAGGGGGCTATACCCTTCCCCCACACAAGCGATACCAAACATTCAACATATGTTTGCATCCATTTGAGATACAGGGATGACATTTAGTATGCTTGTCAATGGGATCGGATGAAGTAATCAAGTTAAAAAAATAGAATATAGGTTCGTAGTTGAAAAGATAAAAGAATTTGTTTGATTTTTCTGTTGTGAATATTGCTGGAAGAAGTAAAGTGCATAGAGTCGAGTTGGAGAAGACTATGTTGTGGAATGAAAATAACAGCTAGTTGTTATATAAAAATAAAAAAATATAACGAGTTGAAACGAAGCAGCTTGCTATCTTATTTGCGCTGACAGTTTCTTAGCACCTGATACATCAATAATATCATTAATATTGACAGCTCGATTTGCTTTTATTATTTTAATAACCAACCGCTGCACATCCTCTGAAAAAAAATCATCAACATCGGTTGAGTTGTTTCGGAGTTCATCGTGGTCAAACAATGTGACACGTACTTTTTATATATGTATATACATAGATATGTTAAAGTGCCGCATTTTCCTTATTTGTCGCTCATGAACTGCGTTTAAAAGCTGTTCCAAATAAATAGACTTTGTCTTCATTATTTTTTCTTTGAGCTGAGTTTTCACCCTTGAAAAAAAAAAAAAAACTATTTATTATTAAATTTTTTTTTTTTTTTTTTAAATCTCATCAGAAAGAGACCGTAAGCAAAAAACCAATGAGTCTTTTGACCAATTTTATGAAGCTATTTCAGAACTCACAGATAAGTTAGAAGTACCTTTAACCGGTAAATCTTTAGTAGAAGTATTGAGACGAAATCTACTCCCTGAAGTTCAGCATGAATTGCTTAACATTGAGATTAACTCTGTTTCTCAATTGCGAGAAATTGTGCGTAAGCGTGAGCATTTTTTACAAGAGTTTCGCAAAATTACTGTATCTTCTAAGCCAGTTTTGATTGGGAAGGGTGTATCTGAGCTAGTTGAAGAAATCGATGCTAAGGTTGAGGATATAAATGCTATTTCTCTAACCTGCTGGAATTGTCACCGCGGGGCTCCAAATACATACAAACTCGACTGCAAGTCTTGCAATGGTCCAAAAAACTTGCCTGGGCGTGCACAACCTGGTGCACGCAAACAATTTCGGTCGAAGGGCACAATGACCGATTAAATCACTCTTCCGAGATAGCCTCGGACGTAGACATTCTCCCGGCCAAATCAACATGTGAAATTTCGACAGATACGTCTGATTTCATAGATCACTCCCTACGAAATTCAATGCATTTTGATAACAAATTATTTGCAACTGATATGGAAAGACCAAATTTTCTACCTCGCGGCTATATACGATCAAAAGTTCGACGACGTACCTTTATTAATATGGTTAAATCAGAAAAAGAAAGAATTCTGTCGACCATCTTAACTAAGTCAAACGATCAGCGTCCATTCGCAGAGGTCAAAGTTTTGAATCGAACGATAAATGGATTGATCGATACTGGTGCTTCTATTTCTTGCATTGGCGGAAATTTCGCTCAAGAGATAATAGATGCAAATATATTGTTTAAGCCAATTAAGTCTGCGGTACGCACAGCTGATGGAAATTGTCAGCAGATAATTGGCAAAATTGTAACAGATGTTACTTTTCGAAATATAACGAAACTGATAACAATATTCATTATTCCGTCTTTATCCCAAAAGTTTTACTTGGGGATAGATTTTTGGCTCCTATATGATCTTTTACCAGCTCATTTTATGAAACCCAATCTTGAGTTGTCGTCTTTAGACGATGTTCAATTAAGATCACTAACAGATATTCAACACGAAGAATTACGCAAAATGGTTGAAAAATTTCCTTCATTCGCTAAGCAAGGTTTGGGGCGAACGTCATTATTGTCGCATGTTATAGACGTCAATTCAGCTAAGGCAATAAAGCAGAGACACTACCCAGTGTCTCCGGCTATAGAAAAGCTAATTTATGAAGAGGTAGATCGGATGCTCGCCTTAGGAGTCATTAAAGAGTCCGAAAGTTCTTGGTCTTCTCCTGTAGTTCTGGTAAGAAAGCCAGGCAAAGTTCGATTATGTCTCGATAGTAGGAAAGTGAACGAAGTCACTGTAAAGGACGCATATCCACTTCCACATATAGACGGAATTATAAGTAGGCTTCCTAGAGCTGAATTCATATCAAGTTTAGATCTGAAGGACGCCTTCTGGCAGATCCCCCTTGACCCCGCGTCTAGAGATAAGACCGCGTTTACAGTACCTGGCCGCCCGCTCTATCAATACCGCGTCATGCCTTTTGGGTTATGCAACGCCCCGCAGACAATGTCAAGGTTGATGGACAAGGTTGTGCGCCCACACTTAAGGATCGAAGTATTCGTTTATTTAGACGACTTGTTGATTGTATCTGACTGACTTGTATCTGATAAATGTAGAGAAGAGTAAGTTCTGTCTCAAAGAAGTAAAATATCTTGGGCATTTAGTTGGCAACGGTACAACTTGTACGGATCCCGAAAAGATATCAGCTATTACCGACTTTCCAACTCCCCGATCGCATAAGCAGTTGAGAAGGTTCCTTGGTATGACGGGTTGGTATAATAAATTTATACGCAATTATGCCTCAGTAGCTTCCCCGCTTACTGATGTTTTGAAGGGGAAAAAGAAATTTACCTGGACAGTCGAGGCAGAGACATCTTTTGTGTTGCTCAAGCAACATATGTGCACAGCCCCTGTTCTTCATAGTCCCGATTTTAGTAAGCCTTTTTTCGTTCATTGTGACGCTAAGCAGACGGGTGACAGAGGGGTCTTAGTTCAAGTTAATCGAACTGGTGACGAAATTCCTATTTCATTCATGTCAAAAAAATAGAATAAAGCTCAGCGTAACTACTCTGTAACCGAGAAAGAATGCTTAGCGGCAATATTGGCTATTAAGAAATTTCGAGCGTACATAGAGGGTCACAAATTTACAGTCATTACCGACCATGCATCACTCAAATGGCTCGAGATTAGCTAGATGGTCTCTGAAGCTGCAAGGATTTTGTTTTCAAATTGAGCATAGGAAAGGTTCGAAAAATGTAGTTCCAGATACGCTATCACGGACACATACCGATGATTTATCTGCTCTTGAATCAGACACACAAAGCTTTCTTCAAACTAATGCAAAATATTTCCAAACTTCTGATTATGTCGATCGAATTACAAAAGTAAAACACAATTTATCTCATATGCCTGAACTTAAAATAATTGATAATTATTTGTTCCGACGCACTGAGCATCCTACTGGCGTTGGGTTGTATGACCATTCGATATGGAAGCTTTGGTTGCCAAAGGAGTTAATTCCTGATATTCTTAAGTCCGCTCATGACGACCCACTCTCAGCTCATTGCGGAATTAACAAAACTGTAGAAAAAATACGACGATTATATTTTTGGCCAAATTTGGTGAGTGATGTGCGAGCATATATAAACTCATGTGAAATTTCAAATTTGCAAAAGCACAAAGCATCCAAATAAAACATTACGTCCACCAATGGGTAAAACCGGCGGAACTTGTAGAGTATTCCAGAAACTTTTTATTGACTTTTTGGGACCTTATCCTCGTTTAACATCGGGAAACATAGGTATATTTGTGATCCTTGATCATTTTACGTAATTACCGTTTTTAAAGGGCGTCAAGAAATTTACAGCAGATGTGGTCATTCATTATTTGGAGGAGCTTTTCCACTGTTTTGGAATACCTGAAACCATTGTGTCCGATAATGGCGTCCAATTTAAATCGCAAGTTTTTGCTGCATTAATGCAAAAATATGGAATTCGTCATGTTTTTACGGCATTTCATTCTCCACAGGCTAATGCCGCCGAAAGAGTTAATCGTTCGGTCATTGCTGGTATTAAGTCATATGTGTGTTGATCAATCCAACTGGGACGAGCAACTTAGCAGTATATCCTGCGCATTAAGATCGAGTAATCATTCAGCTGATGGTACTGCTCCGTATTACTTAATGTTTGGACAGCAAATGATATTAAACTTATTCCTTGTTACGACAATTAGATGTCCTTGAAAACAGGACTATTCAACTGAATAGGGATGATTCTCTATGAATAATGAGGAATAAAGCGATTACAAACATGCTAAATCAGCAAGTACGTAATGAGAAAACTTACAACATGCGCAGCTCCAATGTATCTTTCAATGTAGGTCAAGAAGTTTATCGTCGTAATTTCGCTCAAAGCAATTTTGTGAAAGGTTTTAATGCAAAGTTAGCCCCAACATTTTTAAAGGCACGGGTCCGACAAAAACTAGGGAATAGTTATTACGAACTTGAAGACTTACAAGGTAAATTTATTGGGAAGTTCCATGCTAAAGATATGAAACAATGAAGTTCATGGCATTAAATTTGCTCCAGGCGAATCATATTTTGTGGACTTCCCGCCCCCAAACTATGATCTCAGCAGGGGGGAAATTGTAATGACCCCTGTCGCTTCAGTTAAAAAAAAAACAAACTATTTATTATTCAATTTTTTTTTTTTTTTTTAAATCATGATATGAGGATACAAACCGTCGTTTCAATGCTTATACAACAGTAGGGAAATTTGTATATTGTGAATTTTTGGCAAAGGCATAGTTTTGACATATGACAACAAGGTTCATTTCCGGCATGAATGGCAACTCCGAGGTGACAATTGAACAAACGTATGCAGATTCGTTCTTTTCAATTGTGTCCGTTCACCAG
>JAWNNP010000384.1:0-29375 GCA_035044805.1 Leucophenga maculata
GCAAGAAACGCGGGAGTTTGAGGATGTTGAGATATTACGTGACAGAAATGAAGCTCGAAAATTCTATCCGGTTTTAAACCCGGAGTAACTTTCTGTAAGGATCACAATGGAAATCTGGTAACGGATGAACAGGAATCACTGAGATTGTGGAGGAGTCATTTTTCCAACCTACTCGGAGGCTATGAAGTGCACAATCCCTCCGCTAAAGAAATGTCACCGGAACCACCAGTTAATGATGGCACTATTGTAGAGCCACCGGACTATAACGAGGTCGATTCAGTTACTAAAAATAACAAAGCGGCAGGCTTTGATGGACTGCCAGCTGAGTTATTTAAGACCGGCAGCGAAGAGTTGGTTGGAGTATGTAACAACTTTTATGCAAGATATGGTCCGATTAACGCATACCTAATGAGTGGAATCTCAATGTTCTCTTTCCTATCTTTCAGAAAGCATACCCTGCTGATTGCTCCAACAACCATGGCTGAAGCCATTTATGGTTTCACTGATAGGACGATTTCAGTGTGGCTTCAGACGAAAACGGTCGACCAAATATTCACATTACGCTAAATCTTGGAAAAGACCCGTGAGTTTAACAAAGCCACACAAAACCTATTTGTCGATTACAAAGCCGCTTTCGACACGCCGATACAATCGAAGTTTTTCGACGCCCTGTCTGCACTAGGTATCCCGGCAAAGATTTGTCAGGGTGGGGAAAAACCTCTCCGACCCCTTTGATACCAAGAGAGGTTTCAGGCAGGGCGATGCTCTATCGTGCGATTTTTTCAATCTCCTGATCGAATACATACTACGCCAATGCCCGTACATACAGAGTACGTCGGGCTCGATCTTCCAAAAGGAAGTGATGCTGCTAGCTTACGTCGATGACATCGATATCATCGGTACGCAGAAACGGCGAGTCAGCAAGGCGTTCTCGGAGATTGAGAAACAGTCTCGGCTCATGGGTCTAGCGGTGAATGAGGAGAAGACGTGATTGAGTCAGACGAGACAGCGTTGGAAGTCTACGAGAGGAAGATTCTTCTCAGGATCTTTGGTCCTATTAGAGTCGGCGACGAGTTTAGGTCCCGTATGAACCGCGAGCTGTACGAGCTATTCGATGAGGTTGACATAGTCCAGCGCATAAAATTCAAGCGGCTGCACTGGGCTGGGCACTTCATTCGAATGGATGAAAGAGCTCCAGCACGCATGGCTTACATGGGGGGCCCAAACTTGATTGGTGGACGCCGAAATAGAGGACGACCGGGCACTCGATGGAATGACCAGGTATGGAGAGATCTTTCTGTACTTGGCATTCAGAACGACTGGCGCCAGCGCGCACAAGATTATGGAGGCTGGCGCGCCTTCCTAGACGCGAACATGACCGGTAGACGTTTGACGGCCACTTAAGTATTCTTAAAATGTATTTTTTATACATGAAAACGAATAGTTTATTAGATTTTAAATGTTTGTAATATTAATGGAATACAAGAAATGGATCCAGAGCTCTGTAATAAAGTGTACAAAGTCTGTTTGTTTCTTGTGCGTGAAGTCGTTTATATGCAAAATTTGTGCAATTATAAAATCAGATTCTTTATAATGGCCTGCTGTCAGTTTTATTACGGTCTAAAAACATCTGCTGTCAAACCTTTATACCTGCTTAAGAACGATACCAGATATCTGATCATTTTCGCATTTTTCAACAATGTATACAGCATTTCTGTGGAACCAAAGAAACTTCGATGCAGGTCGTCACTAAAATATATTTTCGATGCAATTCATTATTTTCAAACGACAATGACGATTCGCACACCACATCATACACGGCGAACCAATTTAAATTCGCCGGACTAGCCAATACACGTGAAAAATTTCGGCGAACCAAACAAAACAAGTGAACATGCTCGTCGTCCGTGGGCAGCTTACCGTTTGTTAGTTATTGTTCCTGATTTCCTCTAATGTTGTCAGTTTGTTGACGTAAATCTTAACTTTACCCAAGTACCCTGTACAGCTTTGAAGCTAAAATTTTTATGGGTCATGTATTACTATTTGGATCTGTGTAACATTTTGTTTAGTATTAGTGATAAATGCCTCAAATTTATCGATTCGAGCTAAACTAACAAATGTTTTCCCTTCTATTGGTATCCGTTATGGACATATAGATATATTTTATTACAATTAAAATAAGATACACCAGATTTGGCACAGCTAATTTGAAAAAAAAAAACATTTGTTATTCAAAATCTCAGAAAAAACTATTTTTTCAGGATACATTCTGAATATATCAGAATATCCGATCACACACCCGCATATCTAAATAATATCAATGTAGACTATTCTTCCTAATGACAAATTGATATCTTCGCTAATGGATAAATTGACAAATCAGGTAGGAGCGAACAACAGGTGCGCCTCAAGATTGGTCCACGTAACATGACATGGTATTGGATGATCTGCACATTTCGGTTTAACCCACCCTTTTTACTACCTGACCCATTTTCGAAATAATATAAAAGCTGATATTAATTTCAAAAATTTATAGTTCATTGCAAACACTCAAACCGCTAGGATCTACATGCAACTACTCAACGAGAAAACCTTCAACAACTTAAGAAATGGCACAACAAAACGAAGTATTGCATTTGCAAATATATTTACCATTTCTCAAACATCTATTACGTAATAAAATGATTGGTGAACCCGAAAATAAAACAAATGAAGACCTGGATTGAAGAAAATAGACGATTTAAAAACAACCTCTCAATCGAATTAATGGAAAAAGCAATATGGGCACAATACAAAATCAATTTTAAGAACAAAGAAAATTGTCCCAAATGGATAAGAAAGCTGTTTGATAGAGCAACGAAATGCATCGAGTATATAGACTTGACAACTGAGGATGTGAAGCCGGACCTCGTGGAGCAGCAGTGGGTAAGAAACCCGATGTCAACAGCTGCGATAAGACCCGACATCGTGGAACAGGAGTGGGTAAGAAATTCGCTATCAACAACAGCGATGAAACCCGACATCGTGAAGCAGGAGTGACTACGAAACACGAGTCAACAGCTGCGATAATAAATAAAGAAATTGTATTACATTAAGTACCTAATAATAATAATAAAGTATCGGTTACAAATAAATAAAAACTGTAAAAATAAAACAAATAACAGTTTTTATTTTAATTTTGAAAATAATTATTAATATAGGATAGATGTTGTAGAAATCTTTCGAAAATCGTCTGTCGTATTCTAAATTTCAAAATTTGACTTCAACCACCGCTCGCCATGTACTCCATATACACCATGCGTGCTGGAGTACTTTCATCCATTCGAATGGGATGACCAGTGCAGGAAGAACACTGAAATTCCAGTCATTGGGTATACGTTCATCGGACCATATCTTGTATAAATCGACCGAATCGACCTCGTTTAGTCCAGTGGCTCTACAATAGCTCCAACATTAACTAGTGGTTCTAGTTTCATTCCACTATCGGCGGAATTGTGCGCTTCATAGCTTTAGTAGTTGGTTACAAAAATTACTCCTCTATTATCTGTGATTCCTGAGCATTCAGAGTAACCAGATTTCCATTTTCGTCCTTATAGAAAGTTACTCTGGGCTTAAAATCTTCAGTCAGACGCTTGAACTTTTGATACAATTTTTGAGCTTCATTTCTATCATATAACCTTTAACATCCTCAAACTCACGCCTTTCTTGCTTCTTTTTCTATTGTGTAAAAAGGCGAGTTTCCTCTCTCCGTTTCTCTCGTTATCATTCTCTAACAGCTCGTGATGCTCCCGACTGCAGAGTTCGCTGATAGGAGGCGTTGTTCTCTGCAGTAGAATTGCGACACTCCTTGTCGTAGCAGGAATTAGTCCATATAGTGGGTGATATGTCTCTAGTGCGTACCCTGGCTGCAACAAGTCAATAGTGAAACCCCGTAACGTTCGCACTTTCAATACGCTCGATGCGTGGCTTCTGTCAATCACAACAGGATCAATTTAATTGCTTGTAGCCTTGTGAATGTTACAGATTTGAAATTTGTTGCTCTTGACTATTCCAAATTGCAGCAAAATCGATTAGCCTCTCTTCATTATCGGTTGGACCATAGATTCCTTCCCTTCACATATTGCACAGTAGTATTTAAACGTCGTGTTTGGGGCAGCGCTCGTAAAGGCGTTCCAAGCGCTCGTATTCATCTTAAACATCGTCGTTTTTCTTCTTCGTCAGTGCGTTTGCACATATCAGGTTTCTATTACAATATTTAGCCTTAATACCTTAGGTGTAAATCTGGATACGAACCTACATAATTTCTTTAAATCGTGGTCCTTAAAGGGAGAGGGTAAGCACATTCATTAAATACAAGTGATATGAAGAATGAAAATGACAATTTAAATATACGAACTTGTAGGATCTATCTACTATTAACTATATATGGTTATAAAAAAAGGTATATACAATTTGTGGGGTCTGTCATGCCTCCTCCTACCTGTTACATACAACTACATGAACTTACTATGTTAATGTTAAATGTAGTTGTAGGTTACATTTAGTTCATATAAGTACTTTAGTTGTACTGCACTTATATTTAGGTTTACAGTTTACTGATGTAGGTTTTAATTTAAGTTTACACAAATCGAGTTTATATAAAATCTTCTTTAATGCTCATCTTTATTTAACACAACCTCCGCCAAGGCGGCACCAACGACACTCGATAAACTCAACAGCACACTCAACTCTTTACGATTTGACCGCGACACATCTTCTCATTTCCAACGCTGAACAACGACTCCCTTCTCAATCTAATGTCTTTTCCTTTGCATGTTCGATTCATGCGTTTTATATTCGATCGTCGCCCATACCCAACATGAGTACTGTACTCCTCCCACATACATGGCAAGGGAAAAAGTAAGATCCACTGGAAAATTTCTATTGCCTGGTGTCCCGTGACACCCCAACTTAAATTTTTTTTGTTTGTTTTATTTGTACACATGTTCCCAACACATATTGTTATAACAGTTTTGCATTTTTAGTTTTCTTTGATGTGATATAAAGGGTTAAACGTGTTTTTTGTGTTCGGCGTAATGTTGGCTGTGACATTTGGCGAGACTACTTTTAGCAAAACAAGTAAGAAAATCACAGTCGGGCGTAACCGACTGTAAGAGGCCCTGTACCAGTGCAGGTCGCCTAACAAACACATTAAATGTTCCCCAAGCTTATGACCAAACACATGACCACTTCTCACTGCACGACTAAGTGCCTTTTAAACCATTTTTTTATGTATGAAACGAAAAGGGGGGTCGCTCAAATTCAATTGCTTATAAAATCGTCATTTATTATCCGATTTTGATGAACTTTTCGGATTTTTGCTAAGAAGGACGATATCTCTATACTGGCATACATACTTTTTTTTGTGCCGAAGAAATTTTTACCATTGGGGGTGATTTTATGGGGAAGGGGGGGGAGGGGCAAGTTTTTAAAATAAACTTGTAAAATTCCGGAGCAGTCCTAGTCGAATGCAAAAAACACGAAGCCTCTATCTATTACCGTTTCCGAGATCCTTTCGTTCATACGGACGGCCAGACGGACAGACGGACATGTCTATATCGACTCCTCTATCGCTCCTGACCATAATGGGGGTAACTTTGGGGGGTCTCCGATTATTATTTCTACCTGTTACATACATTTGCACAAAACCAATAGGCTCTTGTACCTTCGGTACAGGGCCTAAAAAAAAATGAAGCTGTGAAGAAAATTGTTATGGAGTATCGTCAAATCACTTTTAATCACAGCAATGACCAATGAAGTAAGAAGAGAACGACCTCTTCACTGGAGGAGCTGAAGACCATGTAAGAAGTGCTTCGAGGATTGGAAAAAACGCTGGCACTAGTATGTTTTATCTGAGATTTTTAAAGGGAACAAAATAATAGATTGAATAATAAATAAATATTTTTCAAGAGAAATAATAAAATAAGATAATCGATAAAAAACATTGTGACTCACTTCTTGTTAATGGTTTTATCGCATTGCGTGGTTATTTCTCTCAAAATTACCATGCAATGCATATAATACATAGGGGACTTTTCAAATTGTGTATGTTTATAAGCAAGAATTTGTATTGACACAGCCAAGCGGACTGATGAGATTTCGTAGCAGAAATCGAAACACATGTGTATGCGATGCTCTTCGCTATAATGTTCCAAGTTGCTGCAAATAATTGTCTCTCTTCACATTGAAAAATATGTACAAGGATTATTATCATGTAAAATGACAACTAAGCCTGCTAAACAAAAATTCATTACTATATTGTTTTTAGTTTATGAAAATTACCAGAAACCATACGCTGCCAGAGACTGCAATAAGGATTCTTGTTCTTTCAACAGTGTGAGGCGACGTATTCTAGTGATATAAATAATAGCGACGTACTTCTGTTTTTGGAGTTGGCACAAAATTTCAGCTCATCATTTCGCAGATACTACAAAACGTTTTACTAATATTTAGGCGAATTTTCCCATGGTGAAATAAATCGGCGATTTTTATTGTCTTCCTTTGGATGTATCCATTTCATCATCTATAACATTTTTATTACAGTTGCTAGCTCGCCAGTTTTGTACTCCACTAGGTGCGGTGATTAAATTTTAAATGTAAATCGAGAATAATCATTTTATACAAAGGAAAGTTTTGTTTCACCTTTAGTTGTACATGATTTTTTTATTAACCGGGAATGGGTGTAACAGGGCATTATCAAGCCAAAGGGTTATTGTAAATTTGGCTACAACTTGTGATATAAATGCGATCAGTTTTTTTCATTGTTTTTTTTTTAACTTCGTATGTAACCTTTATCGAATTTTGAACAATAATCATGAAATAACATAAAAGAAATGATAAGTTAAGGATATGTATGTTTGCTCCTGCTTATATGTGCAACATTACGCTTTATATATCTTTAAAGTTCATCATTATTTCATGACTAGTTTTTATTCGAGCAATTTTTTGTAAAAATGTGAGGAGTCTTTGCTTACTTTAGCAAAACACTTTCAATAATCTCTTTTAAATTGCATTCCGATTTTTTAAAGCTTTTTATTTTCTAATAAACTTTAAAAAATCAACACGCATACATAAATTTGCATATATATGCATATACATAGCAACTCATTAAATCATTATCACTTTTCCAATTCTACTTAATTAATCAAATATTTTAAAATTTAAATCTACCACAAAATGGTGTATACGCAATTTTTAATTAGAGATAATTATTTCCACAGTGTCACATGAAATATGGTAAAGATAAATCAGTGAATGAAAGCCATTAGAGTTCACAGACCTCATGACTTAATACAGCTTAATTGTCACTGGGCATAAATCAAACACAAACAATCTTTTTTTTTTTTTTCGTTCATAAATTATTTTTCTCGCTTATTAGCGATTTTAATTAAATCGTTCTGTTGACAGTTTAAATCTATAGGTAAATATTTACAAAATATTTTTTGGCTCATACTAATGCCATTCTCAATAAATCCTAAAATACCTCATATCTCGATTCAGTGCCATTGAAAAAAATTGTGACAGCAAATTGGATGAAAAGTATTCGTATCAGGGGAATTCTGTAACGATAGCACGCTCATGCATGTTTAGTTAAATTGGAATTAACATCGATATCATCCTTTAATTTACCTCAGATGTAGGCATACATGGCTATTTCGCATTTTTAAAAAAGAGATGAACTACAAGAGATTTTTTCAAACTGTTTTTTTTTTATTTGAAAGCTCAATCGTTCCGGTTAACAGTGGAATATGGTTTCATTCATATGGCTGCCACGGCTAGCCATGCAGTACCTAATACGGTGGGTCCAATTTTTAAGTACATTTTCGACTGTGTGCAACCCTATCTCGGCTATGGTATCGCGAATGTTGTTGTTCAAATCTTCTATTGTCTCTGGTTTGTTGGCGTAACACTTATCTTTGACGGCTCCCCACAAATAATAGTCCAACGGTGTCAAATCGCACCTTCTTGGTGGCCAAACGACATCAGAATTTCGACTGATAACTCGATCTTCAAAAACAGTGCTGTGTGGCACGGAGCGCCATCCTGTTGAAACCAAATGTCACCAAGGTCCTCACCTTCAATTGTTGCGAACAAAAATTCACTTAACATGGCCCGATAGCGCTCACCATTGACTGTAACCGTCTCACCTTCTTCATTTTCAAAGAAAAATGGTCCAATGATGCCTTTCGACCAAAATCCACACCAAACAGTCACTCGTAATGGGTGCATCGGCAATTGTTCAATTACGTGTGGGTTCTCCGTGCCCCAAATACGACAATTTTGCTTGTTGACATAACCACCAAGATGAAAATGAGCTTCATCTGAAAAAATGGTTTTTTCACAAAATCAGAAACTGTAATGACGCAGTATTTCCCAGCGTTCTTCGAGCGTATACACAACCAAATTCGTTCAGCGGAATAATAATAATAACTTTCTGTCAAATCTGTCATGAGCTAAGTGTTGCCAGGCTCGGAATGACCGGTAGTTAAAAAAAAACCTTAGATGACGGACCCGATATGTACATAGATGAATTAATCTCATAAATAATTATTATTTGCGGTCTTATTTGATAAAAGTCTCAAGTTGGTTAGACGCAGATGGGCATTACCACTATTTTATAAAAATGTCGATATTTTTGTAAAATTATATTCAACAAAATATGATTATTATCATTTTAGTTTTTGGCCCTGGTTGACCATTCTGTGAAAATAACCATATTTTAAAAATCATTAAAACTGAGATTTAGGCCCTGTACCGAAGGTACAAGAGCCTATTGGGTTTGTGCAAATGTATGTAACAGGTAGAAATAATGGTCAGAGACCCCCAAAGTTACCCCCATTATGGTCAGGAGTATGAACGAAAGGATCTCGGAAACGGTAATAGATAGAGACTTCGTGTTTTTTGCATTCAACTAGGACTGCTCCGGAATTTTACAAGTTTATTTTAAAATTTTGCCCCTCCCCCTTCCCCATAAAATCACCCCTTAGGGTAAAAATTTCTTCGGCACAAAAAATTGAGTACACCAGTATAAAGTGAACGTCCTTCTTAGCCCAAATCAAAAAAGTTCATCAAAATCGGATAATAAATGGCGATTTTATAAGCAATTGAATTTGAACGACCTCCCTTTTCTTTTCATTCATATTTGCGAAGTGAGAAGTGGTCATGTGTTTGGTCATAAGCTCGAGAAACATTTAATGTGTTTGTTAGGCGACCTGAACTGGTACAGGGCCT
This sequence comes from Leucophenga maculata, assembly GCA_035044805.1. Classification (NCBI taxonomy): domain Eukaryota; kingdom Metazoa; phylum Arthropoda; class Insecta; order Diptera; family Drosophilidae; genus Leucophenga; species Leucophenga maculata. Next base: position 9,271 of record JAWNNP010000384.1, read on the forward strand.
CTTACAGTCGGTTACGCCCGACTGAAATTTCCTTACTTGTTTTTTAGCATATTCCTCATAAGAGTTACGATCTCTGAAATTACCAAATTTAAATACATATTCTATTGACCACATATTAATTAGTATTATATAAATTCTACATACGAATCTTTGAACCAATATATCGAAGATTGTAGGACTAGTACCCATACATACATGCAGACTGAATAGAACGACTCGCCTCTTTACGAATATATACTCTGTGAGGTGTCTGACTCCTTATATAAGGCTTTACAAAAGCCGTTTATAATTTATAATAATGATAAATTGATTAAAAGACAAGCTATGCTCGAAGTCCTCGAAATTTTCTAATACCCTCACACACCATAGTAATCTTGATTTACCAATTTTTACGTTCTATAAACTGTTTTACAAAGCAATCAGTACGGTTGCGAACTATGAAATGAAAAAATACAATTGCAGCAGAACATATAGAGAATCTCATTCAGTGAGTATAGTTTCTCATATTTTTCTCTATTCAGAAAAATTAGCTTTTAAACTTATAGAAGTACGGATATGGACAAATTAAAGAGTCTCGTGCTGATAAAGACTCTTTTTGTATCTGAATGTTGGTTGTATCTGACTTTATATTGTAATATTTTAAAATTGTGAAAAACACTTATTGTTATTCAGTGTTTTTTTTGTACGTAGATTTAAAATGGTTATTGTTCATGGGTAAATAAATTCGTTTGTTACTTTTTTTTTCATATTGTTTTCTTTATTGAATCTTCTCTTGATAAGAGACTAACAATAATTTATCAAATCTTAAATCTAGTTGTGTATTACACAAAGCCCCCCGGTTGGAGACTTATGTAGTTACAGCGGCCCTAAGAGCACATCACAGGGCTGGGAGGTCATTTCTCCTGAGTCGTGTTTGTATATGGAGTAGTGTTAGAGATCGTGCGAGTGGATTAGGGTGAGAATTGAGTTTACATTCATAGGTCTGCTTGAATCGATCTATTTCAGTTTTAACAGTTGGGATGTTAAAATCATTGTGAATGTTAGCATTGCGAATATACCAAGGTGCTCCGGTGAGAGTTCTAAGTATTTTTGATTGAGCTCTTTGTATTATATCCACGTTACTGGAACTCGCATTGCCCCATAACTGTGAGCCGTACGTCCAAATAGGCTTTATTACGGAGTTGTAAAGAAGCAATTTGTAGTCCAAGCTTAAGGGGGACCGCGGATTTATGAGCCAGTGTAGGGAGTTGGCTTTTAGCTTTATCTGTGTTTTCTTGGCTTCAATATGTTTACGATAAGTGAGCCGTCTTTCGAGATAATGCCGAGATGCACGACGTCATTGGCCTGTGGATCACAATGTTGTTTAGAGTCAGCGATGGACAAGTACCTCTGTTTAGAGTGAATGTGACGTGTTTGCTTTTTTGCTCATTAACTTTTATACGCCAGTTAGCTAGCCACTCCTCGAGAAGAATGAGATGATCTGCTAGTAGTCTGGTTGCTCGTATTGGGCATCTAGATCTACTTAATATGGCTGTGTCATCAGCAAATGTGGATATTGTAAGTCTGTGATCCGTTGGTATGTCTGATGTGTATAGAACATATAACATAGGACCGAGAACGCTGCCTTGGGGTACTCCAGCTTTGATTTCAGACTCCTGTGTTATGTAGTCATTCTGACGTACCGTGAATACTCTATTGCTGAGGTATGATTCTAGAGTTTTGTGAGTATTTTGGGGTAGCAATACTTTTATTTTGTACTTAAGTCCATCAAGCCAAACGCGGTCAAATGCTTGGGCTACATCGAGAAAGATTGCGGAACAGTATTCGCGGAGTTCGAACGCTGTTCTAATCTCCGAGGTTATTCGGTTTACCTGTTCGATAGTGCCATGGTTTTCACGAAACCCAAATTGGTGGGTGGGAATAACGTTCTGCATGTGTGAGTTGATTTTTAAAAGAACCAACTTTTCGAACAGTTTGGATAGGCAGGATAGTAGGCTTATGGGTCTATATGACGCTGCCTGTGTTTTGTCCTTTCCGGGTTTCGGTATCATGACTATGACCGATTTCTTCCACTGAGTTGGAAAATATCCGCATTTAAAAATCGCGTTATACAATTTTGTGATATATGTCACAGCTGGACTGGGAAGCTCCATGATCATTTTTGGGGAAATCAAATCATGACCTGCAGCCTTCTTGGGATTGAGCTGGGCTTTTATCACTTTATGAACTTCGTGGGTGTGAACTCTGAGGGGTTCAGAGTAGTTCGTGTTCGAAGGAGAGGGAAGAACAAAAGCGTTTGTTGACGGATTTGGCTGAAAAACCATTCTAAAGTGGTTTGCAAAAACGTCCGCTTTTTCCATGTCCGTGCGTGCCCACTTTCCAGTGTGGTATCTTATGGGTGTAGAGACTATAGCCGGTGGTCTAATGTCTACACGCGCTTTCCACAGGGGAAACTTTGAGCTTGTTGAAAGACGTTTAAAAGCTTTGCTTAGCTCACGTGAAGCAATTCTTAGATTGTGCTTAGAGGTTGGAGATCTTTGACACTGCCATTCCCTTCTTAAACGCCGTTTCGTCATAACTAACAGTTCAATGTGACTGTTGGTTATACTGTGGTTCATCGAATTGGCTGTGGATGGTTGTGGTGTGGAGTGTTGAGCTGCAGCAGTGAGAACAGAACTCAGGGCACTGACAGAGTTTTCAATATCGATTTCGTTACTTATTGCTGGGTTCAGCTCGATATGACTGCTTATATACTTTTTATATTTAAGCCAGTTGGTTTTTTGTGAGGTGAGTTTATTGGGATACTCTTTCAGTTGAGGTTTTTCCAGTAAACTAAAAAGAACTGGAGAATGATCCGATGAGAGATCTGCAAGAGATTCAGCAGATATTAGATGACTTGAAATTCTTCGTGTTATTGCTAAATCAATGAGATCTGGGATTTTCATCGAATCTGTAGGCCAATATGTTGGAGTACAGGGCGAGACATAGTTAAGCTTGTTTTTGGTGTTTATAATTGCTTTGTAGAGCTGCTTTCCTTTGGGGTTTGAAAGCCTTGCGCCCCAATGTGTATGTTTGGCATTATAATCTCCCGCGGCTATAAAGCGATCACCTAGATTGTCGAAGAATTCGAGAAACTGTTTTTCAGATACCGTAAACCTTGGAGGGCAATAAATTGCCGATAGTGTTACACTACCAAACTTTGTTTGAACATTTATTGAGGTGGCTTGGAGATAATTGGTTGCAAATATCTGTAGAGAATGGTGTTTAATACGACTTCTTATGAGTATACCAGTTCCGCCGTGGCCTTTGCCATCTGGGTGGTTCGTGGAATAGAACGCAATCCCTGGAAATTTGAAGTTGTATTTATTCGTGTTTCTGCGAGAAGCAATACATCAATGTCTCTTACTTCGAGAAAATTTACGAGCTCGTTTTTGTGTCGGGAAACACCATTGGCATTCCAGAGACATATATTTATTTTTAAGCAAGACATTATTTGCTTTGTTGGGCTGCAAGCATCTGAATCAGAGTGTTTTGATTCCGCATCATTTCTTGCATTTTGTTTTGCATGAATGCCATGAAATTCATCATGCTTTGTTGCATTGATGCAATATTTGATTCGATGCCATTGAGTGGTGTATTAGCATTTTGGGGAATGCTTTGTTGTTGTGGGTTTTGTGTAGAGGGGCCCACAGGTACCGTGTGGGAAACGGTTTGGTCATATGACTTTGCATCAGCTGGCTTTAGCCCTGATTTCAAGGCATTGGCAAAAGACACACCAGGGGTGGTTGTGTCAAAAGTATATGTTGGAGTGCGTGCAAATGACTCTACGGGGTGAGAGCGAGCAGCGGCAGTTCGCAGATGAAGGCGGTTTTTCAGCTCTTTGTACACAGGGCATCCTCTGTAATTAGCCGTGTGATTTCCTCCACAGTTGCTACACTTTTCCGGGTTGGAATCCAACTTATTTGCTGTGCATGTAGCGGTATTGTGGAGTTCTCCACAGGCGACGCAGACAGAACGTAGAGTACAGTAAGTCTTCGTGTGGCCAAACTCCTGACAGTTGGTGCATTGGACCGGGTTATTGCGCTTGTGAGGTTCTTCTACTGAAATTCTGCGGTGCAGCAGGTATTTTAGATTGTAGATTGGGTGTACCTCGTTTTTTTTAAGTGGCCTACTTTCGGGTTCCAGCTCTACTTTAAACATGGGCTGCGGAATTTTGTTTTTATTTATTATATTTATGGCTATTTTTGGGTTAAAGCCATTTTCTTTTAGTGCGCTTACCACTTCGCTTGGAGTGAAAGTTGGTTCAATGCCTTTGAGCACGACTTGAAGTCCTTTAGAGCTTTTCAGTTGGTAGGTATAGAAGTTTATTTTCATGTCTGTGAAATGCTTTGAGACTAAGCGATAATTTTGTTCGGAGTAAATTTGAACCCTGGTCTCGTATATTGTACCCTTCCTAATAGCAGTTATGTGGAAGTTATTGCTCCCAATGAGTTTTGCTATTATGTTTACAATATTATTAGAGCTTTGCTCACGGACATATATTGGCGGTGGTTTGACACTCGCTTTTGTAGCCCCTTCATCTGCACTGTTTTGTGAGTTGCATGCATTGTCGCTTAGAATTGAGAATCTGTTGCGACTAAGTGGCGATTCAGTTTCGCTTGCATTGTTTCGTCGATTCAGCTTAGGTTTATTTTCTTTGTTCGACATTTGTGGGCTCAGCTTTCGCTTTATTTGAATGTTGCGATCTAAGCCTGTCTGCATCGCTGGAGTTTTTGTATTGTTCTTTTGCTGCAGTCCGCTTTGAGATTGCGGTAAAATATTATTTTTGATCATTGCAGAAGATGTTGTGGCTGTAGTTGTTGTTGTGTTTGTTGATGTTGAGACTGCTGCTGTTGTTATAGCCGGAGACACATAAGTGAATGTTTGTGTGTTCGCGGCATTGGGAAAAGAACAATTGGAAATTTTTTCATTTAAGAGGGTGGGTGCGTAAGGTTTTGCTGCGTTGGTATAGTTAATGACAATATATTAACAATGCTAGTAGGGGGGACTGAAGTGGAAGAGGATCAAGATAATTTTTTTTTTGTTTTTTTTTTATAACTCCTCGACGCGACCGGTTGTGCATTCACTGAGCTCTGCTCAGATATTATTTTCTTTGTTTTTTTTTTTTATCAACAAAAAAAGTATATGAAAATAGTTCTAAAAAGTGTCTAAGTGTCAGTGCAAAACACGAAAATAAGCTAAACGCTTAATACTTCTTTTCGCGTTTTCATTTTTCTCTCTTGAATGTATTTAATTACAGTCTTTTGTTTATTAAAATAACAAATTAAAAAAAAAAAAACAAACAAGTAATGCGCGAAAAAGACGCACAGTCTAAACAAACTGTAAAAGATGTGAGTAGACGAAATGCCTACTTCACATTTGTCGACACCGCTCCCCCACTCAACGAATCCAATAGACTCTCTGCTGATCAAAAGGTAAGAGCAAGGTCTTGTTCCCCGGCGATCAACTGCCCACCCAAAACGCAAGGTACTGAAGATATGCTAGGTAAAAGCGCAGTAAGTACAAACATAACGTTTAATTTACCTCAGCCGCGACCACTCTCGCTAACAATGCCAATGCAAGAGCAAACACTACCACTCTCTTGGTCCGAACAATGCCCAACACCTACTCTTAAAATTAATAATTTTTCCCCAACCACTTTCCCTCCCGCAACCAGTACACAAACTGTTACGTACGTGTGCTCTTCTAGTGCAACAACAACCACAATAACGCATTCAAACAATGCTACGACAACAACAGCATGTCACTTGCAAGCGCCTGCTGTCTCTGCTGCTGTGGTTTCAAACCACAACAACAACATAAACGTCCCGTTGGAGCAAAGAATAATGCAAAAAAATAAACAAGCCATCTCAAATCGTTCGGCAGTGCAGACAGGCTTAGACCGCTATATACAAATTAAGCGTAAACTAAGCCTTAACTCTAAAAGTGGTAATAAGCCCAAGATCAATCGTAACGACGATAAAAGCGCGACCCAAACGCCTCTTGCAGGAAACAGATTTTCCATTTTAAGCGAAAATGAAAATAGTGCATCAAACAACGCTGATGGAGTTGTCCCAAAAGTCAGCACCAAACCCTCGCCAATATATGTTCGAGAAAAAAACTCGAATAGCCTTGTGAAAAACGTAGTGCAACTTATTGGAAATGGCAATTTTCATATTTCATCGCTTAAAAGGGGAAATCTGCACGAAATTAAACTACAAATTTACACAGAGCAAAACTATCGTGTAGTCTCCAAATACTTAACTGACACAAAAGCAAACTTTTACACTTATCATCGAACCAAGTGTATCCCCAAGTGAAGTGATAGGTGCTCTCAAGGAAAAAGGTTTCAATCCCAAAGTCGCTACTAATATTATAAACAAGAACAAAATACCTCAACCCATGTTCAAAGTTGAATTAGAGCCCGAGAGCAAGTCACTTAAAAAAAATTAAGTACACCCAATATACACCCTACAATATCTACTCCACCGCAGAATAACTTGCGAAGAGCCTCACAAACGTAACATCCCGGTTCAATGCACTAACTGCCAAGAGTTTGGCCATACAAAAACGTATTGCACCCTACGTTCTGTGTGCGTTGCCTGCGGAGATCTCCATGACACTGCTTCATGTCCCGCAAATAAAACGGACCCAAATGCAAAAAAAATGTAGCAACTGCGGTGGTAACCACACGGCTAATTACAGGGGCTGCCCAGTTTTTAAGGAACTGAAAAGCCGCCTGAATCAGCGAATCGCTTTAACCCGCACTCGCCCCGAAGAGATAATAATACGCACCCCGCAGACCTATACCCTAGACACAACTAAACCCGGTGTGTCCTTTGCAAATGCTTTGAAATCAGGATTAAACAACACCACACAAAATCTAAACTCACAAACCGTGCCGCATAAGGTTCCCATCGACGTTCCAGCTCAAAACCCGTCACAGATCATACCCCAAAATAGCATGGAAGCTATGATTGCATCAATACATCAAAGCATGATGGAATTCATGGCATTTATGCAAAACACTAAGCAACAACTAACGCAAAATCAAAACACACTCATACAAATGCTCCTAGCCCAACAAAGCCAAAAATGAGCACTTTAAATATATGCCTCTGGAATGCCAATGGTGTTTCTCGGCACAAGCACGAACTCTCAATATTTCTAAAGAAACGAGACGTAGATGTTATGCTTCTCGCAGAAACACACGTCACAAATAAATACAATTTCCTAGTTCCCGGTTACACATTCTACGCCACAAACCACCCAGACGGAAAAGCCCATGGAGGAACTGGCATACTCATTAGAAGTAGAATAAAACACTATTCTCTACAGGGATTCTCAACCAATTACCTCCAAGCCACTTCGATAAATGTGCAATCAAAATTTGGCAATATCACATTATCAGCAATTTATTGCCCCCCTCGTTTTACTGTAACCGAAAAACAGTTCATAGACTTTTTTAACACATTGGGTGATCGCTTCTTAGCTGCAGGAAATTATAAAGCCAAACATACCCATTGGGGATCACGGCTTTCAAATCCCAAAGGAAAACAGCTCTATATAGCACTCATAAACACTCAAAACAAGCTGGACTATGTCTCACCATGCAGTCCCACATACTGGCCAACAGATCCGATGAAAATACCGGATCTTATAGACTTTGCAATTACACGAAAAATCTTAACCAGATTAATTTCTGCAGAATCACTCGCAGATCTGTCATCGGATCACTCTCCCATAATTTTTAATCTATTGGAATACCCACAATACAAACGAAATCCCAGTTTTCTCATCGCTTACAATACGAATTGGCTTAAATACAAAAAATATATAAGCAGCCACATTGAACTCAACCCTGGTATCAACTGCGAAATGTATATAGACAACTCTGTCAGTGCCCTTAACTCAATTCTCGCTGAGGCAGCAAAACACTCTACACCACAATTTAGTTCACCTCCAACGACAAATCACAGCATAACAAATAGTCATATTGAACATCTGGTTGCAAAAAAACGCCGCCTAAGAAGGGAATGGCAAAACTTGAGATCTCCAGCTGCAAAATTAAGGCTGAAAACAGCTACTTGTGAGCTGACCGCGGCCCTCAAAATTGAAGATAAGCTAGCCCAGAGAAGATACATCGAATGTCTCTCACCAAAAAACGGTAAATTTCCGTTATGGAAAGCTCGTGCTACTATTTAGCCACCCGCTGAGGCATCTAAACCCATTAGAGATAATACTGGCAAATGGGCTCGCAGTGATGAAGAAAATGCTAACATTTTTGCAGCACATCTTAAAAATGTATTTCAGCCAAACCCATCGACAAACGGTTTCGCTCTTCCTCTCCAAAAATGATCGTGGAACTCCCCAGTCCAGCTATTAATTATATTACCAAACTGTTCAATGCCATTCTAAAAAGTGGTTATTTCCCCACCCAGTGGAAAAAATCAATCATTGTCATGATCCCGAAGCCCGGTAAGGATAAAACTCAGGCGGCATCATATAGACCCAGAAGTCCTCTATCATGTCTGTCCAAGCTCACAAAAATAAGCCAGTACACTCAAAATATCATCCCTACCCATCAATTCGGTTTTCGCGAAAAGCATGGCACCATTGAACAAGTCAATCGTATTACCTCAGAGATTCGAACTGCGCTTGAGCACCAAGCGTTTGATCGAGTTTGGCTCGAGGGGCTTAAGTACAAAATTAATGTGTTGCTCCCACAAAACACTCACAAGGTTCTTGAGTCCTATCTCAGCGAAAGAACCTTCGTTGTGCGACAAAATGATTTTCTAACAGTAGAGTCGGAAATCAAAGCTGGTGTGCCCCAAGGCAGTGTACTCGGCCCCATGCTATACGTGCTATACACATCAGATATTCCAATCAACCACAACCTCACAACATCAACATTTGCTGACGATACTGCAATATTAAGCAAGTCCCGATGCCCAATACAAGCTACAAATCGACTTGCAGATCACCTCACCCATCTCGAAGAGTGGCTGGGCAACTGGCGGATAAAACTCAATGAACAAACAAGTAAACACGTTACATTCACGCTCAATAGAGGTACTTGCCCTACGCTAACTCTGAACAATTTTACGATCCCACAGGCCAATGAGGTCATGCATCTCGGCATTCATCTCGAAAGACGACTCACATACCGCAAACACATTGAAGCGAAGAAAACACAAATTAAGCTGAAGGCCAACTCCCTACACTGGCTTATTAATTCACGATCACCCTTAAATCTGGATTACAAGGTGTTGCTTTATAACACAGTAATAAAGCCTATTTGGACATACGGATCCCAGCTATGGGGCAATGCAAGCGCCAGCAATGTGGAAATAATTCAAAGAGCTCAATCTAAAATTCTTAGAACAATAACTTGTGCACCATGGTACATTCGAAACGTATTCACAGAGATCTGAATATCCCAACTGTGCAGTCTGAAATAGCTCGAACAAAACGAATCTATTCTCAAAAACTCGTCTATCACCCAAACCCGCTCGCAAGAGCTCTCACTCAACAAAATAACACAACGCGATTCAGGAGAAATGACCTTCCAAGCTCAGTGTTAAGTTCTTAGAGCCGTTGTAAATTACTAGCCTCCATCTGGATGGCTAGTACATATTATAAGTTTAGATTTAAGAATTTATTGTTAATTATTGTTAGTCATAAGAAAAGGAGATACAATAAATAAGAAAAAAGAAGAAAAAAAAAATAAAAAAATTTATTAAATACAATCTGTTCTTTGAGAAACATTCAGTAATACTTACATATAATTAATTTAAAGAGGCATGCGTAAGATAGTCCAATGACTAAATATTACATATAACAAAAATAAAATTAAATTTAGTATTGACGACGGCGAATATTGGCAGTTCGGTAGGTTAAATCTTCTGGGTGATACCTTCTTAGTCTTCTCGTGTGAGTGAGGTTGCTAGCTAGTTGTGCTGCTAGTGTGCTTGGATGTGCGAATAGTCGGATTCGGTAGTTTCTGCTGATTTCAACTATTTCTTCAAGAACCGTTGGTACTCTTAAGTCAAGGTGGATTATAGAATTGTTTATGTACCATGGAGCATTTATACAAAGGCGGAGAAGTTTGGACTGAAATCGTTGAAGAATTTCCAGATTGGTCCTGGATGCAGAGTCATAAATTTGTATTCCATAAGTCCATATTGGCTTTAAAACTGCTTTATAAATAAGTATTTTATTTTCTGTTGAGACAGATGAGTTAGGCCCAAGAACCCAATAAAGGGATCTAAGTCTCAGTCCAAGTTGTTTACGCTTTGTAAATATGTGGTCGCGCCAGGTAAGCCGACGGTCTAGGAGTATTCCTAGATATTTAGCTTTATCTGCTTGCTGCGGTTGACAGTTGTTTATGTAGACTGGTGGACATGTGCCTCTCCTAAGAGTGAAAGTTACTTGCACAGATTTTTGTGCGTTCACTTTAATTCGCCATGTATCTAGCCACTTGCTTATGGTTCTTAGGTAAGCTTGCAAGTTACGGGATGCTTCCATTGGATCTACGTTTTTTGCCATGATTACAGTGTCATCTGCAAAAGTAGCTGTATATGTATATTCTGAGAGAGGTAAGTCCGCTGTGAACAATGTATATAGCACTGGACCCAGGACACTACCTTGCGGTACCCCGGAGTTTATTTCCTCCAGATCTGTTAACACGTCATAAACTTTAACCACAAAGTATCTATCCTCCAAGTATGATTTTAAAATGTTGTACGAGTGGTGAAGGAGAGACCGTTTCAGTTTATAGAGAAGTCCAGGATGCCACACCTTATCAAAGGCTTGTGATACATCTAAAAAAGCAGCTGTGCAGTATTCTTTTAGTTCCAGGGTAGTTCTCGCATATGTATACACTCTATTAATTTGTTCAATTGTTGAGTGATACTTGCGGAATCCAAACTGATGAGAAGGTATGAGTTGCTTCCTCTCAATGATTGGCCTAAGCCTTGTGAGCAAAAGTCTTTCAAATACTTTGGACATCAGTGGTAGTAGACTGTTCGGCCTGTACGAAGATACCGATTCTAAATGGTTCCTGGTTTTGGTATGAGGATAATTGCGCTATATTCCACTGGCCTGGAAAGTGCTCGCAACGCAAGATAGAGTTGAATAACTGCGTTATAACTCTATATCCACATTCTGGAAGTTCCTTAAGGACTTTCCCAGTGATCAAATCATAGCCTGGAGCCTTATTACTTTTTATACTATTAATTGTTGCTTTAATTTCTCCCTTTTTAAATCCCTTGATCGGGATATCCATTTGAAAAGGAGAGTTTATGTACTCCTGGATATATTCGTCCGATTCTCGGTCTGTGGTGGGAAACGGTTTAAATACGGAGGACAGATGTTGAGCAAAGGTTTCTGCTGGGCATCCCTTGCGCAATCTCCAGTTCTCTTTTTAATTGGGGGTACATAAGAAATAGGTTAACCAAAGTTTTGTGTGGCTGTCCAGAGTGAGTTATCAGTTGCTTTTTGTAGGTGATAAGCCAACAAGATATCTGGTGAGCTCAGCATTGTTCTGCTCCTTTAGAATTACTTTTAACCTTTTCGCAACTTGAATGAAGCGTCTCTTGTCGTTGTGAGTTCGTGTGAACTGCCATATTTTTCTCAACTTTCTTTACATTTAAATGTTTATTTAAATAAGGTTCTGTCGGAGTAGATTGCCAAGCTGCTTGCTGAATTGCTTTGTTAAAATTCTCTAGCGCCAACTCGATTTCCTTTGCAGATTTTAGAGGTAAATTCGTGTCTAATGTTTCATTTACAATGTACTTAAAATGCTCCCAGCTAGTCCTTTTATTATAGAGCTTTGCAGCATGAATGATTTGCGTATGATCTGATGACAGGTCTAGGCAAGACTCTGCAGCAATGTAGTGTTTTGGTATTGCTTTAATTAAAAAGAAATCAATAACATCCGGTATTTTATTTATATAGCTAGGCCAATAAGTTGGTTCACCTGTAGATACGTGATTCGTGTGGGATAGTTGCATCGCTCTAAACAGTTCTCTTCCTCTAGGCTTAGTCAGACGAGAGCCCCATTGAGTGTTTTTCGCATTATAGTCACCACCAACTATGTACCTTGCCCCTAGTGTAGAAAAGAAATCTTCAAATTGGTTGCATTTTATTGTCTGGCTAGGTGGACAGTAAACTGAAGCTACTGTGAGTGGCTGTTGTTGAACCGTAACTAATATTTTTGTTGCTTGCAAATGGCTCGTTCGATACTCTTCAAGAACAGAATATTTTATTTTGTTGTTGACTATAATCGCGGTTCCTCCACGGGCAGTACCAGCAGGATGATTTGTAGTATAGACTGAATACTTGGGGATACGAAAATCGTTTTTGTTTGTGCAATGAGTTTCTGAGATCAACATTACGTCAATGTCTTTGGCTGCCAAGAATGTTGTTAGTTCTTGTATGTGTTGGGCAAGCCCATTTGCATTTCAGCATGCGATTTTTATCATTTGCACAGATTTGGAATGACTGATGTTAACAAATTAAGCACCGTGCCCATTTGTTCTATTAGTGTTTTCATCATTTGTTTGAAGGCATTTATGTCATTGTTTTGTGTTAAGGAGGAAATTCACGGTGTATTGGATCCTTAAGTTGGGCCGCTTAAGTCAGTGCCTGTATTGTTTTTTAGTACATCCGTGTAGGATTTGGGAGGACTGGAAGTTGGTATGGAATTTTTAGCTTCCCTAGGCCGGGAATGTTATTGTTGCTCACTCCGTAAACAAATATTTGTGGTGGTTTAGGCACTTTGGGTTAAATTTCTGGTTCTGGCTGGTCCAGCAGAGCTTATCTATTTTCGCTGATTGGGTTTGGCTTTGAATGCTAGTATTCATCAATTTTTGATTGCTTTGGTCTAACGTTAGTGCGTTCAACATTAACAGTCGAAGAGGATAATGACCTGTTAGTTGCTGGCAACATTTTATTCGTTGCTGCCATCATGTTGGTAGCTGCTGGCATCATGTTGTTTGTTGTTGGGTAAATGTTGTTTTTATTGCACTGAGCGTGAACAACGTTGAATTCGTTGTAGGTGTTGTACATTCGAGAGGCCCAAGAGAGACCTTCCGAAAGCGCATGCGCGAAGAGAGGATTTGGCGCAGATGTTTCGTTCTTATTCATGAAAAAAGAAGATGGAATGATTTTTGTTGCGATCGTACTAACATTGGTTTGAATGGTTGTTCGGTGTGTGGAGAAGGAATCCGTTTGAGCTGCACTGCACTTGTATTGTTTATATTGCAAGGCAAAAATGGGGATGTTGTTGTTTTCGGCGCTGTTTTTGGTGGCGTTGTATTTAATGTCATTATTTTTTTAATTTTGAGTTATAGGCGTACTGCTTAAGGCAACTGCCCAAAACTAGGCAAGCTAGGTACACAAAACTAAATATTTTAATTATATTCTAAAACAATCAATTGCGCGATCTATACGGAGCAGCTTGAGGCAACATGCTACCGCGACAGCTACTTTTTGTGAATTGAGAGAAGTCAACCTTTTAAGTTTGGTCAAAATCAGAGGGGGCAAAGCCCCTCTCCCCATATAAGCGATAATCAAAATTCGTCATTTAAGGTACATAGATGAAATTTTAAATACATCTTAAGAGGATCAAGAGAAGTTAACCTGTAAAGTTTGGTCAAAATCGGCGGGTGCAATGCCTCATCCCCCATATATGCGATAAACAAAATTTGTCATATCTTCGCATTCATTTAAGGAACAGCGATAAAATTTGGTATACACGTTCAGAGGATGAACAGAAGTCAACAGTCTAAAACACATAAAAGCAATCAGTAAAACGTCATGAAACTATTACAAGAATTGTTTAATGGAATAAACATGTCCTTTAAAATACTATTCAAATTAATGGAGCTATTACATTTTTGCTAGGATAGTTTCTTTCAAAACCACCCTCGCCGTAAAATTAGTCAAGTAAATTACAGCTTTTTATCTGTTAGAATCCAAAAACATTATTTTGCTGTCCGTGTGGCTTGGGACTAGAATTGTGCTAAACAATCAAAAAGAAGGCGTACGTGGATTTTATTATTGTGGTACGAGGGTTGCTATATGTACATATGTCTAGTCTAACCATGAAAAAACGGTAATTTATGATTTAAAATCGATTTTTGTTTTTCAAATATTCACCATTAAAATCGATAAACTTTTGCTTTCATTTTGTGAAACAGTTTTGCAACTCCAAATAGATACCTCTAAAATATGCGTTATGAAGACATCAACAGCTTCTTCGGGAATTGAAAACCGCTGTCCGCGCAGTTTATTTTTGATATGAGGGAATAGGAAGAAGTCATTTGGTGCCAAGTCAGGGCTGTACGCCGGATGACTCATCAATTCAATGTTTTGAGCGTCCAAAAACTCATTTGTTACGACCGAAGTGTGAGAGCTCGCATTATCGTGATGAAGTTTAATTCGTCTTCGTCGGTTGGTTTTCCTGAGTTCATCGCACATTTCAGGCAAACAAATGGTTGTATACCATTCAGCATTGATCGTCCTTCTTTCCACAAACGGCACGGTCGCAACATGTCCGAATTTCGAGAAGAAACATGCGATCATTTGCTTCGATGTGCTGCGCGAGCGAGTAACTTTTGTTTGTTCTTCGGTCGACTACTGTTTTGTTTTGGGGCTCATACGCATATATCCACATTTCGTCACCTGTCACGATTGAGTAGACGGTATTGACGCACCTCGAATAAATTTCTTCAGTATTATGCGGTATCCAACGTTAACAAACCTTTCTGACGTCCAAATGTTCATGTAATGTCATACTAATGCACAGGGATGCCTCAATCTCACGGTATGACATATGACGATCCTGCTTTATCAGGCACAAGGACCTAACGATGCGGCCACGATTGAATTCGCTGTACCAGTTTTCCATGGTGACCAAGGATGGAGCTTCATCACTCAAAGTTGGTTTAAGTTAATTGGTGCACTCTTGTCTTGATAATCCACGTCGAAAATCGTAATAAATAGAGAAATCAAATTGCGCTCGTACTTCAAAATGTTCACAGTAAGTTAGGCCTAAAAAATGTCAGACTTTACAATGGAGACGTAAGATTGCATCTGGCAACATGTTTTGTTGCACCACTCGTATAGACTCAAAAGATCAATTTTGCAGAGATACCCCAAGTCCGGTCAAAAACACGTTCAATTTCATCGCAGAATTTTAAAATTGTTATTGTTTTATAGATATAAACTAGACCTAAGTCTAATTGTTGTTTTGATGTGTAAACATCTATAGACTCAGGGGGTAAAAATCTCGTTTCACAATACAATTACAAAACAAGTAAGGAAATTTCAGTCGGGCGTAACCGACTGTAAGAGGCCCTGTACCAGTTCAGGTCGCCTAACAATCACATTCAATGTTTCCCGAGCTAATTTTAAAATAAACTTGTTAAATTCCGGAGCAGTCCTAGTCGAATGCAAAAAACACGAAGTCTCTATCTATTACCGTTTCCGAGATCCTTTCGTTCATACGGACGGACAGACGGACATGTCTATATCGACTCCTCTATTACTCCTGACCATAATGGGGATAACTTTGGGGGGTCTCCGACCATTATTTCTATCTGTTACGTACATTTGCACAAAACCAATAGGCTCTTGTACCTTCGGTACATGGCCTAACAAAGACGTTATTGGTGTGAGGTAAATGAGAGTGTATTAGAGCAATATTAAAAGTTTTGTATGTTCACTGATTTCTCCGTCAATTTTTGGACCGATTTTGATTTTTGTTTTGTTTGAAAGGGTATACTCTTCCGCTGGTCCCATAGTTAACAAGTCAGGATCTGATAAAGGGATCCTATCGAAATTGAGCGGAGAAGCCCCACCATACAATCAATTAACAAAATTCTTCATATCTTTGCATCGATTTGAGGTACAGAGATAAAATTTGGTGTACATGTTAATGGGATCGAGAGAAGTAGTCTTGTTTAGTTTGGTCAAAATTGGAGGGGCGATGCCCCGTCCCCTATATAAGCGATTAACAAAACTCAGCTTACAGGGTAAACATCAGTAGATTGCATTTAACAATATTTTTGTATTTTGAATTAAATCTGTAGTTTTTCGCCTTTTAGTGACGGTTTTTAGTGCCTTTTTGATTTGAAGCATTTTTAATTTTTCGTAAAAAGTTTTTATCTGTTACGGCTGCGAAATAAGTAAACAAACCAGCTATTCCCAAACAACAAAAGGACTATCTTACTTACTTACTTATATGGCCATCAACCGTCTACCGGTCATGGCCGCGTCTATGAAGGCGCGCCAGCCTCCATAATCTTGTGCGCGCTGGCGCCAGTCGTTTTGAATGCCAAGTACGGAGAGATCACTCCATACCTGGTCATTCCATCGAGTGTCCGGTCGTCCTCTATGTCGGCGTCTACCAATCAAGTTTGGGCCCCCCATGTAAGCCATACGTGCTATAGCTCTTCCATCCATTCGAATGAGGTGCCCAGCCCTGTGCAACCTCATTGAATAGATTGTACAGCGGTTCATACGGGACCTAAACTCGTCGCTGACTCTAATAGGACCAAAGATCCTGCGAAGAATCTTCCTCTCGAAGACTTCCAACGCTGTCTCGTCCGCTTCAATAACGGTCCATGCCTCTGCGCCATACAATAGGACCGGTAGTATCAGCGTCTTATATATCTTTATTTTCGTTCGTCGAGAGAGGGCTTTACATCTCATTTGCTTGCTCAGCCCAAAAAAGCATCTGTTTGCAAGTGTGATTCTTCGCCTGATCTCCAGGCTGACGTTGTTGTTACTGGTTATCTCTGTTCCAAGATAGACGAAGTTTTCTACAATACTGAAGCTGAAATCGTCACTGACCGTCCAAGACGCATTGACGGAGTGCGAGAAGAGACCAAGTACTTCGTCTTGTCCTCGTTCACCGCTAGACCCATGAACGGAGACTGTTTTTCAATCTCCGAGAACGCTCCGCCGTTCCTGCGTACCGATGATATCGATGTCATCGGCGTAAGCCAGCAGCATCACTATCTTTTGGAAGATCGATCCCGACATACTCTGTATGTACGGGCATTGGCGTAGGATGTATTCCATCAGGAGATTGAAAAATTCGCACTACAGAGCATCGCCCTGCCTGAAACCTCTATTGGTATCTAAGGGGTCGGAGAGGTTTTTCCCCACCCTGACAACGCTTTGTGTGTTAGATAGCGTCGCCATGCAAAGACAGACAATCTTTACCGGGATACCTAGTGCAGACAGGGCGTTGAAGAACTTCGATCGTATCGGCGTGTCGAAAGCTGCTTTATAATCGACAAATAGGTGGTGAGTGTCTTTGTTGAACTCACGGGTCTTTTCCAAGATTTGGCGTCATGTGTATATTTGGTCACTGGTCGACCTTTTTATATAAAATGGAAAGGAGACTTATTCCGCGGTAGTTGGCGCAAATAGCGGGGTCTCATTTCTTAAAGATAGGGCAGAGAACACTTATATTCCAGTCATTGGGTATGCGTCCATCGATCCATATCTTGCATAAAAGTTGGTGCATACTCCTAACCAACTCTCCGCCGCCGGTCTTAAATAACTCAGCTGGCAGTCCATCAGAGCCTGCCGCTTTGTTATTTTTCAGCTTTTTAATAACTGAATCGACCTCGTTATAGTCCGGTGGCTCTACAATAGTGCCATCATTAACTGGTGGTTCCGGTGTCATTTCTCTATCGGCGGTATTGTGCGCTTCATCGCATCCGAGTAGGTTGGAGAAATTACTCCTCCATAATCTAAGTGATTCCTGTTCATCCGTTACCAGATTTCCATTTTCATCCTTACAGAAAGTTACTCCGGGCTTAAAACCTTCAGTCAGACGCTTGACCTTTTGATAGAATTTTCGAGCTTCATTTCTGTTACGTAACTTCTCAACATCCTCAAACTCCCACCTCTCTTGCTCCTTTTTCTTGCTTCTGAAAAGGCGTTTCTCCTCTCTCCGTTTCTCTCGATATCGCTCTCTAACAGCTCGCGTTGCTTCCGACTGCAGAGTTCGCTGATAGGAAGCGTTCTTCTCTGCAGTAGCATTGCGACACTCCTCGTCGTACCAAGAATTCTTCACAGGTTTTGTATAACCAATAACATCCTTGGCGGGATATGGAGCGGGTGATATGTATCCACTGCTCACATATATCTCGAGAAGACGAAGAGGTTTCCCGGAGCAGTCGGGAGAGTGCGTACCTTGGCTACGACAAGATAGTGGTCCGAGACAATGTTGCGACCACGTAACGTTCGCACGTCCAACACGCTCGTGCCTCGTCAATCAGAACATAATCAATTTGGTTGCGTGTTATTTGATCAAGGCTCACCCATGTAGCCTTGTGGATGTTAAGGTGTTGAAATCTGGTACTACTAACTACCATATTCCGACCTGCGGCGAAATCGATTAGCCTCTCTCCATTATTGGAGGTAGTGTCGTGAAGGCTAAATTTTCCGACGGTTGGGCCAAAGATTCCTTCCCAATCTTGGCGTTGAAATTGCCAAGCACGATTTTGACATCGTGTTTGGGACAGCGCTCGTACAGACGTTCCAAGCGCTCATAGAACTCATCATTAGCATCGTCGTCTTTTCCGTCGGGGCGTGCGCACAAATCAGGCTAATATAAAAGTATTTAGCTCGTCAACAGGCGTGAACTTAAAGACAAGGCCACGTAGTTTCCTACTCACCACGAAACCACACCAAATTCGTGCGTACTCGCATGGCAGCTGTAGTAGATGTGACAGGATGCTTTTTTAGAGCAACCCTGTCCTATGCATCGGATTTCTTGGTTGCGGTGATGTCAGCCTTGCATCTTTCGAGGACATCAACCAGCTGGATATTTGTACCATCCCAATCAAGGGTGCGGACATTCCAAGTGCATATCCTCATCTCTTGATCCTTATATCGTTTACGGGGGTCGTCATCATTGAGTTCCTTCCGAGGCTTCCTGTTCGTATTCATTGGGGGGTTATTTTTTAAAGTGGCGGGTCCCAAGCCCAGCGCACTAACCCCTTATTAAAGGAGAGAGGGCCCCTTTGCCTTCTCACGTTAGCTCACCTCTGAACTGGTGTTCAGAAGATACGTGTCCTAACGGAAATGTGAAGTGCTTGGACCGTTTGACACAAGAATCATTGTTGGTCATTCCCAGGTGAGTAGTTTAATAATATACAGTGACGCCACTTAAGCAATGCGCTTTCAAAATAGCTACAGTTGAGAGAGGATTGCTTCACTCAGTATGCGTTACCGCATGAAGTTATTGTTTCTTTATTCTACGCTTTTAGTAACAGAAACAACAAAAAAACTAAACAAAGCGCTCTCTCTTTTTTACTCTCTACTGCTCTCAGTTACATACATTGTGAGAGTTGCGCTACCTTCTATAATTGTACCATGAACTATCAATTACAATCAGAAGCAGCATGATACAGAGACTTGCGAGATCGACAAAGTGGAGAATTAGTTGTTCAATGTAGAGCCAGGCCCCCAGGGGTCAAACACCTTCGTTTTTTTACACGTATACGCACGAAGTGTTGCGGCTACTTTTTGCTATAAAGGGTCAAATTATTTACTCAGTTGCTGTTAAGCCTTCACTGCGGAAGGGTCACGTAGCTAATTTTGAACACTGTGCAGATAATAATTCTAGATTCGTAGTAGTAATTAATAAGAAATAGATATAACTTATGTGTTAAGTAGGTTTATATAGAAATATTATTTTTGAACTATTAACGCTATTGTAATTATTATTACTAAATTTTTATTATGATTATGATTATTATTATTACCACCTATTAAATATAAAGGACTCCCGGTTATCCCAGTTCAAAGGCTGGGATAACTCAGCTTAGCCAGGGTCGGAAAACATAAATTTATATATCGCAGTCTCTGAGGAATGAAACAAATTTTCTTTAAATTTCAGTTATTTGTATCGTTTATTTAACTGATCCTTCAATTTAATGTTTAACTCTTATTATGTATCGTATATCTAGACGGCTCGCCTTCTGGGCAGCTTGTGATGAAGCTCAGGTCGGTCCGCTCTCGTTGATCTTCGTCCTGCT
>JAWNNP010000387.1:0-190000 GCA_035044805.1 Leucophenga maculata
ACGACTTACTTAGAGAATATGGATTTGCTCATTAGCTCTCGTACTTCTCTGTGCCTCAAATACAAAATATGCTTCTTTATAATAACATAATAAAGCCAATATGGAGATACGGCTCCCAACTCTGGGGTAATGCTAGGCAAAAGCAATATTCAAATTATTCAAAGAACTCAATCAAAAATCCTTCGAATAGTCACAGGCGCCTTATGGTACATCCGCAACGAAAATATTCACAGAGATTTAAATATCCCACTCGCTGAAATAGAAATTGACCTCATCATCATCTTCTTTTATCTTCTGAATCGTACCAAAACGCCGTCATTTCGTGGGTCTTTTCAGTTTTGCAAACAGGAAAAGGTCACAAAAAAGTCAAGTCCGGTCAATTCCGTCAGAATATATCGATGTGTGGCCATGAATGGTTGTGTTATGTTTCTTGCTTATCGGTCTTCAAACTTTTATCGGTCTACAAACTTCGCTGCCACACGTATCATACGCAGAAAATTCGAAATTTTCACATCACATCCGCTAACCGTGGTCAAGCATCTTCACTGATTTTCAAATGATTTGTGTGAACAGTTTTAAATCTCAATAATTTGCCCAAAATGAGTTAATCGTACAAATCCAAAATAAACAACTTCCAGACGACTCTTTGACTTCGTTTCATATTAATAACTTAATTTTTTATATGGTGCCATAGATTTTTTTCTCTCTTCTTCTTCCACTGAAAGTTGTGTGTGAATGTGTGAATGTGCGAGAAGTGCGTTGAGTGGGATGAACGAAGTGTTGAAATAACTGATTTGTCATTCGATAATTACGCTGTTCAAAATTCGATAATAGGCTTCATCCAAATTCAATCTCTTGCGGTTTAAAGACATTCAATTCAAAGTCGTTGTGGTAAATGTTGTTGAAGAGTGTGTGTGTGTGTGTGTGTGTGTGTGTATGTGTGTATGAGTTGTATCTGTGAGTTTAAATGGTCGAAACAACTGAGCTTCCTCCTACAATACGTAGCCTAATTGGGCTCTACTTAACAATGCTGACAGACAGACAGACAGACAGACATACTGACTGACTGTGTGACAGACTGTCTGTCTGAATGGCTGGCTGGCTGAATGACTCTGCTGCTCTTGCCTCTACCGCTACCTCTTCAAGAGATCAATTTGCTGCAAATTATTGTCATTGTTGTTGTTTTTGTTAGCATTGTAACACTTGATGGGATTTTACTGTGAGAGCGCGCAGTCTAAATGGAAATGGCAGCCGAGATGAAGCTGTTCAAAAATTGGAACAACTTCGTGAGACAGTGGAAAAGACAGTAGAAGAAATGCAATAAAATGAAAAAAAAAAGATGTACTACCAATCAGCCTTAATGGAGTTTTATGTTCCAACATTTAAGCCTTCTCAGACGAGTAACATCGGATTTGCATCTTGAAGTAAAAAAATGTCTTTTTTGGAAATGGGAATACTTTCTATACTTAAAAGACCCTCATGCCGTTTCCCGAACACAGTACCCATATATAAGCCATATACAACTACTAACTAATTGAAGATCTATTAAAAAGAGACTATTTACGTTTGTTTATGAACTAAAATTGATTAAGAAGAAACTTATTGAAATCCTCTTTTTTGATACTATATAGCAGCTTCCCCATTAAGACAAATCGAACGGTTCAAATCATAGCAGGCCAATATAAATAGACTTGAACAATATTATTATATACCTTCCATAGCAGATGTGGATCAAAACTTAAAATTGTTTAAGTCAGATGATTATGATGTATTTTGAGCTATTCTCCATTATTTTCCATCACTTTTTGAAAATTTTTCTTTTAACTTCATTTCGTATTTTGACTTTAAGAGTTTGGAGTGATTATGATGAAGCACAGTCGTCCTGTATTGCAGCCTCTACTTCTCATCACATCTGAGATGAAAATCTCACAGTCGAAGGAGTAATGTCACTGAATTCGACAGCAGTCAGTCTAGTTTCTTGGTAGACCTCTTTCTAGGACGCTTTGCTACTTTCTTTCGTGCAATAGTCGTCGCTTATGGAATACGGACGTGCATGGCAACATTTAGCTGTGAAGATTCTATCCACCTAAATTTATTTCTATGGACTCTTAGCTCCCCATTTCACTCATCAATGACTCATATTATTTGTCAGTTTCTGTTGATATCAGCGAAGGACTTAGACGAGCTGTCTATTTAATATATTTCCACCTTCATTGTCTTTTTTTCTACTTTGTCATTTTTAAAGGGATCACTCCCTTTTAGGCGTTTAGAAGAACTGCTTTTTCAGGATATTCTACGCACTACGTGTCGCCCTGTATGATTTTTTTTTTTTTTGGTCCTGTTCCGAAGGTTTGTGCAAATGAAGGTAACAGGTAGAAATAGTGGTCGGAGAACCCACAAAGTTACCCACATTATGGTCAGAAGTGATATAGAGAAGTCGATATAGCCATGTCCGTCCATATGAACGAAAGGATCTCGGAAACGGTAATAGATAGAGACTTCGTTCTTTTTGCATACGACTAGGACTTCGCCGGAATTTTACGAGTATATTTTAAAATTTTGCACCTCCCCTCCCTTCCACATAAAATCCCCATCAAGGATAAAAATTTCTTCCGCGGAAAAAAAATTAAGTATGCCAGTATAGAGTTAATGTCTCTCTAAGCCAAAATCCAAAAACTTCATTAAAAACGATTAATAAATGACGATTTTATAAGCAATTGAATTAAAGTGGGAGGAGCAAAATACTTTTCGTTAGTAGCATTTTTTCTTAATTATTTCCTACCTTTTTTTTTTTTGCACTACTTGGTCATAAGCTAGGAAAACATTTAATGTATTTATTAGGCGACCTCTCCTGGCACAGGACCTCTTACAGCCGCGTATGCCCGACTGTAATTTCTTACTTGTTTCATATTTATTTGTGTTGAATTCATGTTCCGCTGCATCTAAACGAGCATTGAATACATTTCATGCTATTTTCAAGGAAAGAAGCTGCAATTAACTTTCTAAAATCCTTTCGTAAGCCAACTCATTTAGTGAGGATAATTTCGGCAACGTAAATTGATTTTACACTTTAATATATTATAAACAAATCAATTAAAATTAAATTGCATATTTATTGTATTAATATCAAGGTCCCTTCACCCCTCTGTCCATGTCTATTTCTGTCGACCCAGACTCCTTTGCAGGAATCACTAAGTGAAAACGCATTGTAAACCAAATAATTATGATCAACAATAATGATTATAGATGGACGAAATGAGGCACATTACTACATACTCGTGCTACGTAGATGCGAGAAATAACAACAACAAAATGCGGTTTGACGAACAAACCCTAAGCACAAGGATAATCCAACCGAACTGACGAACATGGACGGACAGACAGACAGACAGACACACAGACAGCACCAGACCAGACCAAGTTTATTTATCTTCATTTGTTGTTGTTGTTGTTGTTGGTAGTTGTGCGTGTTATTTGCTGTTAACTACATCACAGTACAAGTACAAGGTTGCCTGCCAAAGGACTCGGTGGACGTTGAAACTGACACGTGTAAGTGCAACAACATTGTGTCGCAATTATCCTTTTGCTTTCGCTCGTTTTGCGACTATTAGAACTACAGACTGGCATGAACTGGGGTGCGAGCGATTGAACGGCTGGGCGAATGTTTGGGTTGCGCCTCTGTTTGATAGATGGGTGGTTGTTTTTGTTTTTGTTTTTGTTTTCGTTTTCGTTTTTGTGCAACAGTAACTATTGTGTTTGCACCCTACACATATATTAAAAATGTTTTCCGACACAACGTACTGCTTTGTTCAGCTGTGAATGCTTTTAATATTCCTAAATCATAAAAGAAGTGTATTGCAGCTTCGTTTATGCCTTGCGAAATCAGTTCTTCTTAATATTAATTTGCTTGTTTGCTCATTCATTTGTTTATTCTTTTCGGCTGGCTTTACCACCCACCGCGTGAAAACGTGACCTTAGCACACTTTTTTAGACGTCGCTGATTTTTATGTAGAAACCGGCAACATTGAGTTTGCTGATGATAATGATGCCTCGTACACGGCCGACTAGTAGAGGATAACGATGCTGCTGATGAGATAAGTTCACACCAATGGCAACACCCTCAACAGCAAATATTCTATGCAAGGATATTCTATTAGTAACAAGTAGAGAAATCATTTTGAGCCTTCCGATTCTTCTTATTAGCGCACGCAAAATGCTCATCGACTGCACTCATTGAGCGCGAATTATTTCTGGGTTACCTCAGTCCTTCTTCGACCGTTCGTGTTCTTTGAAGTGGGAAAGTAGCTTGTTAAGCATTTAACGCTTTGATATGACAACTTATTGACAAAAAAAAATATTGAAATATTGATGCGTGCTTGGTTGGCACTCGCTCGAATTATTTTAGAATGAGTTGACACGGTTGGGCTTATGCGCAACGAAGAACGAAAAGGTGTTGAAGTACGCGTAAGAGCTGCCGCCTATTAGCTTAATGAGTTATCGCATTCAAATTAGTAAACGGCGTCCTTAGAACTGAATTATTATATAAAACATATTTTAGAGATAGCTTGTACGGGTACTGCATTCCGATCTAGGTCCATTAGGTGTTTCTTGCAAAATTAACAACAAATAAAAATCAATCAAAAAGGATGGATGGGCAGTTTTCTATGTCTTCTAAGGATTAGATGTTATATAAGGAAGGCGCACCAGCCTCCATAAACTTGTGCGAGTACGGAAATATCTCTTCATAGCTGATGATTCCAATCAAGTTTTGACCCACCATGTAAACCATGCGTGCTGGAGCTCTATCATCCATTCGAATGAGGTGACCAGCCCAGTGCAGCCGCTGGAATAATTATGCGCTGGACTATGTCAACACGCATCTGACTCAATCACGGTCCATGCCTCTACGCCATACAATAGGACCGGAAGTATCAGCGTTTTATAGATTTTTATTTTCGTCTTTCGAGAAAAGGCATTTCTTTTCATTTGCTTGCTCAGCTCAAAAGAGCATCGGTTTGCAAGCGTGATTCTTCGCCTGATCTCCAGGCTGACGTTGTTGTTGCTGTTTATCTCGGATCCAAGATAGACGAAGTTTTCTATAACTTTAAAGTTGAAATTCTTCATTGTCACTGACCGTCCAAGACGCGATGACGGAGTGCGAGAGGACACCAAGTACTTCGTCTTGTCCTCATTCACTGCTAGACCCATGAGCCAAAACTGTTTTTCAATCTTTGAGACCGCCTTGCTGACTTGCCGTTTCTGCGAATCGATGATGAAAAACTTCGATCGTATCGGCGTGTCTAAGGCTGCTTTATAGTGGCTTTGGTCACTGGTTGACCTCTTTGGTCTGAAGCAACCCTGATAAGGTCCCTCCAGTGAATCCGTATATGGCTTCAGCTTATCACACAATACGCGCGACAGAATCTTATATCCGATGAAAAGAAGACTAATTCCGCGGCAGTTGGCGCAAACAGCGGGGTCTCCTTTCTTAAAGATGGGACAGAGAGCACTGAGATTCCAGTCATTGGGTATGCGTTCATCGAACAATATCTTGCATAAAAGTTGGTGCATACTCCTAACCAACTATTCGCCGCCGGTCTTAAATAACTCAGCTGGCAGCCCATCAGAGCCTGCTGCATTATTATTTTTCAGCTTTTTAATAACTGAATCGACCTCGTTATAGTCCGTTGGCTCTACAATAGTTCCATCATTAACTGGTGGTTCCGGTGTTATTTCGCTATCGGCGGAATTGTGCGCTTCATCGCCTCCGAGTAGGTTGGAGAAATGACAGATTTCCATTTTCATCCTTACAGAAAGTTACTCCGGGTTTAAAACCTTCAGTCAGACGCTTGACCTTTTGATAAATTTTTCGAGATTCATTTCCATCACTGAAAACGCGTTTCTCCTCTCTCCATTTCTCTCGATATCGCTCTCTTAGAGCTAGCGTTGCTCCCAACTGCAGAGTTCGCTGATAGGAAGCGTTCTTCTCTGCAGTAGCATTGCGACACTCCTCTTCGTACCAAGAATTATTCACAGGTTTTTGTATAAACACTGACATCTTTGGCAGCCCGATCCATGAACCGGGTGATATGTTCCATTGCTCACTTATATCTTGAGAAGACGCAGAGGTTTCCCGGAGCAGTCGGGAAAGTGTGTTTGAAAAGGCCATTTAAAACTGAAACCCGTAAAACCCGAGAATATGTTTTTCTTTTCTTTTTAAAAATATTTAATTTTTTCTTAAATACTTTTTTATGTTCGAGCTGTGCTGGGCTAGGCCTCACCTCACAACCAATGGATTGCTTTGCTGTTTCTCTTGCACCAAGAAATATCCTTTAATGCTGCCATTTAAATATTTTTTGAATAAAAAGTTTTTGTTTTATTTTGTTGAAGTCCGTTTTCCGACCAATGGCGAGTCTTCTTCAGATTTCATCGTCTCTCAGAAGAACCAATTTTCTACTCCAAATTTATGACAGCCAATTCTCAGGAAAAAATGAAGAAGAAGAAACGCAAGACAACATATAAACAGAGTGAAAACGAGGATAATAACAGTTTCTGTATATAAGCTCAAGTGGTTTATTAAGTTGGATGTGTAGGAAGGGAAGAGAAGTGTTTCGTAGTCGAGGGAGCAGGTCGGCCGGCGATCGTGGCCATGACATGACAAAAATTTTTCGTTGAAATCAACAACATCAAACCTTTAATTTGATGATTCTGCAAAATGACAATGAGCTGAGCTGAGCTGAGCTGAGCTTGCGATGCGATGCGACTGCGACAGAGCGTTAAAAGTCGACGACGATGTTTCATGCAGCCCGAAAACTATCCAAAACAACTCGTCCCAATCCAATCCAATCGACCGACCGACCGCTCGACCGACCGCTCGACCGACAGACCGACCCTCCAGCGCTGTTCGAGGGAGTTATTGCAACGCGCTTCGCGCTGAATTGTAAAGCCATGTGCAATCATTTCATCGCCGCCGCATTTAATTTGAGTCGCTGTTGTTGATTTTTCCCTCCGGTTGACTTTTCGTTGTGGCGAGGCGTGAAAATATAATAACACCTTTTAATTATACTCTATTACCTGTGATGTTGAGAGCAGCAAGGGAGGGGGAAGACAGGTAGGGAGCACTCGCAAATTGTACGAGTATGCAAGTGAAAATGTTTTCTACTAAATTAACTCGTTTCTCACCTCTTTTTTTTTTTTTCTCTCTGCTAAACTTTCAACGCGCTCGAAATCGCGAAATTAGGCTGATCATGACAATCATTATTTCTATATGGCAAGTCTTTGTGTGGATCGAGTGTATGCAGTGGCTTCAATGTAGGTTTTTAGTCCGAGTATGAGTACTCGTACTCGTCGCAACTGCTGATTCATACAAAATTGGTCTATGACAGTTGGCGGTGTTAGTGGAGCTGAAGTGTTTGAGAGTCACCAGTCAGCAGTCAGCAGTCATCAGTCAGTCTGTACTCGTATCTGTGTGTCAGACAGTCTAACTTTTGCTCAAGTTGAATGCACTGCCGCGTTGTGAATTGTTGCTATTTATACGAGTAGATCTGAATAGCTGTGCAAGCAATGTGGTTCAGTCGTTTGACTCATGGGTTTGTATATCCGTTGTTGTGGAGAAACAATTATTTATTTATTGTGTATTATTGGAAAAAACAACAAAATTAATATAAGCCAACAGTGGCACGTTTAATGTAGAGCTCCCTCCAAACGTTGAAATATCGACTAAGTATGTTTCACAGATCTTCCAACGTTATTCGGTATCATGCTTCCAATTCCAATTCATGGACCACTGTCGATTAATACGTTTAGCGCAAAAGGATTCAGAAATGTTGTGTAAGTTGATCAAGTGCAAACCAGAGAAGAGTCACCAATGAAGTTTTGAAATCGAATTTTGTTGAATGTTTGTTCTTTATGGATTGCTACATCATTCATTCGACCACTAAGAAATAGTTCGTACATCCTACGATATGCGATTCAGTTTTTTTTTTTTAAATTTGTATCCCATTTATAATTCTCAGACAGTTTTAACATATTTTATATGAGTTTCAGTCTCCTGAACAATATTTGTAATAAACGGTAGAGAAAGTGTGATTAGTGATAGAGAGAGAGTATGCTGGGAAGGTGAATGTATTGGAAAGAGAGTAATGTGGATAGTGTGAGGAGCGCAAACAGCATTATCGGCGCAAAGTGTCATATTTTTTTTTTTTTTTTGAATTCCGTAATACTTTAACTCTTATAAGATTCCAAAGTTACTTAAAGTATTACTTCCAGCTGGAGTAGAGGGCGAAGGGAAATGACCTTCAACGACTTCTATCAGCTGCTAAGGCTCTTAGTTCACTCCACGTTACCCTGAACAAGATTTCAGAATGGACAGTGCGAATCCATATTTAATTTTGAATTTAGATCCATATTGCCTGCCTGCCTATGCCTGAAACACATAAAAGGACCTTTTAAATACATCAACACGCCTAAAAGCTTGCCATGCAAGGTGAAGGCAAGCTAATTTCTTCTAATAACACAATTCACTTCTGCTTACAAAATAATGGGCTAAAGTCCATTTGTTAGAAAAACAAGTCTAAACGAGTATTTTTTGTTTTTTTTTTGTTTTTTTGTTTTTGCTTTAGATACGCACGTCATTGTTTGTGTACGCCTTAAAGGGTTAAACACTAAACAAAACTTTTTTAAAAACACGAACACGAACCAAAATCAGCTTTCCTTTCCCTTTTTTTTTTGTGACGCGCCTGTTATGTAATTAGTGCAATAGACATGACTGCACACCCTGCTCTTTTGCTGCAGGACTTACCATTAGCAAATCATGTCTTTGGAGATAAATGAATACCAACGAGTCTACGCGTCTAAAAGGCGGACTGATTGATAAGTTTACTCGCAGATTACTCGTATTTGATTGATAGTCGTCTACGATTTTGACTACAAAAGGAAGTTGACTTTTTCCACATAAGGAGCTATTATTCTATTGTGCATAATTTGCAGGTGCTTTCAACTCTAAATATCGTTCAATTATTTCCATGTTTTAGTACTTGAAGCAAGAAATGCATTTACTACTTCGACAACTTGGACTAAGCTCTTCTGTCTCTTCAATGCCTACATATGTCGCACGACTGTAGTCCTGTTAATTGCTTTTCTATACCAAATTTTGTCAATAACTTTAAAGCACCTTCTATACGCACAAAGCTGCTGCAAATCTGCTTGAAATCGCTTAAATCCGAAACCCAACATACTATATAATCTCTAATTGACATTATAAAATGCATTTTCCGCTAATTTGCACTTAAGCTTAAGCTTTCCAACGATTTGTGAGCGCAACTAAAACTTCAAAAGCCTGATTTGCGCAAAATCGCAGAAAATTTCCCACTGAGTGTTGATAAACAAAGAGCTCTGCCAGTCACATTCGCTAAACCTAAGAAGACAAGACGTCGAAAATTGCTGATTATGTTGTAAAAAGAACTCAAAATAAAAAAAAAGGTCTAAAGTCTAAAAAAGTTGAAGTCCAGGGTTGCTTTTGAGCGAAATTTTCAGCAAGACAAGTCCATAGACTTGCTTGTTGTTTTTTTTTTTTTTTAAATTAAATAAAATAAAAAACCTTTACAAATTAAAATGAAACATTGCCCCTCTGGGGACACTTTGTTTTCATCTTCATCATCATCGATGTCATTTTACAACAATAAACAGGTACCAGCGACTTAGGGGAAGATAAACTCGCAACAGTAGCAAGAAGTGAGGAAATCACTTGACAAAGATTTTCGAGAAAATTAATTTTATAGATTAGTACACATCTAAAAGCAACAGCAACAACTACCACCACGAAAAGGAATTAGTGTGTGTGGGTGGTTGTGTGTTGTTCTGTTCTGGTCTGCTCTGCTCTGCTCTGGTCTGGTCTGAGGCAATATTGTCAGCCCACACAGCCGCGCAAGTTGTTGCCTGCTCAGGTTGCCGCCCACAGTAAGCGAAAATGTGAACTTGTAATTCGAAATGGGCGTGAGTACATGTCATTTGTGTTAAACGACTACCGTCACACAGTCACTTCCCCCCACTGACCCTGACCTGTTGTACTCGTACTAACCACTCAATCACCACTTTTACGCAGTTCACAGGCGGATTAGCAGTTTTGTGCAATGCGATAGAACAACTTTAAGTTGTACATCGTCGTCGTCGTCATCGTCGTCGTCGTCATTGTAATAAGCAGTTTTGGAGCGTAAGCGTATGAATTCACTTAACAAATTGAAACGCAATTCAATGAAGCAATGTACCCCCACCGGAACAGCAGCAACAGAAACACTGTATCCAGCTGTTCACTGCGGTATCCAAGTGATTACCAAACTCAACTGCGGTCGACAGGCAATGATCAACAACAGTTTGTGCAGTACTACTGAGATACATAGGTGCGTAGCCTTGCTGAAGGATGTTAAGTAATTTTTTGAATTTGTTGTTGTTTAACTGTCTCAAACTGAGCGAAGTAATAAACGTTTTGTCAGTTTTTAGTTAAGGGCAGTATATACAAGTGACAAAAAATTTAAACCCAACTTAACAGGATCAATAATCGTTAGTAGCACCTAGCACAGAGCACCTGCTATTCGCCGGTTTTGAGACCCTCTGCCGAAGATACAAGAGTCTATTAGCAGGTTGAATAACCTTTAGGAGCACCTACCACATAGCACCTGCTACTCTCCGGTTTTAAGACCCTGTACCGAAGATACACGATTCTATTGGTTTTGCGCAAATGTATGTAACAGGTAAAAAGTATGGTCGGTGATCCTCCTCCATTATGGTCAGAAGTGATAGAGTAGTTGATATAGCCATGTCCGTCTGTCCGACCGTATGAACGAAAGAATCTCGGAACCATTAATAGATAGAGACTTCGTTCTTTTTGCATTCGACTAGGACTTCGCCGGAATTTTACGAGTTCATTTTAAAATTTTACCCCTCCCCTCTTTTCCTCATAATATCTCACTCAAGGATATAAATTTCTTCGGCACAAAAAAAAGTAAGTATGCCAGTATAGAGTTAATGTCTCTCTAAGCCAAAATCCAAAAACTTCATTAAAAACGATTAATAAATGACGATTTTATAAGCAATTGAATTAAAGTGGGAGGAGCAAAATACTTTTCGTTAGTAGCATTTTTATTATTATTTTCGAACCCTTTTTTATTTTGCACTGCTTGGACGGATGTACGGATGTGCAGATGGACAAATACTAGATAGCAACCATAGATAAAGCTTTTCCTCCCCATATATTACATCACTTTAACATATCCCAGGTGTTTTCTTACTAGCTGTGAAGGGTGTATAAAAAATCGCACGCATTTCTGAAAGAGACAGCGGTACGTAGAACTGCAAGTGTTACATATTTACCTATTATTGGACTATAATAGAAAGTTAGAAAGAAATTGAACAACACGGAAGAGATGCGCTACTTGTGCATGGCAGGTGAGGTGTGACAGAGTTGGCGTGGGATGGTAGGATGGTCGCAAAAAGATGTCAAGTCAAGCTACTCGTACAACAACTGCTTCAATAAGTTACACGCAAATCAGACAATTTATATCCTGCGGCGATTATAATTGAAAAATGATTGGGTTGCCATTAATAAAGCTTTAGTGAGGCTGATGCTGCTCACGTTGATGATGATGTTGTTGATGACGATGATGATTATGACGTTGACATTGTGACAATGGCAGGCCGAGCTGGCCAAACACGCACTTCACCACTCATGCCATTCGCTTTAGAAGAATTTATACACGCGCGCGCTGCCATTGTATGCCAGTAATTGATTTTGAAAAGCGCCAAACTAATACGAATTTTCTCTGTCGAAATGACTAATTTTCATAATTCACTGCTTATACATTTATTAAATTATACGAGTATGCCCTGACTTATTGACTGGCACTGGAACTATGCAACTGATATGTAGAACGAACCTCCTATCTTCGATGTTTTCATGTTTTCAAAAGGTTTGCAGCGTCTGAAACGTTTGAGGGGGACCATGCCACTGCTCTGCTCGTAAACACGCATAAAGTCGCGGGTGTTTGCAAGAATTCCTTTGAGCCTTTTGTGCCACGAAGTTCATATTAATCTTTTGTTTTATTGAAATACGTGCGCATACTCTTGTATTGATATATGCTACGACGCACAGTGGTGCAATTCAGTTTAATTTGTGAAGAAACTAACTGCGGAATATTATTTTAGTTTTATCAAGAAGTTGTTCTGCAAATTAAGAATCTGAAGGCTAAAAAGTCGGCGGGTGATGGCTGGAGGATCAACTTCGAACTGGAAGCCATGGAAGAAAAAAAAAAGTATGCTCTAGCGGTGTTCATGAACATCGAGCAAAGCTTCGACAGGGTGTGGCACGCTGGTCTCTGGTGTAAGTTAAAGAATTTTCTAAAACCGGAGCTCTCAGAGCTAGTTAGCAGCTTTCTGGATGGTCGATCCTTTTGTGTTGTTTTAGACGGCACCAAATCGACAAGAAGACCAAAAAGACCAAGTGTAACTACAATAGAGACTGACAACG
Source organism: Leucophenga maculata (assembly GCA_035044805.1). Lineage (NCBI taxonomy): Eukaryota > Metazoa > Arthropoda > Insecta > Diptera > Drosophilidae > Leucophenga > Leucophenga maculata. The sequence continues at coordinate 12,521 of JAWNNP010000387.1, forward strand.
TGCCAACACCTGCAATTGTAAATACAGAAGAGACTGTCAACGTGCCAACACCTGCAATTTTAACTACAGTAGCGACTGACAACGGGCCAACACCTGCAATTTTAACTACAGTAGAGACTGACAACGTGCCAACACCTGCAAGTGTAAACACAGTAGAGACTGACAACGTGCTTATAACCACACCCGCAGACGATACGGCATTACGACCTCGGAGTCCAATGATCGAAACTGCGTTACAGGAGTCCAAGTGGCTTCCAAGTGGCACAAAGGCATCAACAGCAGCAAATGTACAAGCGTAACAGAACACGAACAGAAGAGGCACTTGTCCAGGCATATCAATGCAAATACCAACATTTGCTAGGCATACAACTATCGCTCCTATCTGCCCATAACAAGCTGTCGCTGTCTAACAAGCTTACTTTCTATAAATGCGTCCTGAGCCCTGCAGGTAAACGGAATTACTGCAAGAAGCCACATGCATAAGATTCATGTGACCCAGATCAAAATTTTTAGCTGAATGTGCAAAGCCCTCTGATATATGCGAACGAGGGGCATCGAAAAAGACTGAAGAGTCCCCAAAGTAGGTGATGTATTACAGTTAGTCACTGAAAAATACGCAGAGCAGTTAATTCGAGAAAGACATCGCCACAATGCCAGACAAAAAAAAAAGAAGATTAAAACGATTCCATCTCAAGGACTTGCCTAAATGAACATATTTAAATATAAGATAATATAAGCACCTGCTACGTCATAATAGCTTTTGTTAGTTTTAGTTTCTATAAACAACTTCTCAAGCTGCCACCATGGTCGCAGAATACTTCTTAAATAATTAAATTGAAGATTTTGCCCGAATGTGTCACTGTGCGACGTTCAATTATCTGTCAGTCTGACTGTCGCGCTTTGGAATTCTTATTGGCAAACCTTATTAACGAACAAAATTCGGCTGCCGCAAATTATGTCTTCATACATAAATACTCGTAATATAATGTAAAAAGGAAAAGTGCCCGATGGGATGTTGGGTGGATGGGATGAAGCGCGTTTGCATGAACACATGAAATTCCAGAAGTTTTTTCTTCGCTGGTTTTCTGTTCAAATTGGAAATTCTTTTATTATTATTTCTAATAAGATTATTAGTTCGAGACGTGACTGACTGTTAGCAGGCAACTTTTTGTACTCATTCAAAGAAAGTAGCTCTTTAGAGGTTCAATTAAGGCTCCGGACGTTTCCTTGTTAATTCAAATCGCAGTTAAATTTCTTCATTAACAACGAATCATAAAGATTACAAATGTCCTTTATTAGTTTCCTGTTGCAAGTTTAATTCAAGTGCATGAAATTCGCTGATCCTTTCAATTGTCGCAAGTGGATTTATTTTTTTTTTTTTGTTTGTTTGCCAAACGCGTGTCAACACAGTAGGTTTCCAAAAGGATAAATAAATAAATAATGCGAGCAGTAGTAGCCAATGCAGTCGCATCATCATGTACCCTCAATATTTCAATCTGTCCTGTCCTGTCCTGTTTCCTTAATTCCAATTGCAATGGACAACTGCTGTGTATGACGCGTGTGAGAATTGTTGCAATTTGTTGAAAATGAAACAACAACAAAAAATAATTATTTTAACATTGACGAAGCTTTAATACGCTACACAGACTATTTTCAACTTAAATTAAGAAATATGCTGAACTTTCATGCCTTGCAAGCTTTGTTAACAACTGTTAATTCCTTTTGCACACAGTTTGTGTAGGGTGTCAACAATTGTTTTATTTAAGTACAAATAGTGCAAGGGTTGCCACATCCACATCCACATCCACCAGCCTCTACATCCCATCCCTCTACAGCAAATTGCGATTATTTTGCTACCCTTTTCAACGCTCGCTTTGAGTGCGTTGTTTGTTAAGTTGTATCTAATACTACTTCCTCTTGTTTATCAATCTCTCTAATATGTTCGCTAATTTCGCTCATTTCTGGTGTCAGGACAAGGACCAACAATATAAACAGAGTCGCTCCCGCGGGATTCAACCTGCATCAGCAGCGTGGGCTGTGCTGCTGCGTGTGGCAAGTGTATCAAGCGTTTGTTTATTTTATCGCCAGGGTTTGTTCCGACCGCAGAATATTCATTCCATTTCTCCTCCTCAGTTTGTTTACCCACGAATTATTTAATTAGATTTTTTGATTTTCATTGCGTTGTACGAGTAATTTGAATTGATGTTTGGTTTGTTTGTTTCGTTGTTCGTTGTGCGTTGTGCGTTGAGTTGGACGTCGTTCGCCGCCACGTCTCCAAGGAATTGCAATGCGACAGTCAGTGTGTGAAATACTGAAAAAGTCACACGCTGCTACTCGTACATTTAATGTTGTACATGGTAAACGTTTGTCCTCCAAACTCACCAAGTGCAATCTTTTAGTATATATTTAAATCCTTAATATTTGAACTCTTCTAAGACTTCAAAGTAACTTAAAGTATTACGCCAAATGCCCTCCAACGACTACTATCAGCTGCTAGGCCTCCTAGTTCACTGAACGTTGCCCTGGAACCGATTTCAGAATTGATAGTGCGAATGCATGTTTGCCTTGGACGACCTCTCTGACGGCTGCCTTGTGGGTTCCACTGAAAGGCCATCTTTGCAATTCCACTTGCGCCAAGATAGATTCTCAACTTCTTAGTGGCGCAGCTGATGTTATTTGCAGATGCATCAATTGGGTGTTTAAAGTTGGCGAGATTCTGGCTAAGATGTTGAAGGCCAGTACTATTGGGATGGAGTTTAAAAGCGTCAAACCACGCCAATTGAGAATAGTAACGAACACCCCCTCCTTGCAGTCATCCTGTATGATCGCAGATATTCACGAATAATTCGATGTAGGACGCGTGAGATGGTGTTTGCGCTGTACTTAAGCAGTTCGGCCGGTAGACCATCTGGGCTCAGCAATTTTGTTGTTTTTTAGCTTGCCTTAGGCCAGAGTTATTTCGTCCCCAGTAGGCGGATCAGTAGAAATACTTCTGTTGGGTTTTCGACGCTGCTCGGTGTTGATAATTGCTGGAGTTTCTGACTCAGTTTCATCGATTTCAAAAAAACATCTTCCTGCGTGTCAGTTGGTCTTCGTCATAGTCTGGACCCGTTCCTAGCCTTGATTAGTGGAATATTTGGCTTAACGTTTCCTGGTTCGCTTACCGCTATGTAGACACCACCTGTTCTGCCTTTCTGGCTATGTTTTCCACAGAAGTCCTCTTATCCGAGCGGACTGATTTTTCCGTATACGCCTTTGTAATTCGTTATATGATCCGCGAAGATTGTTGCGGTCGTGCATTGCACATGCCTTTAGCTGTGCTTTCAATAGCCTGCGCTTCTCAATCAGAGTCCAGGTGGTATTACTTATACACGGCTTCCGTCTGAAGTGCTGCAAGTCAACCGTTTTCTCCGCAGCTTGAGTGCACGCCATTTGGAATTGGTGTAGAATTATGACGCGAGAGTGCAGAAAATAGTTCTACTTGGTATTGTTGAAGCATGGCTGGTGTTTCCTGGCCATCGCTGTACATATCAGCTCCTTTATACGCACGCACGTCCTTCAGACAGTTGTGAAATCGCCTGCTAATCAGCACATGGTCGATTTGATTCCTAGTCCGCCCATTGGGGGACTCACAGATGTACATATTTGCCAATAAATATTTAATGGGTGACGCAAAGATCGAGTAGCCAGTCTCTGCTGTTGTTTCTTGCGTACGCCAGCGCGTGTCGACCCATGAACCTCTCAACATTGGTGTTCTTATTGCCGATCTTTGCATTAAAGTCACCCAGTGCCACTAGGAACAGAGCTGATTATAAAGTCGAGAAGGTTATAAAACTCGTCCGTAGAATCATCTGTGTCTGGTTCGGTAGGTGCATAGCATTTCATCGTGACTAGTTAATTTATGCTACACACCTCGTATTGGATTGGAAAGTCTATTCAGATTTCCTTAACTTCCTTCCATCTAGTTTTAGCAACTCTCCTAATGGTTTATAGTTTCAAGAAACATCTGTAACGAAGCTGCAACCTATTTGACTCGTTTATACTTGACGTAGGTTCAAGGAAAAACAAAGCCTTCACAAATCTGCTATAATCAAATTAAATAAAACTCTTATTGAAGATTAAATGTATACAAAAAAAAAAAACAAAAAAAATATATCAAAACATCCTCTAAATAAAGTCATTTCTTTCGACTTGCTTACGCCAATCCATGCATCCACTACTCTAGAACGCAATAAATGTGCGTTAAATGATTACTTGGCCTGTCATGTCCACTACTGCGTCTGAATCATGCAACGCCAACCAAACGTTCTCGCACTCGTACATTGATGCATCATTGATGTCTACTCGGCTTGCCTCCGTGCTCCTCCTTAAGGTCTTTTTATGGTACGAGTAGTCGCCATTGTGTTTGGTGTGCGCAATCCATAAAAATCACGACATCAATTTACTGATTGGAAATTTATTATTATGTCCATCCACATCCAATGAGGCATCTCAGTCTCTAAATCGAAAAATCACAGACATGCCTACACTTACTTAGTTATTGTACACTTGACCGACCGACCGAGCGAGCGACCGAGCGAGCGAGTTGACGCCCACAACTCAAACTTATACGCGTACAATTTCAAAATGTAATGCAGGTCCAGCCATTAGTTCGTATATCCTTGTGCGAGTAGTTTTTATATTATTTACTTTGTTTGTCATCGAACAGTAATAAGTCAAACAGGCTCACATCGTCGGTTGCTTATGACATATGGTATATCGAATATCTATGAATATTGTATTTAATTTTAATATTAATTTGATTTAAGTGCATTCAATTAGGTTTTGAATTGACTCGAACTGCATCGTTTACAGCTAAAGTTGACGAAATGTTGTACAAACATAGAAATTATTGCGATTATTAGGCACTGCTTAGGCATAAGTTAATATTTTACAAAAACTGAACAGTACTGTCTTCGATTTAGCCTCGAATGCTGCCTCAGCTGTTTTTGGTTTGCTGCCATTGTTCACAATCATATAAGGTTCTGGTCATCTGGCCAACTGCAATTCCTGTTTCTATGGCAATAATTTGCTGTGTTATCTGGCAGCTGCAGTCTACGCTTAATGAAGTATCTTTGTAACTCGTTTACTTCATTAAAATACGAATGCCCCCATACTTGGGCTTCATACGTTTGAATGAATCTGCAGGTGCTTTAAAAAGTTTCCATTTTGCACTCAAATTTATATTTCTTTTGCTCAGAAAAGGCTTCCATGTAGCAATTACAGTCACCTTTAATACTGCTTTCTTATTTTTAGATTAATTTTTAACCTAAAGATTCATATTGTGTCGCAATTTTAACCTCAGCTCCTTTGAAATACGACATTTCTCTAATTAACAAGCGACCAACTTTACGAAATACCATTATCTTGGACTTACTCATATTAATCTCCATTCCCCATTTGTCACAGCATAATTCCTGAAGTTTATCAATGTCATCAGATAGTATCGATAGCCGATTTATAATATTTCGTTTTTTTTATAAGTTCAGAAATACCGCTTGGTAACTTTTGGGAGAATTGCTTGTATTTCTTCCTCGGAACAACGACTTCTAGTGTCGCAGATAATGAGAAGCTCCATCATAATATCAATCTCTAGAATTGTAGGAATATTTGCATAAAAAGTGTCCAGTTAGCTTTTGAATAAATTGGAACTGTTTTCTCAATTGTATTCGTTTGGCGAGATGTCTCGATAATAACTGGCAAATGATCTGATGAAAGAGTGGCTGGTTCAGTAATTCTGTTTGATATAAAAAAGCCTAACGGTAAAGCCTTAGCATCATAAGCATCTATGTAGAATTTGATTGTCTTTTAATTATTTTTTTTTTTTTTTTTTTTTTTAGTTTATTGTGAACAGCCGACTTCACCGTAGACACCGGAGGTATTGACTTTCTATGCTTAGAAATTTTTATTGTTAGTTGTTGATAGAAAATAACGGTTAACAGTAACTAATGTATTTTTATTGTTGTTGCTTCTTTAAAAGATAAGCGTTTATGTATACTCGAAGTGCGATCAAGAACGAGACATTCTCAATTTAATTTATTAAACTTGGACGACATCCCCATTTGTTACAGTTTAAAAAAATTTCCCGGCATCCGTTCAAATGGTGCTTTAAAATAGAAAAAAAAAAATTAAGCGTAGACTTTCTCTTTCTCGAAGAAGTTTATTCGGATCAATTGTCGAATAATTCTTTTTAAATTCGGCTTCATATTCTCGACATCGCTCTATAATTTTCGGAACTATTTGTGTTTCCTTTTTAGGCCCTGTACCGAAGGTACAAGACCCTATTGGTTTTGTGCAAATGTATGTAACAGGTAGAAATAATGTTCGGAGACCCCCCCCAAAGTAACCCCCATTATGGTCAGGAGTGATAGAGGAGTCGATATAGCCATGTCCGTCTGTCCGTCCGTCTGTATGAATAGATAGAAACTTCGTGTTTTTTGCATTCGACTAGGACTGCTCCGGAATTTTACAAGTTTATTTTAAAATTTTGCCCATCTGCAAACACATTTAAAAACTGTTTGGAAGCATTGGCGTAAAATTCTTACGGCACTCCATCTAAACCTGCAGCCTTGTTCATCTTTTTCCAATAATTTTTTTAGCTCATGGATTTCTACCGGCTTAACCAGATCTTCATCTTCGTAGTAACATGGTGCATAATGTATTTCAACTTTTCTTTGGCATGGATTCAAAGTGATCCGCGAGAATATTTTTAATTAGAGGTTGATGAATCACTTTATTGGTGAGGTGTCTTGACTTTAACTGGAAGTCTTTTTTGCCCTTTTATGTTCGTTAGGCGAGATCTCCATTGTGTGTGTTTGGCTTTAAAGTCCTCTGCCACACTGTAGCTGTCTCCAAGAGTACCAAAGTACTGTAAATATTGGTCTGGGAGGATTGTATAATGCTGATACAGTGAAATGCCTCAAGGGACGTTTGAGAGGGCAAATCAAATGATTAGGTGGTTTGATTATATTCTGAACTAAAGGTGGTTTTTGCGGCTGGAGCTTCATTTCTTTTTTAAGCTTCACAATTTCAGCTTTTTCGGCCTTGAATGGACGAATATCGGAAACATCTTTCATATTATTTTTGTGTGGCTCCAATTTATATTCTTATTTGTTTGAATTTTGAACTGCTTAGGGCAAGCTTTACCTTGAATTTATTTTCATACGAGTAACCTTTTCTGTTTATACACTTCATCCTGCTCACAGAGATTAGGATTAAAACCATTTTCCAAGTTTCAGAAAAACAACAGAAAATCAAAAAAAAAAAAATATTTGCTGCAAATATGGCAAAGACAAAATTTTTGAGTACGCCATTTGTTTGGTCGATGCAGCAGCATTCATTAACGAGATGAAATTGATTTTCCGGAACGTTGCTCATTGCTCCACACGCAGCGAGTCCAGTCCCAGTTCCCAATTATATTCGCGAATTCAAAAAATATGAAAAACAAATTTCGACGGCAGCCATGAAAATTGAAATTGAAATATCGCGTTTGAGCGCAGCTTATTCAATGTGAAAAGCGACAAAAAATGTCGCTCGGTCGCTCGATGTGAAAATGAAAAACAAATACGAGTACGGAATATGGAAGAGAATATTGTGCAGCAGAACGTGGGTAGGCTGAAGAAAAATTTTGTTTTAAACATCTTCAGGCACGCTATGCAGATGAGCGCTCTAAACTTTATTAATTATCTAATAAAATCTTTTGTGCGTAGAGAACGAAATTAAGGCTTTAATTCTTGGCTTTAAATAATTTTCAATAAAATATCTTTCAAGTAGTACCAGCAAGTCTCGAATATTGAGAAAATAGAGCGTCTAAAACTTTAAGCGTTCTTCATAAGGTTTATGTTTGACAGCCTATTATGAAGTGTTGCAAGAACTTCCATAGTCAAGAGGCGTCGTAAGTACTTGATTATTATGCGGCTAAGTTGTCACAACTGCTTTCTGTCCGTCTGTCAGTACTTTGAATACTTCTGGTATTACCCTCGAATATATGTCACCCATTACTGGAACGCCTCGAGTTTTTCGCTTCTCGCCCATAATTCCCTAGAATATCGCAGCCTCTTGTTTCTCGCATCGTTTGAATGCTTCAAAATGTCAATTGAATATTGCAAATAAAATGAATGCATGACATGACGAGGTGAGGAGAGGTGAGTGGTGACGTGCGGGGTGTAGAGAGAGTAGTACATATTGCGTATGAAATTTCATCACAACGCATAACAGCGAACAACTGCAAGTGATAGAGTGGGAGTGATAGAGTGGATAGCAGTAGATGCGAAATAAAGCATTAGAGGGAGATAGACAAGAGGCAGACTGCAAGCCAGACGGACAGACAGACAACCAGACAGACTGACTGAGTGACTGGGGACAACATTGAAGCATGCCGAGTTGATGAAGTAAACCAATAATGCGAGACTCGAGCCTGTGGCGGCTTTGCAACAGAAAGTGAGATACAAACCGAGGGACAGACAGACAGACATACAGACAGACAGACAGACTGCCAAAGGGACGGACAGTAGCGAAGTGATGCACCTGTATATGACATGTCCTCTCGGTGAGTTGAAATCAGTTGAGTTGAGTTGAGCCTGTCCACCTTCTGCCATCCAACGTGCCCGGCTGCAATGGCTGCTGCTGCTGCTGCTGCTGCTCGAGAATGCATTTCAATTTTGCAATTTGCAAATTTTGCAGCACGAGTGCGCAAATATTTGCTGCAATTGATGATGACACACACGCACGCACAGATACGAGTAGAGCGGCAGAGCGACATGTACTCGTATTGAATGGCATCATAACAGAGCCTCTCAATTCAATTCAGTTCAATTCAATGCAATTCATTGCAGTTCAATGCCTAAAAGTCCTTGGTATGTTGTGGTAGGTGGTGGACACATTGGGCTGCTGCTGCTGCTGCTGCTCTTGCGATTGGACTACAGACAGAGAGCCTATTGAAAATCTTTGATTGGTTACCAATATTTTAATTATGGCGTTCAAAAGTGGCCTTTGTCTGTGTGCAGCCTGTGTATGAAAGTATTTTCAGTGTTCAGTCGTGATAAAAGGAGTCAGCATGAAGTCCGAGAATAGATTTTGTTACTAGAAAAGATAAAAGCAGTCAGCTTGGAATTTTTCCAGAAAAAAAATTCAATTCTTCAATTCAATTCTTGTGAATGATTATAAACATTCTCCCATTGTGTGGAAATTTGCGCACAGAAAGATAATCGCATCCAGTCAGCAGAGGATGCTGAGAGGATTCATGAAATATGGTTCACAGCCGCCCGATTTAAAAAATACTAAAATTCAGGAACTAATTGGCTAACAAATTGCCGTTATGTCTATTTTGATGTATGTATTGTCCAACAGGAATTCAAATTTTATGTTGAGAACAAGGATCTACCGAACCGAACCGAGCAGTCGAACTTTGAAAATGCATAAAAGTCGATTCAAGTAGTATATCTTCGCTCAAGGATCATACTTTGAAGCATTTTATAGACAATCCTTAATAGCTACTCGCGTTGCAGTATAACTCTATGTGGCTTCTGTTATCCAATAAGCAAGCCAGTCCAGTTCAGTTCAAGAATCAAAGCCTGCCAATGACTTACCACAGAAATTAATTTGCATTTCCGTGTTTTAAATGTAACCAACACAGACAGACACTCAACTCAGCGCAGTTGCAGGTGCAGACACTCGAAACAAATTTCATTAAATGAGGATTTAGGAGTACGCCAGACCATACGTTCGCTTGACTAAATTACGGTGAAAGCTCGAATGCTACCTGGCTGCCTACTCGTCGTACAAGCAACTTAGGCGTAATTTCCGTTTGTAAACTGATACGAATTTTCCGTTTCCGATTTCCTCTGCAAAGGTAAAACGGTTGGCAGTTTGCAATTGAAAATATTTTACGTTGATAGCGAACGCTCATTTGCAACGACTTTAACTCCGAAACAACATAAAGGGAAAGGGTCCACAGATGCAGTCCAGGCAGTCAGTCTGCTAGGGAAGCAAATTGCCAAATTAAATAATCGAATGAGAGTTGATTATCTCACGGTAGCTTTAGCATAAAACACGGTTCATTGTTCAGAATTGTTCCTCCAAATATAGACAAATATTAATATACAGGCGTGCTCCCGAAAACAAATGCACTCCAACGACTTCTATCAGCTGCTGAGGATCTTAGTTCAGTCCACATTTCTCTGTACCCGATTTCAGCATGGACCCGAGTGCAAATCCATGTTTGCCTTCGACGACCTCTCTGACGGCTGCCTTGTGGGTCCACTGGAAGGCCATCTTTGCAATGTTGTCGTCTTCTCTGCGCAAGGTGTGACCTATACAATTCCACTTGCGTCTTTTTGAGTCTATCACTACACCCACGTCCGCTGAAATATAACTGTTAAGATATGGAATTATTGAACGAGCATTAGCTTCCAGACTCCGAAGCTTCGCTGCAGCACCACTTTGCGTGTGCGTCATGAAGCAAATATCATCAGCATCGGCTAAGTCGCTAAGCTTCTGATTAAGTCTCTACTGTACAAACTCTGGCACCTCCGGGTTTGTGCGGTTTAGGACTCCGGCGTGAACCACTATGAAAAGCATTGGTGAGAATACACAACCTTGTCGGACAACATTGTTTATAATGAAGTTGGTGCTGTTGTTGCATTTAAACCGCACGGAGATCGAAGTCCACAAGAAGTAGGTATAACGGGGAACTCCACTCAACCGATTGTTCCACAATGATGCGTAGTGCATTAATGTGGTCTACACAAGACCTATTTGGTCGGAACTTATTCTGTTCTCGCCGTGATTGGGTGTTTAAAGTTGGCGAGATTCTGGCTAAGATGATGATGGATGGAGTTTAAAAGCATTATACCACGCCAATTTGAGGATAATGACGATCAACCCTTCCTACCAGTGATCCGGAATGTTCGAAGGTATTCTACCGCACGAATAATGGGTTGAAGGGTGCTGGAGATGGTGTTTGCGCTGTACTCAAGCACTTCGGTAAACCATCTGCCCAGCAGTTTTGTTGTTTTTTACCTTGCTTAAGGCCAGGGTTATTTCGTCCCCAGTAGGCGAAACTGAAGAAATACTTCTATTGGGGTTGAAATCGCCCGCTAATCAGCACATGGTCGATTTGATTCCTAGTCCGCCCATTGGGGGACTCACAGATGTACATATTTGCCAATAAATATTTAATGGGTGGCGCAAAGATGGAGTAGCCAGTCTCTGCTGTTGTTTCTTGCGTACGCCAGCGCGTGGTGACCCATGAAACTCTCGACGTTGGTGTTCTTATTGCCGATCTTTGCATTGAAGTCACCCATCGCCACTAGGGACAGAGCTGATTGTAAAATCGAGAAGCTTATAAAATTTGTCCTTAGAATCATCTGTATCTGGTTCGGTAGGTGCATAGCACTGGACCATGGTTATGCTGCGGAACTTGCTTTTAAATCGAGCTGTTATCATAAATAGGCTTCAAGCTTTTGGCTATTATTATGCCTACACCATTTGCTCGTCCTTGAGTGTGACCACTGTAGATGAAAAGGTGAACTGGTTTTAAAAAGTTCGAGAAATTGAAACTGGTAGCGCTCCATCTCTCTGCATACTTGCGCGAGCTTAGAAGGATCAGAAGGAGAGCGCACATTCCATGTTTCTATTCGAGTCAATTGTTCAAAGCGAATTGTTGTTGTTGTTGTTGTATCCGAGGCTTGTCTCCGTTTCTTAAGTGAGTAAAATTTTTACGGTCCGGTCACTGGCCCAACGCAAACTGTTTTATGTCTGAGGTAGAACATATTGACTTTTATTTAGGAGACTTTGATTGAATTTTTTTTAATTTGTAAAAATTTACGTCGTCGTCTAATCCTCGTCAATAAATCGTATTCAATTTTTATAAAGCTTCAAATGTGACTAAAGTAATCAGAAATACATATATAAAGAAAAGTCGAGCAGATGCTTTCATATGTAAGAAGTGGTTACTCCCGATGGTTTGTGTTTGGTGGCATTTGATTCTGCATGCGTACCAACCAACCAACTGAAGTATGCTCTTTGGTAAGCTGCCAGTGATTGCTTGGAACTTCACAATGTTCCAACAACAACACTTTAGCCAAAATCATGTCCTTCTATCTCAGCCTTAGTCGATTTACAAGCACTACTCGCAGTGCAAACTATAATACTATTTAGTCGAATTGACTCTGCTGCCTCTCACATAGCAGCATATAGTAATATAGAACATTCGAATATACAATAGAGAGCTCTGAACTCTCCAACGCTGATTGCTTGCACCCTAGCACTCAATTATTAAGATGTAAACCTGTGTGTGTGTGTGTGTGTGTGAGTGCCTTACAACACTATTTTCCAACTGAAACCCTTAACATATTGTCTGTCTGTCTGTCAATGTGGATGATGATGATGTCGTTGAGTTGACGCCGATGAAATAACAAACCGGCATTAATTTGATTTTAAGCTAGATTTGCTCTTTGTGCACATCTCTGCACCTGTACGACCAGTGTTAAGCAGTGCAAAGGATGCTTTTGCATCTATATCTCGTAGAAGGTAATAATAGACAACAAGCATAGGCACTCACTCGTAGATAGTTGTTAATTGTTTGTGCATTGCAAATCAATTTAAAAGCTTAAACTCAGAGGGAGAAGAAGAAAGGGATTTCGATTCGACTAAACCGTACTCATTTAGAGCCTACATTCATGAAATAAGTTGAATTAAGTAGATATTCACACGATGCACCACGTCAAAAAAAATCTATTTAGAGAAATATGAGAATTAGAAACTATGTCAAAATATGAACAAGTAAACAAAGAAGAGGTTAGAAATGGAGAAATACAGAAACAAGAAAGGACTTGCCTACTCAGGACAATTTACTTTGACTTTGGCAATTCAAAGCATAAACTGCTGGCGAATTATAAATGGTTTCTGCCATGACATATAATCCAACTTAAATGTAAGCCTAAGCCCAATTGCAGGTGCATTACAGAAATTGCAGGTGAAAGAGTTTTCGTGATATGTTCGCAAGTTAAACTTTCTTCGATCTTAGACGAGTTTTTCCCGACAATCCGGCACTCAATTATGCATCATCGCACCAGATCGAATGCCAGTGTTATAAAAATGCTAAATTAAGTGTTATTAAATGCAAAAAATATAAAAAATAAAAGGCATTGAAATTAAATGTGCCTGAAATGCTAATACGAGTCCTTAACGAGAGCATGAGAAATTGTTGCGCGCTCCCACGCTTAAGAGTTGATTTTAAATAAGATTTCATGCACTTGCTGTTCAATTGATTGTACATGCTACGAGCGTTGCGTGAGGGTGAGGATGAGGATGAGGAGTCAGACCCATAATAGATATAAGTTAGAAAGAAATGACAAAATCTTATAACAGCGCGTATAAAAGAGATAGACAGATAGACAAGCCGTTGAGCAGACGGTCGGGTCGGGTCGGATTGGACGGTTGGTCGATAATAGCAAATAATATACGCATTCGCATATAAGTGACCAAATTAGATTATCTTCCAGAACATTAAACCGATTTTCCAAGCGGCATACAAACACAGACGGACATACGCGGCGTACACATTGGGTCGATGAGTGGAAAACATTAAATGTTGATCACATTAAGGAGTCGTCGCAACAACAGAAACGACAAAAAAAAAAATAACAACCAAGTGACTACAACAACAACTGTCACAATAATAATGCAAAAGGATTTTATGGATGAGCTGTACTATATACGAGTAGTCTACATATATGCATGTGGAGGACCCAGAGTAGTAACAGTGAAAGAAGGAACACAGAGCAGAAGTTAGCCTAGCGACAACAAGAAAAAATCATAATAAATATACATATAAGACTTAAAGGAAAATGTGTGATGCGGTATAAACGAATGTGCTATACGCTACACTTTAGACTAATCAAGTGGGTTTATGTAGAATATTGAGCGTACCAGAAGCCTACTTAGATAAACTATACCAACTAAAAAATTTGGCAAGTTTAAGTTTTTAAGGAACATAGCTGCTTCCTGGAAACTATCTAAAAAAAAAAACTATTTTTAATTAGTTTCTGTACAAAGCAAATCAATGAATGTCACCAATACTATTTGCAAATTCATATATTTGTCAAATTTTATACAAGTAGCGTACAGTGCAGGCACTGGAAGCAAAAAAAAAACAGAAGAAGAAAAAAAGGATTCAACCCTCTTATGTGCTAAAAATCAGGCAGATAGTCAGTCCTACAAACACTTGGACAGGCAAAGAGACAAACAAAACAATTTTAGAATGCAGGCAGTTGTGCGAGGATGCGCATAGAATAGATATGTAGCTCGGCTTGGCTTGGCTTGGTATGAGATGGATTGGAGTTAAAATTCAAAAAAGAGGGAGGTTGCGCTGAACAAGCGACAAAAAGTAAAAGAAGTCATCATTTTTCTGGTCCATCAAATCGTTTAGTTCTGCTATTAGTCATGAGTGGCATCAACGAGTGAACACACAAAATTAAACTGAAAACTGAAAACTGAAATACTGACAGATGAGGAAAAGGGCGGAAAGCCGTCTGCGCGCAAAAAAATATGCATAAATAACGGCACACTTCAGAGAGCCGCCGAAAGAATAATATGCGCGCAATCCTGAATCCAATCCTAAACTATGTACATTCAACGATTGCCTACTAAAGCGAACAGAAAATTATGCGACGAGTATGAAATAAAATATTAAACGAAAGGCAGCAGAAATAATATAGGGTATGTCAGAAAGTTTTTACAACCATCTTCCGGTCATGGTCGCATTTAGAAAGGCACGCCAGCCTGCAGAATCTTGTGTGAGTACGAAGAGATCTCTACATACCTGGTCAATACAACGCGTGTGCGGTTGTCCTCCAATCAAGTTTGGGCCCTGCCCATGTAAACCATGCGTGCTGAAGCTCTTTCATGCATTCGAATGAGGTGTGCAGCCCAGTACAGCCACTGGAATTTTATGCGATGGACTCATCGAATAGCTTGTACAGCTCACGCTTCATACGGCACCTAAATTCGTCGCCAATTCTAATAGCACCGAAAAATCCTGTGAAGAATCTTTCGATCAAAGACTTCCAACGCTGTTTCAATCATGATCTCAATCATGGTTCATGCCTCTGCGCCATACACTTAGGACCGGGAGCATCAGCGTCTTTTAGAATTTTATTTTCGTCTTTCGAGAGAGGGCTCTATTTCTCATTGGCTTGCTCAGCATCTGTTTGCACGCGTGAATCTTCGCCTGATCTCCAGGCTGACGTTGTTGTTGCGGGTTATCTCTGTTCCAAGATAGACAAAAATTTCTACACATGACATATGGTCCTATCAGTGAATCCGTATATGGCTTCAGCCTATTACACAATACTCTCCACAGAATCTTATATCCGACGGAAAGAAGGGGTCTCGTTTCTTAAAGATAGAACAGAGAGAGCACTGAGATTCCAGTCATTGGGTATGCGTTCATCGGACCATATTTTGCATAAAAGTTAGTGCATACTCCTAAGCAACTCTTCGCCGCCGGTCTTAAATAACTTAGCTGGCAGCCCATCAGACCTCGATATAGTCCGGTGGTTCTACAGTAGTGCCATCATTAACTGGTGGTTCGGGTGTCATTTCTCTATCGGCGGAATTGTGGCTTCATTGCCTCCGAGTAGGTTAGAAAAATGACTCCTCCATAATCTCAGTGATTCCTGTTCATCCGTTAGCAGATTTCCATTTTCATCCTTACAGAAAGTTACTCCGGGTTTAAAACCTTCAGTCAGACGCTTGACCTTTTGATCAAATTTTCGAGCTTCATTTCTGTCACGTAACATCTCAACATCCTCAAACTCGCGCCTTTCTTGCTTGTTTTTCTTGTGTCTGAAAAGGCGTTTCTCCTCTCTCCAACTGCAGAGCTCTCTGAATTGAAGCGTTCTTCTCTGCAGTAGCATTGCGACACTCCTCGTCGTGCCAAGAATTATTCACAGGTTTTGTATAACCAATGACATCCTAGGCAGCCCTATCCATGGAACAAGTGATATGCTCACATATATCTTGAGGAGACGCAGATGTTTCTCGGAGCAGTCGGGAAAGTGTGTTTGAAGAGGCTTCGGCGGTCTGTTCTGATTGCAACTTGCTGACGTCTAGCTTTCGTTGCATGTTCGAACGTGCGGCGTGCACCAAGCTGAGCCTAGTGCATACCTTGGCTGCTACCAGATATTGGTCCGAGTCAATGTAGCGTTCGCATGTCCAACACGCTCAATGAGTGCCTTCCGTCAATGAAAACATGATTAATTTGGTTGCATGTAATTTGTTCTGGACTCAGCCATGTAGCCTTGTGGATGTTAAGGTGTTGAAATCTGGTACTACGAACTACCATGTTCCGTCCTGCAGCGAAATCGATTGCCTTTCTCCATTATTGGAGGCCAAATTTTCCGACAACTTACTGACTTACCCTCGTTACAAATCTAATAAAAAAAAAATAAATAAAAAATAAAATCAAATATGCAAACCAGCCAAGGCGTCGGACGTTAAACGAGAGACTTGATCTGACCGAGTATGGGTGGAGCATTAGGAAGGCCACAGCATGGACGACATTTTTCGAAATCCTTTTGACACGAGAAATTCTTGCACAAACACACACGCAGCGCCAACGAAAGCAAAAATTTTAAAGAAGAGCAATAGCTGGAAAAAGAAATCTTAGCATTTACAAATCATTTGCTGAATGAATCCATTTAGAGTCGGTCGGGACGTGGGTGGGCGTGGGCCAGGCATGGATTTTGTACGCAGAAGCACAAACCGAGAGACAGTCGTAGAAAGTCAGACAGTTGGAGACAGAAGTGAAAGTATTTGCATTGGCTTTGGTTTTCTTTGTCCTTTATGTCCGTTGATGCACTACACATGTTTTGTGTATGGGGTATATTGAAATTGTTTAAATGTTTGGCATATCCAAAAGAAAATATTTTATATGCAATCCATTAGGCGAGAACTTGTCTAATAAAAGGATTAAATTAAAATTAAAAAAATTTATTTAAATTTAAATAAAAAAATTCCAGGTAGGCACAAAATGTTGTAAACTAGATTCGCGCAACAATAGGAAAAATCGAAATTTGCAAAGTAGGCCCTTATAGTTCCTGAGATATGTAGCTTATGCTTCCAGATGTGCGGATGGTTGGACAGACGGACATGTCTATATCGAATCAGCTTTTTATGCTGATAAGTTTATTACTCGCACGTTCAATCGTTCATTACACCCCTCTCGCTTTGTTTGCTTGTGAAGCGTATTAAAGTTTCGCATACACCACAGTTAATATTTGCTATAAGTCGCACATTTTAAGAACGATTGGTGGCCATTTCGATTTGATTGCGTTCAATTTTTTGCCTTTATACTCGCAGTTGAGAATAAAACTTTCCATTTTTGTGTAAAGTGTTGGCTAAGTGCGGTCCTTGTCTCGCTAAGCTGTGCTATTTTGAAGAGTTTTTTTTCTTTTTTTTTTTTTTGGTATATAAATATTTGCATATCGTGTGGCTTCTTAGGTAAACATGCCATCAACACTGTAACACATTCAAGATACTCCTGCAAATGCGCTACCCATGAATCATAAGGTTTTAAGCACTCCATTGGGTTTGAGTTTTCCTATTAGCTCACCAAGAAGCACAAACCGTTGTCTGTACTTCAGTTCTGATTATTAAAATATTTACTGTTTAATCGTCTCGCAATGTTATGCAATAGACGCCGCCTATTTTAATGATAGGCAGATAGTCTGAGACTGCTGAAGCTAAGTCAGAAGGTTGGCAGCTAAGATAATGGGATGACAGTCGAGTCTTTCTAAGTAATTTGTGCGCTGTTTCCTTATTTCATCTAATATCGCTGGTTGGTATTTCTAAATCTTTGTGGATCTCCATGGAGCTTCGGTGATTTTTCTTAGAGTAAGATTTTGATGCACCACAACTGTATGCCATACATAAGTCCAGACTGGTTTTAATATCGCTTTGTACAGCAGAACTTTGTTTTCTAGACTTAGTCTGGATCTATGAACTAAAAGCCAGTCCATTCGGGCAGCTTCCGCTTTGCTGAAATATGGGCTTTCCAAGTCAGCCTTTGCCTAAATACTTAACTGTACATGGCTTAGGTATAAGTTAGCCATTAAAACTAACTCGATCTTCCGAGTCTTTGCAGAGGTTGAATAATATATTATGTTCCATTTGTTCAATCAATCTTGAAGTTTGCCCATGTATTCTGCTCTCGCAGAAGAATCTTTTGAAATAAATGCTGTATCATCCGCGTAACCCCTTCACAGTTTAGGTTAGGCATTTCTGCAGTGTTTAGAGTGTAGAGTAATGGACCAAACACCTTCTTCCTTGCAGTACTCCAGACTTTATGTTTTTTAAAGACGAGTGGGTACCGCTCCTGTAGATACAATCTGAAAAATAAATATTGTGATGCAGCTAAAAGTTTCTTTATTTTATGGAGAAGACCTTTTTGCCATACGCTATCGAAGGCCTGGTTCACATAGAGAAATGCCTTCAATTATTTCTTTCACAACTCTGTGAATCTGTTTCGGAGTCTCATGTCTACGTCGAAACTCAAATTGATGTTGGCGAGGTATATTTCGATCGATTTGTGGAAGAACTCTTCGAAGAAATATTCGTTCGTGTAGTCAACAAACTGATGGAGCTACGATACGAAGACATTTCATTTTCTGGTAAACCAGGCTTGCGGATAAGAATTATCTTCGCAGATTTCCATTGATTTGGAATATAGCCAAGCCTGAAGCAGTTATTAAAAAGGAGAACATGCAGTAGTAAGTATTTTTGTGGAAGTGCTTTAATAGTTGCTGCATCAATTCCATCAATTCCATCGTACCCAGCCGACTTCATCATACTCAGACGACTCCATCATACTCAGACGACTCCATCATAGCCAACCGACTCCATTTTACCCAGACGACTCCATCATACACAGACGACTCCATTATACCCAGACGACTCCATCGTGCCCAGCCGACTTCATCATACTCAACCGACTCCATCATACCCAGACGACTGAGAGAAGAGGGCTGTGTGTACTCAGTTCACAATCTCTAATTGATTCTTCAGAGAAAAAGGTGTGAATTGCTTTTGAAGGTGAATAGCGAAGGATTCTGCTTTTTCTTCATTGCTGTGACACCAACTTCCATTTGAATTTTTAATAGGAACTATACGCCGAGCAGGACGTTTTAAATATTTTGTAGCTTTCCATAGGTTGTGTTCAGGTCGGTCCATGAGGTTCAACATTTTGAAGGAAATCTTCAATTGCATCATTTTTAAGATCTATGAGCCTTTATTTGAGTTTCTTCGCAACTCTGTTTAGGGCATTTTGTATCATCGGAATGTCGCAGTCTTATTTTTACTTCGATTTCCAGGTCCTTTATCTCTCTTTGGAGTACAACGAATAGTTTCAGGTGTTCTAAAGTTATTTGTTCTCGTCAAAGGTGTAGCAATGTCAGCGGCTTCTTGAATTTTTTTATTAAACTATTCTATTGTGTCGTCACTCGACATCCTTTCCATCCTTTATTTGGTTCAATGTTTAGATTAATTTGACTGTCTAACCAGCATCCGATTGGATTGCATCTATTGAGAACTAAATTAAGAGGAACGGTAATATGGATGAGAAGAGCTGATTGGTCTGCGCATATATAGGTCTTGTAGATCAGAGATTGTTACTCGTCTTTGGTCGAGTCCGTAGGCCAGAATGTTGGATTTGCTGTGGTAAGAACTGAGTAATTGTTTGTGGAGACACATTTAAGCAATTCTTTTCCTTCAGGTTTATCAGCTCTTGCGCCCCACCAATGAGAAAATTGTTGACTAGTCTACTAAATATGGACTGAAACATATTTTTGGAGCATGCCATGATAAATCAAATATTTTTAAATTGGACAAAAAAACAATTTTGTTCTCGGCGATAACTCACTTTTAGCAAAGGAAGACAAAAAGGGGGCGTAGCAACGCAAGCTGGGTCCACTAGTTCCTAATTAATTTGTAGATGTATGCATATACGGCATCAAGAGTTGGTCGTTATAGAAAAATTGTACTTCCGAAACGGATGTCACTGATACAAAAATTTGAGTCGATGTAAACATGTCTCTCGATCGGTCGGTCTGGCTGTCCGAATGAACACTGAGAGACCACTTAGAGACCGGAAAAGTTAGAATCTTCGAGTTTGGATTTAAGTCTCTCCTATTCCCACTCCACATACATAAATACTTAGTATTGAACTAATGTGTCAATCCCTCTTGTGTGGGTTATATCGTATCCAAAAAAAACCTGCCTCTCCTTGCTGAATTTTTGTATGAATTTTTAGACCCTGTACCGAAGCTACAAGAGCCTATTAGTTTTGTGTATGTAACAGGTAGAAATAATAGTCAGAAATACACCAACCACCCCCCCCCCCCCAAAGTTACCCCCATTATGGTCAGAAGTGATAGATAAGTTGATATAGCCGTGTCCGTCTGTCTATCCGTATAAACAAAAGCATCTCGGAAACGGTAATAGATATAGACTTCGTTCTTTTTGCATTCGACTAGAACTTCGCTGGAATTTTACGAGTTTATTTTAAAATTATTTGCTATAATACCGTACTTCGCTATTTAATTTAATTAAGAAATATTAAAATTTTAATAAATCTATTCTGTATTCTCCTTTTCAGGTCTGGTTTCAGAATCGTCGTGCTAAATGGCGTAAAACTGAAAAGGTCTGGGGCGGTAGCACCATTATGGCCGAATATGGGCTCTACGGGGCCATGGTACGCCACTCTCTGCCGTTGCCCGAGACGATACTGAAATCGGCCAAAGAGAACGATGCAGTGGCACCGTGGCTACTAGGTATGGAACAAAAATGTAAATGCAATAATTATATCGAATGAAATATATATAAGACGATATATTATATAAGAAGATATAGGACTAACGAGTACGAAATACCTCATCACAAAGGATTCATTTGTTTTATATTACGATTATTAAGCGAACAGTTGTGCAAAGGGCACGCTAATTCGCAGCGTTGCGGATTAAAATCGCATAACATTCAATAAGCGAATTCAACCCATTTTAACTACCAGCCACCAGGATTTCTTTATCTCTGCGCCATAATTGTGAACATATTTGAAGTACATGTTTGCGAGCGTATCGTGCAGTCTTCAGACTAGTCTCCTTGTCATATGTTGCGTAACATTCTGAACTGACGACGGCGATGATGATGATGATGACGATGATACGAGTGATGATACCCTGCACAGTCCAATGTCAAGTCAATAATACCCCCGGTCGGCCAACCCTAGTGAAATACCGCAACAACAATAAAGACAATCGTTTGTGCGACGGCCGCCAAAATGACTTTGCGGATTAGCAGCTACCAAAACGAGTCATTGTGCTTAACAAGTGTTTCTGCCCCGTAATGTGGCTGTTGTACGATTTACTACTTTCCACCCTCTGCTCTCTGGGTAGAGTTTGACTTTTTCGTTATAAAACTTTCACAGGCTTTTATTTGTTAATAATCGCTTAATAAATGCAAAAATACTCAAACAACCCTTCGCCTTCACCAACGAACACAAAATCGACCTCAACGACATCATTTGTTGTATGCCGTCGTCGTCTACGAGTAAAGCATCATCGCTGTCACACTACATATTTATCGTTTATCTATAATGTTCGAGCGATTTCCCATTGGGACATTTGGCATTTTATGCTTAGCTTTCTATAGAATTGCACTTGTTCTCAGAGGCGTGCGGAAAAAGGGAGACTAGACATCATTGGAGAGAATACATTAACGAATAGTGAAGTATTATCACACTTGAACAGTTCTTCCGTAATACGGTTTGAAAAGTTTTCTGAATTAGAAAATTCCTCACTGGAACAAGTTCCGTACCGAAGACATACGCAGTTTGAAATATTCCCGAAAAATCTTTGTTCATCACCTTCGCCTGTAATATATTGTATACCAAAGCAAAGCATCCTCCTTAACATCGCCGGCACTGTTGCAACTGCTCTTCCCACCCCTTTTCGAACAAGCATTTTTGGTGGCAATTCTTATTGGAACACAAAATGTTGTTGTTGTTGGGAGTTTTTTTTTTTTATAATGCTTTGGGTGTTTCGCAAATTAATTTTCTCAATTTTATATTGACTAAGGCCTTTTGTTGTTCGATGCGATGCTTGCAGCAGCTACCACACAATAGTATCTCTGAAAAGGAAGCACGGAGAAGGGTGTTTGATGCACCGCTTCCCCTGACAGTGCAACCATCTCCTCGGGTGTCGGTAATTGTAAGTGGCTTAGCCAGATTAAGTCGATAATATTGTTCAAAAAAATGTGCTCAATTATTGACTTATTTATTGCTTTCAACTGGCTACTAATATGAAAATTAATGCAGGAGGGCGGACACTGAACTCTTCAAATATTTTTAATTAAGTTCGTGTGTTGACTGGAGACAAAAGAGCGTTCAAAAACTACTTTGCGGATTTTCAAAGAAAAGCTTAGCTAGAGACATTATTAAATATTTGTGTATTAAGCCTCCTGAGAGAGCGCTGCTCTAAATAGCTATTAAAGCGTGCTTCTTGCTACACAGTGTAGCCACAATACGGAGAATCCAGTGGTGACGTAGCAGGGCATGATGCCGGGTAGTATTCCATAAAATTAAAAAGTTTATTTGTTGCTGCTGAACAACTGAGTAACCTCTTCTCTTTCTACATTCTGTTGCAGGTATGCATCGCAAATCAATCGAAGCACAATCTGCACTTCGCGATGATTCGGGTGTCAGTGATCATGAGGACTCCGCAGGATCTAAATCAGCACTCTCCGATGAACTACGTACACATTCGCGTGCGCTTAGTTCCTCTAATGAATCGTTGAATGTGGTTAGCCCGGCACCATCGAATTCAACGGCAAGCACTGGCATTGCATCGGTCGGAAATCAAGGTCAACAGCTACAAAGTGGGCTGCACGGCGGAGGCTGCTTTACACATGCGCCGCACTCAGCCTCATCGGCTGCGACAACACCCACAGCGACTACGGTTAGCTCCAATTCGCCACACATTGAACTGAGCAGTCCGTCGCCGCATACGCATCCACCACATATGCAACAGCAACAGCAACCAGGGTCAGTGTATGCCATGCATTCACCCGTTTCTGCGAGCAACATTGTGGTACAGCAGCCTCCGGTACAAGCAGCGCCACCTCCGCCATCGTATCACCCGCTACTGGATGCTGCCAATGCTGCTGGTGCCGGAGCAGCTGCCGCAAATAGCAAAGATTTTCACATGATTATGAATTCAGCAGTTGCTGCCGCCGCAGCTGCTGCTGCACAGCGTGAGCGGGAAAGAGAACGCGAACGGGAGCGGGAGCGTGAAAGGGAGCATCATCACTTGGCAGCAGCAACAGCGGCAGCACTGGAACACGATCCAGATGCATTTAGGTGTGTTTCGCCACATACGAATATTAAATTATTTTTTAGCATAAACTTAGACAATGTTACGAAAAAAGGGACGAAATTTGGTATACACGTTAACGGCATCAGGAAAAGCAGTCTTTGAATGTTATGTTGCTTGCTTATAGAAATAAACTCCTTAAACTAAACTCTCTCTCTCTCTCTCTCCCTACATAGAAACAACTCGATTGCCTGTCTGCGTGCCAAAGCACAGGAGCACCAGGCTCGACTATTAAACTGCGGCGGAAGCGGCGGACTCTTTCTTCAAGTTCGCTCCTTCGCCACTGCACACTGTGATCTCGAGAAAACCATGTCCATGGCGGCTGCAGCAGCGGCAGCAGCATCGCTTGAGGAGCATATTGTCACCAACAACAACAACAATAAAAACAACAACCTACAGAGCTTATATGGTGCTACAACAGCAGAAGCAACAACAATAGCACAACAACAACGCCAGCAGAAACAACATGAGCAACACCAGCAGCTACTACAACAACAAATCAAATTAGAATTGATCAGCGGCAGCAGCATGACGTCATCCTGCGAGGACATTTGACACTTTTAAAAGCGATTGCGTTTGTCTGTTTGAATTTCTAATATCTCCATTAAATTGTATCCAAACAAATATTAAAAATGCGAAAGTAATTCAGTCTGTCTGCTACATCCTCTCGGGAGAAGTAAGATCCACTGGAAGAGTGGGCCTGCCGCGGGTCAAGCTAGTCTTCAGTCTTGTCCGTAATGTTTCCAAGTAGGCGTGGCAACACTATTCCAATATGCATCATAAGCGCATTTTCTCCCGTTAATCAAAGGAGCACAGACTATATAGAATATATTCAATATCCGATTTTAAAAGCTAAAACCAAAGCACGTACATATGCAAAGAAGGTCGATTTGCACATTTTTTGAAAATGTCGAAAAGGAATAACATTTTTCTAAACTTAGCTTGTAACAGTATTTTTTTGTATACCACCTACCAATCTTTCTCGAAAGTTTGTTACCAATTATAAGCAGAATTTTTTTTTTTAAATTACCTCTAACTGTAAGTAATATACATATATCTAGCATATAAAATTATTAAAGATATAATAAAAAAAAAATATATATAGTAAATAGTTGTGAAGTTTTTCTTGGAGTATTCCGGAATCGTGCCGGACTAGAAATATTCGGTGATGCAACGTTTTACAAAGAAGAACTCGCGGATAAAATGTGTATCGCGGAGAAACGAAAGCCTAAAACCTCTCAATATACAATATACAATTTTTCAATAATCCGAACTCCAAACTCAACATTCTATGTGGAATGATGGCAATGCAGACACATCTTCTCCAAGCCACTCTGTCCAAAAAATGAATTCCAACTAACATATTGGATTCTGGAACGCTGATGGTCTGAGGTATTCATCCAAACGCATGGAATTAATGTCAAGCTTATCAACGAAACACATTCAACTACCAGATCCTACCATAATAAATAAGGATTTGATATCTGCCAATCATCCGGACGATAGAAGCACTGGAGGAGCTGCTGTTCTCATAAAGTCTGATATAAACCACTTTCCCGTGTACTACATGTGATTTCGGAGAAATAATACTGGCCTCAGTTTATTGCCCACCCAACTTTGATTAGAGCTCGACAGAATTTTAGGATATATTTGACGAACTTGGTTCAAATTTTTTGATTGCTGGTGAATGTCAAACATCTCCTTCGGGGAGCAAGTCGTGCACATCTCATTTCGAATAAAAATCTGCAGGTGTTGGCTACTGGTTCTACGGTTCTACGCATTTTCCGTATAGTAACCAAACACCCAATTTATACAATTTATACGGGGATGTCAACGTCAAGAATTTCTATTGCTGATGTCGTGTATCTAAGTTCTGAACACATGCCGTTAATCATCGAATTATGCATGGGTGCTCAATTTTCAAATTTTTACCATCTTGCGCGAGGATCTATCGTTTTCAGTTAAAACTGGATCAGTTATTAAACCTCAACTTGGAGATAAATAGATGCAGAATTATTCCAAAGGAATATATAAACAGCACCTAATTTTGCGACACTTGGGCAACGTCCTCACAATCCTAGCTCTCCACATAGGACGCTTATGACACCTCAAGTTCTGAATCTAGTAAGGCTCAAGCGTAGTCTTACGCGACGCTTCATGCGAAGTCAGAATGAACTGGACTACAGAGCGTGGAAACGGGTTGCTTCTGATCTACGCAAAAAGTGACCTCTTCGATGAATTGTGGCGCAACGCAGAACCAGACAAATCCCACGGATATAAGTTGTGAAGGTTTACTCGAAAAGTTATACAAATGCAAGATAGCCGTTCTGTCGAGGAGAAAGCTGAAACTTTTACCGACAGAGACTAGAAAATCATTTCAAACCATTCGATGTGCCCTTACCAGCAGATCTGAACCACTTTGGACAAACTTTCACAACCATGCTCTCCACTGCCAAGTGTTGATCAGTTCATGGTATTCTGTTCCTCGTGCTCTTAATTAATGCCATGTTACGATGATACTGAAACCCGGAAAGCCCCAAGAACAGGTCGACTCATACAGTCCGATCAGTCTGCACCCATTATTCGCGAAGCTATTCGAAAGAATATTTCTGGATAGTTTTTTGCCAATTTTGAATGAAAGAAACATCATTCCAGATGGTCAGTTTGGTTTCAGACAACAGCACGGCACTCCAGAGCAAGTTCACAGAGTCGTTCATCACATCCTTGATGCCTTTGAAGAGAAGCAATGCAGCTGTGCTGTTTTCTTAGATGTTCAACAGGCTTTTGACCGAGTTCGGATTGAGGGACTGCCAACGGCTTATTACAGTAAAATCTTTATTATTCGAACGAAGTTTCCTGTAAGACCAATGTTTGCTGGTGTACCTCAGGGTGGTGTACTAAATCCAACCCTTTTTTCATATCAAAACCATTTGGCGAACACATGCTGCTTGCTGGTATAATGGCAAACTCTAATTGCCCTGATGCTGCTTCAGAATTTCTTCAAGAATATTTGGACCTCTTGCATCAATGGGCTACGCGGTCGAACAATACCTCGGTATGATATTCAACAAACTAACACGGAAAAAAACATTTAACTATGATAATCAGCACATGACATCGAAGAACTTCGTTCAGATCCACTAATTTTGGTCTTTTTTTTTTTTTTTTAAAAGCCAGAAATATCTTACCAGCCTTTCTCTCGTGCCCCATTGACAGCCTTTAGGGCCTAAAACAACTTGTTTTATTGGTTCTCCGATTTCTGCAGTATCCGAAGGAATACCAACATAGCTAACAGTACCAACATGTGTTGACCAACCTGTTGCCATGGAACTAGGAGAAGCAATTGTACTTTGTGCTTCCACCTGTTTTGACCAGTGAGGTTTTTTGTGGTTAATTTGGTCTTCAACTCTTCGTTTTGTTGTTGTTCAAAAAAAGCCCTTATATCTATCGCGAAACTGCAGAAAAGGCGCCTATTTTCAGAGCGACTCAGTGAAGCTTTAGCTCAAGAATATATAAAAAAGCGTAGTCGGCTTCCTTACGCAGAGACCTCTTCATCATTTGTACGAAGAATTTCAGGAGAGAACAGTGTATCACCATCTACGCATTCGCATTCGCCTTCTCTAAAGCGGCAATGCGCTAGTGCACGAAAAAGGTGAAAATTTTACACATTGAAGAAGAAAAAGAGCTTTACTGACTGCAGTACCTGCATACGTAAAACTTCTTTGTCCACAAAATATCCATATCACAAACACTAAAAAACATTGGTTTTTTTACCAAAAAAAACTTAAATTTCCTTAATATAAAAATATTCAGTTATACAATTTGGATTTTGAAGTAAAGTCAGAGCAGAGACAAGTTAAAGCCACATTTTCCTGCCATCCTATTCTATCCTATTTACCATTCTGTCCTTCTATTATTTAGTAACTGTATTTTCCAGTTATTGCTATCGAAAATGTGCTATCGGTCGTTTTATCCGCTATGTGTACCCGTTCCCATGAACAGCATGACCCGGCATGACCATTCAACCCGACTTTAGACCGTTATAAAACTGGATTGAACGGTCATGCCGCTGGTCATGTCGCTAGTGGGTACGGGCACAGACAGCAAGCACGTGTGAGACAGTAAATAGGTATTTAGTAATGCGGAAAAGAGTTGCACTATATTTTATAATTAGTACAGATTATAACCAGGAGGAACTGGTAAAACAAATATTTGCAACCATCTGTGTATAGGAATGGATGTTCATGTGATCGGGGGAAGTCAACGTGTTAAGTTTGCTCAAAATCGGAAGGGCTATGCCAATTGTGACAAATTCTAAATCTCGCATGAAGAATATTTGTAGAGGCTCCTGGGTAATGCGGCTTCTTATGTTGCGAATGCCTCTTACGAGATGTCTTAGCGATGCAATTTCTGACTGAATTACATACTTCAATTGTCGTAGAGTGGTGAATATTTTTGGCGACTACCCCTACGACTTTATCTTGTTTTACTGTAAAGCATATATGTGCATATATAATAAGTTGAGTCTACATAGCACTGTCCGTGATTACTTTGTAAATGTGAAGAACGAGAAATAGTAGAGTATGAGAGCTAATAGACCGTTCGTAATTGAATATTTATACTTTAATATGCTCTCCTTAAGTAAAGTGTTTAAGTTGAACGTGCCTATGTGGCACTAGAAGACCTAAAACAGCCACTAAAAACGGCATCTTTAGTGCTGCTTACGCCCTTAAGTCCTTTGAGCTATAATACTCATACAAATATATAAGGAAACTTTTAGAATAGCTTTGCTTGGTGAGAACAAGCATTACTCTACCTTGTTGTGAAACACCACTTCTTGGAATACCATTTAGACACCACTTCTTGGAATACCATTTAGAATACCACTTAGAATATCAGTTGGAATACCACTTGGAGAAACAGTTGGAATACCACTTGGAACACCAGTTGGAACACAATTAGAAATAACAGTTGGAATACCAATGGGAACACTATTAGGAATACCACTAGGAACACAAGTGGGAACACCTCTAGGAACACAACTTGGAATACCACTTGTAATACCACTTGGAACACCACTTGAAAAATCTATTCTCAACAGTTTGTTTCACGAAAAATTTAACAAATATCTTCTTCAGTTGTAAGTACATTTCTTGGGCCATTTCGAAAAAAAAAATCATAGAAAAAAATTCACTTTTTTTACTCATTTCGAAACAAGAAACCACTGAATAATTGACATATTCAAACTTTGTTTTTTTTTTCTATTTTCAGATAACAAACAATATTTCTTTTCACCAAAACTGATTTCATATATCTTTTAAAAAAAACTTGCTCAATGCGAATTTTGTAAATCTGTAATAGAAGTTTCTCATTTCTCATATTTCTCATAAAGAGCGCAGATTAAAACTAGACCAAGACAAAGTAATTCTTTCTACTTTATTATAGTCTTGAGAAGTCCATTGATTGATTGTTCGAAAATATGAATCTCTTCTCTTTTTTTTTTTTGTTGTGGTGGTCTTGAAAAAGACCGATTTGTGAACTGAGGAGAGCACCAACAGCTCCTCTGAGGCGTATCTGAATAAACTTCTGTTAAAATTTCGGTGCTTTTCGAAATTGTGCTCCTCTGCATAGCGAGAAGCACATAGTGCCTCAAAGGATTTTGTGGTACTACATTTTTTTTCAATAAAAATCATTAACAACAAGTAAAAAAATTACAGTCCTGCATAACCGACTGTAGGAGGCCCTGTACCAATAGTACAAGTCGCCTAACAAACACATTAAATGTTTGCCTAGCTTATGACCAGTGAGCAGTGCAAAACAAAAAGCTAGGAAATTAATAAGAAAAAATTATACTAACGAAAAGTATTTTGCTCCTCCCACTTCAATTCAATTGCTTATAAAATCGGTATTTATTATCCGATTTTGATGAAGTTTTGGGATTTTAGCTTAGAGACACCTTATCTCTATACTGACATACTTAATTTTGTTTGTGCCGAAGAAATTTTTAAACTTGTGGTAGATTTTATGGTGATAGAGAGGGAGTAGCAAATTTTTAAAATAAACTCGTAAAATTCCGGCGAAGTTCTAGTCGTATGCAAAAAGAACGAAGTCTCTATCTATTATCGTTTCCGAGATACTTTTGTTCATATGGACGGACAGCCGAACATGACTATATCGACTACTCTATAACACTTCTGACCATAATGTGGGTAACTTTGGGGGTTTTCCGACTATTTTTTCTATCTATTACAAAAACTAATAGGTACAGGGTCTAATAACAAAAAAAAAAATAGTTTCTTGATTTTCTTAAAACTGTGCAAATGTTTGTTGACAGACCCCATAAAGTAAATATTATATAATAAAGAAGAGCATCAAAAGTCGATTTAATATAGATATGCCCGCCAGTCTGTCTGGCTGTCCGCTTTGAAAGATCTTGGAGACTATACATTATTCAAATTGGTTTGTTAAGCCTGCTCCCTAAGCGGTTAATTCTTATAAATTATTCTCTGATTCGATTTAAAAGTTCAGATTTACCGCAGACTTTTGAAATCTTGACTTAACGGATTTTTATTTAATCTTCTAAATTTTGTAACACTTCCTTAGATATGCCAAATTATTTCTTTACCTTTTCTCCCGGTCCACATGCAATTCTCATTGCTGTTGAACAGTGTAAAATTTTAAGTGAACAACCACACCAAAAAAAAAAAGAGCAAAAGTACCAACTCATATACACTTTCATGCGCTCTTAGCTTACTCTTCGTACGTCCTCAAGAGAAACGCGCGCAAAATGTGACAAAACTTCGGTCATTCACCTTCACTTAATACAACAACAACAGGAAAAATTAGCAGTTAAAAAACTTACAACAAAACGAAATCATTTACAAAAAAAAAAACAAAAAAAAAAAGAATATTAAGCAATCGAATGTGCATGCAAGGGACGACAGAGGCGCTTAGTCACCTGCACTATCAGCTAATTTTATTTTCCTATCATTTATATTTATTTATGTATGTGCTTTGCAATTATCAGCGCTTTTCATTTTCTTTGCTTTATTTTTTCTTTTTCAAATTGTTGTTGTTGTTGTTGTTGCAGCTTTATCAAATTCCTTACATGAACATTTTTCATTTTGTGTTTGTTTTTTTTTTTTCTTCTTTTTAATGCAAAGAACGGCAACCACAACGTGGAGTCGAGCGTATGACTATACAAATACATATATATATATATATGTCTTATATTATATATAGTAAGTAGTATATATTATGTACAAACGTCGTCGCCACTCATACCGCAACAACAACAACAACCACAACAGCAGCAGCAACAACAACAACAGCGCAAATGTAAGTAAACCCTTTGTAAAGTGAATGAACTTTTCTCTTCTTGTTTTTGTTTTTTGTTTTTTTTTTTTCGTTTTGTTTTTTCTTTTCCGCATGCCGCATACACTTACTCATTTTTAATACTCTCTGCACTCTCGCTCACTCATTCTACGACACATTTCTTTTTACAATAAATGAAATAGAGCTGCCAGACTGCGCGGTTTAAAAAGCAATTTGAATGATGTAGAAGCAAAATTTATGGAATTATATTTTTTTAAATTAATAAAGTCCTTGAAGTACGAATCCTTGCTACTGTTAGTACTGCTACATTAAGCTGAGATAGTTATGTCAAGTACTACATATATAGTAGCTGCTAACTAAAGCTTATAACGCAGATTTTTAACGCAATTAAAAAAAATAAATTATTCTAACTTTTAAACTTCAGATTAAAAAAAGTTTAATTTAAAATAATAAAAGTTTCACAAATTTCCACTGAAACATATAAAAGCGCATCGTATATGGCAACACTGTCTCTGTGCTGTCCAACTTATTTGCTCTTTCGCACTCACTCACTCTCCATTGCTCTTACAATACGATTGCGAGCGAGCGCGGAAAGTCATGGGCAACATGTTTTGTTTTTGTTTTTGCCACATTCGCCTTTGTCACGCGCTCAGAGTCAGACGTCAGAGTCTAACGGCAATTGTGCGTGGTTTTTGAAAATGCTTTGAAACTGTTTATCGTGCGTGCGTGAAAAAAAAAAATTATTTTAAAAAAATCAAAAAAAAAAATCTCATTGAATTTGTTCAAAAGGTGTAAATGTTTTTGTTTTTTTTTTTGTTGTTTTTTATCCAACGAGTGCATATAAGAGTAATCAAAAAATAAAAAAAAAAATGTTTGTTGCAAAGTGTTTATTGTTTTTTTCTGTTCTGTTCTTTCAAAATCAAAAGCTTAAGTTGCAGCAATAAGCAACAACAACAACAAAAATGTGTTTCAAATATGCAAACCAAAAGAATTAACAACAAAAAAAATTAACAACAAAGAAATTTAGACAAAGCGAGATAGAGAGAGAGAGAAACAAGCAAATGATTCCTTCCACCTACAAAAAAAAAATATTTTATTAAGAAAATGCATAAGAAAAAAAGTCAACCTGGCTGCTGAATGCTGTGAAGTGAAATGTTTCTGAAATACAGCGCCATACTCGGAAAAATGTTGCATTTGGAAATTTTTGATTCAATTACTTAAACAAAAAAAAAAAAAAATCTCAATGAATTTTAAGATTTTTAAAAATTAAACACGAAGTGAACGAAAGTCAATGAAATGCAATACATAAGCAATTCCTGCTAAATCTCGAAATTGCGCCAATCTATATGTAAATTTTTTTTTTTTTTTTTAAGTGACACTTCTTACCCAATTGGATATAACTGCAAACAATACTGCTTGGATAGATCGATTTAGTGCAATCTTACACAATATTTGGATATAAACAATTTATGGAAATCTTGTAAATAATCTTGGTAAGTTGAGGGGTCTACACTGCTTAAAGTAATATTTCCCCTTTTTTGGTTGGTGTGTACTCAAGATGATATAACAATGATATAAAGGGAGCCGCTACGAACTAATACTAGACCATAATTTATTTACGAAGACTCAGTACATATTCAAAGCCTATAAAGCTAATACGAGGGCTGCTACATATATTTCTAGCCTGCCTTTAAAAAAATGGTAATTTATGAGAATAAATCGTTTAATTGTTCTTCAAAATATTCACCATTAAGAACGATCGAACCAATTTGTGAAGCAGTTTTGCTGCTCCCAAAGAGATACCTCCAAAACGTGCATTTTGAAGGCTTCAACAGCTTCTTCGGGAGTTGAAAAACGCTGTCCACGCAGTTTATTTTTGATGTGAGGGAACAGAAAGAAGTCATTTCGTGCCAAGTCAGGGATGATCCATCAATTCGAACGCATTTCTTACCGGCCGAAGTGTGAGAGCTCGCATTATCGTGTTGAAGTATGATTCGTCTTCGTCGGTTGGTCGGTTTTCCTCAGTTCATCAAACACTTCAGGCAAACAAATAGTTGTATACCATTCAGAATTAACCGTCCTTCTTTCCACAAGCGTCACGGTCGCAACATGTTCGGATTTCGAGAAGAAACATGCAAACTTTTGTTGAATTTTGCTGGTCTTGAAAGACCCAGACGGTCCACTGCTGTTTTGTTTCGAGCTCATACGCATACAGCCACGTTCCGTCATCTGTCACGATTGAGTAGACGACTTTTGATGCACCTCGCATGAATTTCTTCTTCGGGATTTGCTTGCACCAATCGACACGAGCCTTCTTTAGAGCAATTGTCAAATTATGCGGTCTCCAACGTGAATAAACTTTTCTGACGACCAAATGTTCATGGAATATTGTATGTTATGCCGAGGGATGCCTCAATCTCATGGTATGTCACATGATGATTCTGCTTTATCAGTTCACACACAGCATTGATGTTTTCTGCCACAACGACCGATTTTGGACGACCATCACGAAATTCCTTCATGGAGCTTCATCACCACAAGTTGATTTAAGTTGATTGGTGCACTCCTGTCTTGATGATCCACGTCGAAAAACGTAATAAATCATTGCACGAAAATGTTTTAACGGTTTAATTCCATTTTTTGGCCGAGTTAAATTTTTCAGCTGCCTGTAAAGCAACCAAATTGCGTTTCTAAGTCAAAGTGTTCACCGTAAGTTAGGCCTAAAAAATGTCAGGCTTTACGAAGAAAACGTCAGATTGCAACATATTTTCTTACTCAGGTTAGAAATATATGTATCAACCCTCGTTTTAATTATATGTTTAAACAAACAACAGTCATCTCATCACTGCACATTAAAAGATTCCTTTGCATTCATTGTATTCATTGCATTCATTGTATTCATTCTATTCATTTCATATCTCGAATACACAAATACTCGTACGAACGCTTCTAAATCCAGCTGCAACGCATTCCTTTATAATCTGAACAATAAATAGTCTTGATTTCATTTTCCATAATCAGTTATTTGTTTCCAGATGCGTTTTTTTTTATCGCTAAGATACAAATATTTTATATCAGATTGGAATGTGGTATGGCTTTGCTCGAAAGAAGTTCTTGATTTTACAGATGTTTTACGAATGTTATGGCCTGGTTCCGTCAGAACTCAGAAGCATTTGTGTAGCATTTTTCAAGTCCAATGCCATACGTTTTTACGAGTAAACGCTTTTTTATATCCATGGAGTAAAAGAGTACATGAAGTCTGTGCAAATGGAGGACATACAAACATGACGGAAACTATTTGTACTAAAATATTATACATCGTCCAAAGTCGAGTCGATATAGACATGAGTGATTGTATATATGAACGCTTTGACGGAGTGCGAGAAGACACCAAGTACTTCGTCTTGTCCTCATTCACCGCTAGACCCATGAGCCGAGATTGTTTTTCAATCTCTGAGAAAGCCTTGCTGACTCGCCGTTTCTGCGTGATGATGATATCGATCGGCGTAAGCGAGCAGCATTACTTCCTTTTGGAAGATCGAGCCCGACATATACTGTATGTACGGGCACTGGCGTAGGATGTATTCCTTCAGAAGATTGAAAAAATCGCACGACAGCGCATCGCTCTGCCTGAAACCTCTCTTGGTAACAAAGCGGTCGGAGAGGGTTTTCCCCACCCTGACAACGCTTTGTGTGTGAGATAACGTCGTCATGCAAAGACGGACGGACCTAGTGCAGACAGGGTGTCGAACCGGCGTGTCCAAAGCGACTTTATAGTCGATAAATAGGAGTTGTGTGTCTTTGTTGAACTCACGGATCTATTCCCAGATTTGTCTTTATGTGAATATTTGGACACTGGTCAACCTTTTTGGTCTGAAGCCACACTGATATGATCCTATCAGTGAATCCGTATATGGCTTCAACCTATTACACAATACGCCTGACAGAATCTTATATCCAATGGCAAGAATTCTTATTCCGCGGTAGTTGGCGCACACAGCGGGGTCTCCTTTCTTAAAGATAGGACAGAGAGCACTGAGATTCCAGGCATTGGGTATGCGTTCATCGGACCATATCTTGCATAAAAGTTGGTGCATACTCCTAACCAAAACTTCGCCACCGGTCGCTTTGTTATTTTTCAGCTTTTTTATAACTGAATCGACTTCGTTATAGTCCGGCGGTTCTACAATAGTTCCATCATTAACTGGTGGTTCCGGTGTCATTTCTCTATCGGCGCAATTGTGCGCTTCATCGCCTCCGAGTAGGTTGGAGAAATGACTTCTCTATAATCTCATTGATTCCTGTCCATCCGTAACCAGATTTCCATTTTCATCCTTACAGAAAGTTACTCCGGGCTTAAAACCTTCAGTCAGACGCTTGACTTTTTGACATCTCAACAATCTCAAACTCCCGCCTTTCTTGCTCCTTTTTCTTGCGTCGGAAAAGGTGTTTCTCCTCCCTCCGTTTCTCTGATAGGAAGCGTTCTTCTCTGCAGTAGCATTGCGACACTTCTCGTCATACCAAGAATTCTTCACATCCTGGACAGTCCTATCTATGGAACGGGTGATATGTTTCCACTGCTCACATATATCTTGAGAAGACGCAGAGGTTTCCCGGAGCAGTCGGGCGAGTGTGTTTGAAAAGGCTACGGCGGTCTGTTTGATTGCAGCTTGCCGACGTCTAGCTTTCGTTGCATGTTGGAATGTGCGGTGGTGCACTAAGCTGAGCCTAGTGCGTACCTTGGCTGCGACAAGATAGTGGTCCGAGTCAATGTTGGGACCACGTAACCTTCGCACGTCCAACACGCTCGATGCGTGCCTTCCGTCAATCAAAAAAGGATCAATTTGGTTGCGTGTAATTTGATCAGGACTCAGCCATGTAGCCTTCTGGATGTTAAGGTGTTGATATCGGGTACTAAAAATTACCATGTTCCGGCCTGCGGAGCATTCGATTACCCTCTCTCCATTATTGGAGGTAATATCATGAAGGCTAAATTTTCTGACAGTTTGACCAAAGATTCCTTCCTTCTTGGCGTTGAAATCGCGAAGCACAATCTACAGATCGTACAGACGCTCCTAGCGCTCATAGAACTCATCTTTAGCATCGTCGTCTTTCTCTTGCGTCGGGGAGGGTTCATATTAAAATATTTAGCCTTGAGAGGCGTGAACTTGGAGACGTGACCACGTAGTTTCCTACTCACCACGAAAACACATCCAAATTCTTGCTTACTTGCATTGCATCTTTAGTAGATGTCAAAGGATGCTGTTTTAGAGCAACTTTGTTCTATTCATCGGATTTTTTGGATTGCACTGATGTCAGCCTTGCATCTTTCGATGACATCAACCAGCTGAATATTTGCATCATTTCAATTAAGGGTGCGGATATTCCAGTTGCATATCCGTAATTCCTGGTCCTTATATCATTTGCGGGGGTCGTCATCGTAGGGTTTCTTCCGAGGCTTCCTTATTGTTTTCTTTAGAGAAATAGTTTTACAGTGACGGATCCCAAGCCCAGCGCACCAACCTACTCACGTTAGCTCACCTCCGAGCGGGTATTCAGAGGCTACCCAAGAGATACGTGCCCCAAAGAATCGAACCTGTGAGCTGTTAGTGCTCACAATGTGAACTTCTGCAAACGAATTCCACGAATAGTTTAGAACATAAACATAAAATATTTTTTTAGTTCATTGAGTACCAAGAGTTCTTGCAACCGCTAAATGGTCGTCGGTGACTTCCAAATTGTTTCATATTTGGTCTTTTAGCTTCTTCTACTTGATCTATATATATATATATTTTGATCTATATACTATATATAACTTATATTTGTGCTCTCTCTTTCTCTTTACAGATTACTTCATTAAAAAAAAGCGAGAAATTAATTGCAATCGTTGTAAAAATTGTAAATAGAAATTGGAGGAAAAAAAGAAATTGTATACAAAAAAATTTAAAAATGTAAAAAATAAAAAAAAATAGAATTTAAAATTTATACATAAAATCGTAAATTCTTAAGTGTAAATATTTCAACATAAAACGTCGATACCCGATTGTGTTCAAAACAAAGAAAAAAAAGTGTTTTTAAGTATAAACTAAAAATTATTGCTAAAAAAAAAAAAAAAATTAAATAGAAATATTTTGTTTGTAAGACGAAAATAAAAACAAAAATTTTTTTTTAATAGAAAAAGTGACAAAAAAACAAAAAAAATAA
Organism: Leucophenga maculata; assembly: GCA_035044805.1. NCBI lineage: Eukaryota > Metazoa > Arthropoda > Insecta > Diptera > Drosophilidae > Leucophenga > Leucophenga maculata. The sequence goes on from JAWNNP010000387.1 coordinate 49,525, forward strand.
ATAAAAATAACAAAGCTGCATCTTGAATCATAAAGAAATACTCGTACATACACAGTTAAAAAAAAAAAAAAGGATTAAAAGGATTAAAAAAATAGCAAACGAAACATAATAAATGGGCAGAGTTGCCACTTTTAATAAAAAGAATTACTGAAAAATAAAAAGAAATCAAAATAAAATAAAATATTGTTGAAAAATGTTGAAATCGCTTAATGACTTCCGCGTGGAGTTTGACGCCGGCGGAGTATTGAAACTCTTAAAGTAGTTGGATTCGGTAAAAATTTTGTAATAAATCAATCAACAGAGATGTCACCGCATCAAAGACATTTTAGGTGAGTACAGTAAAATTTATTGAATTTTCTACAACATTTTATCAAATTAGCTGTTAAAAGTCTGTCTCTTGGGCTTCTGATATACATCTGCCTCCATATGTATGTAGATCGATTGAAACTTATTGATTTTCCTTAACAAAATTCTTTGTGGGGAAGTTTATTCTGCTTTTTTACTTCAATCTTTATTACAAAAGCCTATTGATTTTGTGCAAATGTATGTAATAGGTAGAAATAATGATTGGAGAACTCCTAAAGTTATTCCCATTATGGTCAGAAGTGATATAGAGAAGTCGATATACAGCTATGTCCGTCTGTCCATCCGTAGAAACGAAAGCATCTCGGAAACGATAATAGTTAGAGACTTCGTTCTTTTTGCATACGACTAGAACTTCACCGGAATTTTACGAGTTTATTTGAAAATTTTGCTACTCCCTCTCTATCACCATAAAATCTACCACAAGTTTAAAAATTTCTTTGACACAAACAAAATTAAGTATGTCAGTATAGAGATAAGGTCTTTTTAAACCGAAATTCAAAAACTTCATCAAAATCGGTTCATAAATGACGATTTTATAAGCAATTGAATAGAAGTGGGAGGAGCAAAATACTTTTCGTTTGTAGCAATTTTTTCTTATTAATTTCCTAACTTTATGTTTTGCATTGCTTGGTCAAAAGCTGGGGAAACATTTAATGTGTTTGTTAGGCGAAGTGTACTGGTAGAGGGTCTCTTACAGTCGGTTATGCCCGACTGTAATTTTTTTTTTTTCATAGTTTTGACAACAAGTCACAGCTTGATAGCTGAGCAAAAAAAACATATGATCTAGCACCTGCAATGAAAGGAACTACTTACGCTGACATTCTAGCCATACCAGGTGCTAGAAAGAATATCCCAAAAAGCTATTTTGTAAAGTCTATGGCTAAATTGGTTGATCGTTCATATTTGGAATATATATAAGCTTTAAAGCTAATAATAAAGCTCGGCTAGTTTTAGCTCATTTTAAGATCTACATATGACTCCTTCACTGCCTGACTTGATAGTAGATAATAGTCGCCATATAGCATGCTATATGAGGGTCTATTTGCCGGCAAAGCTGCTGAAAAGAGCGCACATACACACGCATACGCACTCTTTCACACTTCCTATTTCACTCGCGCGCGCTTTATTTCACCATTATTTGACTTTTTTTTTATATTCTTTCAAATGCTTTCATTTCATTTATGAATGAAACGCAATGCGTGCGAGTGAGTGAGTGAGTGAGTGCGTATAAAGTAGCAAAGAGAAATGTTACTGATTTTCGGCAATTACGTTCGCCAGAGAGTGGCTGACGAGAGAAAATAAGTAAGTCAACGACGAGAGACAAAGTCAATGACATCTCTTCTTGAATGCTGAAAAAGAGTCGCTCTTCGTGTATTTTTTTGTTGTTGTTGTTGTTGTTGTTTTTTTTTTTTTTTTTTTTTGGAAGTTCATTGAACTTTGCTATTGAAATTTTTGGGCAGTCACGCATACAAACACATACAAACAGAACAGCACAGCACAGAACGCTTCTGTGTTAATACTTTGATAAACAAATGATGACGCTTGCTTGGGCCTTTGCTGCTGCTGTGTGTGTGTGTGTAAGAGAGAGATGGAAATATATAGAAAGCAGCATTAAATAGGCGATTGTTGCCGGCATACACATGTATGTACTGTTGTTGTTGTTGTTGTTGCTGTTGTTGGTTGATTTTATTTGGTGGAGCAACATATAAGAAAGGGACCAGAATCCATTCGCATTTTATTTAACCCATTTTTGACTTTTCTGGATATTGTTTCTATGAACTTTTCTTTTTCTAAACGATTTGTAAAAAATTTTGTTTAGAAAAATATAAATTTTACAATAGTACCGGGTCCAGAATTTTTTTTGTTGGGGTAAAAGGTTTCTCTTACAACCTTTTTTGAGGTTTTTTCACTTCTTGCCCCAAAGAAGAATTTTATAGTTTAATCAAATCTGAGCTTAAGGACGAAATACGGCTCTTTATGGCTGATGCCCAAATTTAATATTATTGCAGGGTATTAACAAATGCATGCGTTCAATGCGGAAGCGAACAAACTTTTCCGGTTTGCATAAAATAAAATGAATAGCACCAAATTTCGAACGCTGTACAGAAATGGGTTAAACATGCTCAGCTACAACTGTGCATCTGTGTGCAGTGTGGCTTGTAGCTACACACAAACACATGTAAGACCGAGTGTATACGGATTTATGTTCTTTATGCGTATTTTGACCATCAAAATGTAGTGACAAGGGCGCCGCCAACAATCATTAAAATATATTTTGTGTATGCATGTGTGTGTGTGTGTGTGTATGTGTATTAAAATATGAGCTTGTATGTATTTACAAGCAAACGTGCTAAAATGTTACGCTTTCAAGGGTGCGTTGCCCCCGAAATATATGTGAAATAAACTGTGGTTCGGCGAAGCGGGGGAGTACGAGTAATGGCGAAAGCGGGAACGTTGCGGAATGCAATGCCGGTCAGGTCAGCTGCTCCAACGCTTTTTTTTTTTCTGTTTTAGCTTAGAAATAGAAATAAATTGCGATTTATTAAGTTTCACACGCCCCCCCTTCCTTCGACCATTGACTAAAGAAGAAGAAGAAGAGCGGCTTACGTCACATACTCGCGTCGCGGTGTGAAAGTTCAATGAACTTTGCATAAAAATAAAAAATAAAAAAAATAAAATATAATATAAAAAAAAAACAACAACAATATTAAGATGAGCCTCGTACTTAAACTGAACAAAAAAAAAAAAAAACTCATCTTTTTATTGTTTATTTCTATAAATATGTACGGGTATATGGGGTACTCAGAGGAGCTCTTATTACAATAAAATAAATTCGAATAATTGTGTTGTGATGGTTGGCTCAAATTGGTCATTTTACGATTTACAACTGCTCACGAAAAGTCTCCGCATATAACAACTTTCAAACCAATATCTTAAAAATTTAAAGACTTCTTCTGTATTATAAAAATTTTAAGGACCAATTAGAATGGTTGGAGAGCTCCCAAAATTACCCGCATTATGGTCAGAAGTATTAAAACAGTCGATGTAGATATAGACTTTGTTAGGCCCTGTACCGAAGGTACAAGAGCCTATTGGTTTTGTGCAAATGTATGTAACAGGTAGAAATAATAATCGGAGACCCCCCAAAGTTACCCCCATTATGGTCAGGAGCGATAGAGGAGTCGATATAGACATGTCCGTCTGGCCGTCCGTATGAACGAAAGGATCTCGGAAACGGTAATAGATAGAGACTTCGTGTTTTTTGCATTCGACTAGGACTGCTCCGGAATTTCACAAGTTTATTTTAAAAACTTGCCCCTCCCCCCCCTTCCCCATAAAATCACCACCAAGGGTAAAAATTTCTTCGGCACAAAAAAAAGTAAGTATGCCAGTATAGAGATATCGTCCTTCTTAGCAAAAATCCGAAAAGTTCATCAAAATCGGATAATAAATGACGATTTTATAAGCAATTGAATTTGAGCGACCCCCCTTTTCGTTTCATACATAAAAAAATGGTTTAAAAGGCACTTAGTCGTGCAGTGAGAAGTGGTCATGTGTTTGGTCATAAGCTTGGGGAACATTTAATGTGTTTGTTAGGCGACCTGCACTGGTACAGGGCCTCTTACAGTCGGTTACGCCCGACTGTGATTTTCTTACTTGTTTTGACTAGGACTTCTCCGGCATTTTACAAGTTTATTTTAAAATTTTGCACCTCTCCCCTTCCCCATTAAGTATGCCAGTATAGAGTTAATGTCTCTCTAAACCAAAATCCAAAAACTTCATCAAAATCGGTTAATAAATGACGGTTTTATAAGCAATTGAATTAAAGTGGGAGGAGCAAAATACTTTTTGTTAGTACCAAAGTTTTCTTATTAATTTCCTACCTTTTTGTTTTGCACTGCTTGGACATAAGCTAGGGAAACATTTAATGTGTTTGTTAGGCGAACTGTACTACTGGTAGAGGTCCTCTTACAGTCGGTTAAGCCCGACTGTCAGTTTCTTACTTTTTTTTTATTTTTAATTCCTTAATACTTTTATAAGATTCCAAAGTAATTAAAAGTATTACTCCTAGTTGAGGCATAGAGCGAAAATAAATGCCCTCCAACGACTTCTATCAACTGCTATCAGGGCTCTTAGTTCACTACACGTTGCCCTGTACTCGATTTCAGTATGGACAGCGCGAATCCATATTTGCCTTGGATGACCTCTCTGACGACTGCCTTGTGGGTTCCACTTTGCAATGTTGTCGTCTTCTTTGCGTAAGGTGTGATCTATGCAATTCCACTTGCGTCTTCTTGAGTATATCGCTGTTCCTCCATCCGCTATAATATGACTGCCAAAATAGGGGAACATTTCAACATTTTCAAGTTGATTTGGAGACCTTTTGCACGAGCATTAGCTTCCAGACTCCGAAGCTTCGCTGGAGCACCACTTTGCGTGTGCGTCATGAAGCAAATATCATCAGCATCGGCTAAGTCGCTAAGCTTCTGATTAAGTCTCCACTATAGGCCTTCTGGCACCTCCGCGTTTATGCGCTTTAAGAACCCGTCGAGGACCACCATGAAAAGGAGTGCTGAGAGTACACAACCTTGTCCCTCTGTTTATAATGAAATTTGGTCTACACAAGACCGGTTTGGTCTGAAACCCTTTCTGATCTCGCCGTGATTGGGTGTTTAAAGTTGGCGAGATTCTGGCTTGAATGATGAAAGCCAAAACTTCTTGAATGAAGTTTAAAAGCGTCATACCACGCCAGTTGGGCATAGTAACGATCAACCCTTCCTACCAGTGAACCGGAATGTTCGAAGATATTCTACCGCACGAAAAATGGGATGTAAGGTGAATGAGATGGTGTTTGCGCTGTACTTTAGCAGTTCGACCGGTTGTTGTTTATCTTACTTAAGGCCAGAGTTATTTCGTCCCCAGTAGGCGGATCAGTAGAAATACTTCTGTTTGGTTTTTGACGCTGCTCGGTGTTAGGAATTGCTGGAGTTTCTGACTCAGTGTCATCGATTTCAAAGAACTCCTTCCAGCGTGTCAGTTGGTCTTCGACTGACGATAGAATGGACCCGACACTAGCCTTGATAGGTGGAATATTCGGCTTCACGTTTCTTAGTTCCTTTACCGTTATGTAGACACCACCTGTTCTGCCTGACTGGCTATGCTCTCCACAGAAGCCCTCTTATCTAAATGGACTAGTTTTTTAAAACGCCTTTGCACTTCGTTATATGATCCACGAAGCTGTGCTTTCAATAGCCTGCATTCCTCAGTCAGAGTCCAGGTGATGTTACTTATCCACGGCTTCCGTCTGTAGTACTGAAAGCCGACCGTTTTCTCCGCAGCTTGAGAGCACGCTGTTTGGATTTGCTTCGAAGTTGGTGTAGAATTATGTCGCGAGAGGACAGAGGGTAGTTCTTCTTGGTAACGTTGGAGCATGGCTGGTGTTTCCAGGCCATCGTTGTACATATCAGCTCTTTTCTACGCACGCACATCCATCAGACAGTTGTGAAATCGCCTGCTAATCAGCAAATCAGCGTGTCGACCCATGAACTTCTCGACGTTGGTGTTGCTATCGCCGATCTTTGCATTAAAGTCACCCATCGCCACTAGGAACAGAGTTGATCATAAAGTTGAGAAGGTTATAAAACTCGTCTATAGAATCATCTGTGTCTGGTTCGGTAGGTGCATAGCACTGGACAATGTTGCGGAACTTGCTTTTAAATCGAGCTTTTATTAGGCGGTCAGAGATAGGCTTCAAGCTTTTGACTATTATTAAGCCGACACCATTTGGTCGTCTTTGATTGTGGCCACTGTAGATGAAAAAGTGATCTGGTTTCAGAAAGTTCGAAAATTTGAATCTGGTAGCGCTTTATCTCTCAGCATACTTGCGCGAGCTTAGAAGGATCAGAAGGATAGCGCACATTCCATGTTTCTATTCGAGTCAATTGTTCAAAGCGAATTGTTGGCATCGTTGAAAAGTTGTTGTTGTTGTTGTTGTCCGAGGCTAGTCTCCGTTTCTTGAGTGAGTAAAATGTTTATAGTTGGGTCACTAGCCCCAACGCCATCTGTTTTATGTCTGAGGAAGGACATATTGACTTCATTCGACTACAGATTAGCCAGCACTTCTAGAAAGTGAAGATTAATTGACTTTCCAAAACCCTATTTCTAGCCGCCCCCGCGTAGAGTATTTAGTCGCACTACCGTCAGTCAGTGCACACAATTACGGCACGTACTCCGGAGTGTTGCATGTTATTCCCCTTGTTTACCTGATTTTTTATCAAAAATAAAAATAAAAAAAAGAAACATATTTTTCTACGTGACTAAGCCAAATGTCAACAAACTTGTCCACCGCTCAATTTGTCAATGAAGTCATATAAAGCGGGTTCGCACAAGCCAATCCCCACCCACTTTGGCAGACAAAAGGTTAACTCGGCAACGAGTAACCAATTTTTTATTGTATTATAATATTTTTTTGCTCCACAAAAATAAAATTTTGATGTGTTGGATTGTTCAATGCTTCACCAAATTTATTTGTGTAAGTCTGCGGGTTACGAAACGGCGTTCGTTTTGGCGCCAGAAGCAGCTGAAGTCATTGACCCACTACGTATGTAAAAATATACAAAAATAAATCAGGAAGCACGTTTATTTCGGTAGCACCGAAGCTGTAATACGCTTCGACAGACAAAATCTTTGCACGGAATACTTTAGTGGCAGCTGTCAGTGGAGAATCCATATGCCGTGCATTTTCCATTGTCGGAAAGTTAGCAAAAAAAAAGAAAATAATAAACAAAAAAACAAAAAAAACGTCAGACAAGAACGCGAAAAGAACCTTCAAATTGAATTTCAATGTCATGCAACCCCAATTTTACACACGCACACATACACACACACACACACACACACACATATACATGCACGCGTTCAATTACAAAATGCCAATGCACCCCGGGTTACATATTGTGGATAGACTCGCATATACATTCCCAATAATCCAGCAAGCGCATCAGAGAAGAGCGAAATATGTGTGGTGTAAGCTGAAGAAGTGGACACACACGCACCCTCATTCTAGAACAAGAGTAGGGGATTGGTTTGGTTGGATTTGGATGATTGGGTTGGATGAATGATTGCCTGCTCGAATTGTTGATGTTTGTAATTTTTGTAACCTTTAATTGCTCGACAATGCCGCGACATTGACAATGACGACAAGGACGAGGACGACGAAGACGTGGATTAGGTTTAAAATTTTGTGTCTCTCTGGAGAAAACCTGTTTTCATGTTTTTCGAAACGAAACGATGTAAATGAGGGTGTTTTTCAAGGGGGTTGGTAGGTTGGTTGGTGCAGCACTTCTTACAAGATAAGATTTTCAAACAAAAGCAAAGAAGGTCACCGCAATCTGTAATATTTGACAGTGGTAAGACGCTGCAGTAGAGGTAAGGAGAGAGAGGCAAGAGCTTGGAAAACAAGTCTGTTTAATAACCAAGAAGAAAGAATGCTTCAGTGTGCTCGACTTCGAAAGATACCCTGCTAGACAGAATTTTTCGTTTCTAGATACGTCTCAAAAGAGGAGATCTTTTATGAAAACTTCCATTTTTAGTAGTCCCATGCGGACCTATATTGAATATTTTATTAGAAAAGTAAAATACTCCAAAGTTCATACAAAAATTCAGCAAGGAGTGGCAGGTTTTTTGGATACGATATAACCCACACAAGAGGGATTGACACATTAGTTCAATACTAAGTATTTATGTATGTGGAGTGGGAATAGGAGAGACTTAAATCCAAACTCGAAGATTCTAACTTTTCCGGTCTCTAAGTGGTCTCTCAGTGTTCATTCGGACAGCCAGACCGACCGATCGACAGACATGTTTACATCGACTCAAATTTTTGTATCAGTGACATCCGTTTCGGAAGTACAATTTGTCTATAACGACCAACTCTTGATGCCGTATATGCATACATCTATAAATTAATTAGGAACTAGTGGACCCAGCTTGCGTTGCTACGCCCCCTTTTTGTCTTCCTTTGCTAAAAGTGAGTTATCGCCGAGAACAAAATTGTTTTTTTTTCACTAATTTTAGAATATTTGATATATCATGGCATGCTCCAAAAATATGTTTGAGTCCATATTTAGTAGACTAGTCAACAATTTTCTCATTGGTGGGGCGCAAGAGCTGATAAACCTGAAGGAAAAGAATTGCTTAAATGTGTCTCCTCACACAATTACTTAGTTCTTACCACAGCAAATCCAACATTCTGGCCTACGGACTCGACCAAAGACGAGTAACAATCTCTGATCTACAAGACCTATATATGCGCAGACCAATCAGCTCTTCTCATCCATATTACCGTTCCTCTTAATTTAGTTCTCAATAGATGCAATCCAATCGGATGCTGGTTAGACAGTCAAATTAATCTAAACATTGAACCAAATAAAGGATGGAAAGGATGTCGAGTGACGACACAATAGAATAGTTTAATAAAAAAATTCAAGAAGCCGCTGACATTGCTACACCTTTGACGAGAACAAATAACTTTAGAACACCTGAAACTATTCGTTGTACTCCAAAGAGAGATAAAGGACCTGGAAATCGAAGTAAAAATAAGACTGCGGTGATTCTGCCAGCAAACATGATATTCCGATGATAAGAAATGCTCTAAACAGAGTTGCTAAGAAACTCAAATAAAGGCTCATAGATCTTAAAAATGATGCAATTGAAGATTTCCTTCAAAATGTTGAACCTCATGAACCGAACTGAACACAACCTATGGCTTATAGGTCCTACTAAAAATTCAAACGGAAGTTGGTGTCACAGCAATGAAGAAAAATCAGAATCCTTCGCTATTCACCTTCAAAAGCAATTCACACCTTTTTCTCTGAAGAATCAATTATAGATTGTGAACTGAGTACACACAGCCCTCTTCTCTCAGTCGTCTGGGTATGATGGAGTCGTTTGAGTATGATGAAGTCGGCTGGGTACGATGGAGTCGTCTGGGTATAATGGAGTCGGCTGGGTATGATGGAGCCGTTTGGGTATGATGGAGTCGTCTGGATATGATGGAGTAGTCTGGGTATGATGAAGTCATCTGGATATGATGGAGTCATCTGGATATGATGGAGTCGTCTGGGTATGATGGAGACGTCTGGGTATAGTGGAGGCTTCTGAGTATGATGGAATGGATGCAGCAACTATTAAAGCACTTCCACAAAAATGCTTACTACTGCATGTTCTCCTTTTTAATAACTGCTTCAGGCTTGGCCATTCTCCAAATCAATGGAAATCTGCGGAGATAATTTTATCCCGAAGCCTGGTAAACCGGAAAATGAAATGTCTTCGTATCGTAGCTCCATCAGTTTGTTGACTACACGAACGAATATTTCTTCGAAGAGTTCTTCCACAAATCGTTCCAAATATACTTCCCCAACATCAATTTGGGTTTCGATGTAGGCATGAGACTCCGAAACAGATTCACAGAGTTGTGAAAGAAATAATTGAAGGCATTTCTCGATGTGAAACTGGCCTTGGACTGCGTGTGGCAAAAAGGTCTTCTCCATAAAATAAAGAAACTTTTAGCTGCATCACAATATTTATTTTTCGGATCGTTTCTACAGGTGCGATACCCATTCGTCTTTAAAAAACAAACAGTCTGGAGTACCGCAAGGATTTGTGTTGGGTCCATTACTCTACACTCTAAACACTTCAGAAATGCCTAACCCAAACTGTGGAGGGGTTACGCGGATGATACAGCAAAATTATTTCAAAAGATTCTTCTGCGAGAGCAGAATACATGGGCAAACTTTAAGATTGGATGCACAAATGAAACATAAAATATTAGTCAACCTCTGTAAAGACTCGGAAGTTCGAGTTAGTTTTAATGGCTTACTAATACCTAAGCCATGTACAGTTAAGTATTTAGGCAAAGGCTGAATTGGAAAGCCCATATTTCAGCAAAGCGGAAGCTGCCCGAATGGACTGGCTTTTAGTTCATAGATCCAGACTAAGTCTAGAAAACAAAGTTCTGCTGTACAAAGCGAAATGAAATCCAGTCTGGACGTCTGGCATACAGTTGTGGTGCATCAAAATCTTACTCTAAGAAAAATCACCGAAGCTCCATGGAGATCCACAAAGATTTAGAAATACCAACCAACGATATTCGATGAAATAAGGAAACAGCGCACAAATTACTTAGTAAGACTCAACTGTCTTCCAAATATCCTAGCTGCCAACCTTCTTCACGTAGCATCTTTCTCTCTCAAATTTCTATTATCGGACGAACTGATAGCAAAAAATCAGGGCTTAATAAAATTTATTCTCCCGATCTCTCGTCCCTGTACCTCAATTATGTTGAATTTTCTTCATCGCTTATATGGTGGGTGGGGCATTACCGCCTTTATTTTATTCCTCTAGAATGCTATAGAGTTCTAAAAACACTTTTCTTCCGTCCCACCCCTGCTTCACTTCAATATATAACAGTTGCAAGTGTGAAGGGTATCAAATAACCCGGTACCACGAACCGAACCAAGTGCCTGCCTGCCTGCCTGCGCCTGCCTACCGTATCTCGTTTTCAATGTTCGAGTATTTTGCAAATGAAACAAAAAACTCAAAATACAAAGTAAACAAATATGAATGCACTCGAGTACTCGTAATGAATGAAAAGTACAATGTCCGATCATTGACACGGCTTGTCGTCGTCATCATCGTCGACATCACCATTCTGTACAGTACTGCTGCACATTTTAATATGGGTTGCTGCCACATTTCACTTTTTCTTTTTTGTTTTTTGCTTGGCATATCAACTTAGCGTCATGCCCTTCCCTTCCCTTCATTGTCCGCATTGTCAGCGTTTTTTGGGAAGTGCCAAATGCCGAAAATTCGCTTTGAGAACGACGGACGGACGGAACGACGTTGTGAAAGTCAAGTCGTACGAACGAGTATGTCTTAAAAGTGTAAACGAAATCAGTTTTCTTTTTTTTTTTTTTTTGGACTTTCTATTATTATTTTGTTCCGGAGAGAACTTTTGAACAATACTGTAAAATTTTCTGCCAGAATATTCTCAATTTTTGTTGATCGTTTCGGAAAGTTTTTACTTAAAATTTCTCAAAATTTCGTAACATGCAAACTAGTGGTTTTGACTCCAACCTGGCAGCAATTGTTGTTTGCTCTTTCTCGCACACTGCCTCATTCCTGAACCCATTTGTTTCCCTACTCTTCTGACAAAATTTAATTTTTATTTTGACCGAACGCCACTCCACTACTTCACTCGACAACACATAACACTGGCTCTTACTCGCTCTTTTGTTTTTTTTTTTTTCGTTTTTTTTCAACAGCTTGCTCTCTCTGCCATTCGTTGGCTCATTTGCGCGCTCTTCTACTTCACATTCTCCCACTCTTTCCCATACTCAAAAGGGCACGTTCGATGTGAATGACCGCCGCTAACACACATTTTCCATGTGGCGGCTAGAAAAGAAAAAGCACACAGCACAGCGCAGCACAGCAAAAGTATAAAAAGCAATGAAAAATGCAAACACAAATAGAAAAGAAATGTAAAAAAAAATTGTATATATATGTAGATACATGGATAATCTCTATCTCTTAGCATAATTTGTACTGGCTTACAACAATGAATTAATTAATTTGTTATTTTTGTTGTTGTTGTTGTTTTTTTGTTTGTTTGTTCAGCATATTCACAGCTGATATTCGTTAATAAAGAATTTTAATTGTTTGCATCTACTCTGAACATTCTACTTCAATGCTTCCTAGTCAAAAAAAAAAAAAAAAAAAACACTTCCACTTGCAGAGTTGACAAATGTAAACAAAAGAATTTGCTTTGCAAAGCTTTAATAACAACAAAAAGCAAAAAAAAAAAGCAAAGTCAAAACGCAAATATACATACATATATGCACATGCGTGCATGGAGACGTAATGTGTTGTGCTGTGCTGTGCTGTGCTGTGCAAAGACAAAAAGCAAAACGCAAAAGCAATGTCATTAAACTCTAAACAAGAGCGAAATGAAAATAACAGCAAAAATAGCGAGAACAAGAACAATGCACTCGACTCGTCGTAGTGCTGGCAAATGAACTGAACTGGAGGCAGAGAAGACAGCAACAAATAATAATAATAATGACGACGTCGTACAACTACAACTACTAACACAAAAACAACAACAACAACGGCAGCATTATGAAATATCGAAATAAGAAGAAGAGTTCAGTGGCTCTTATACTTCTTAAGCTGCAAGAGTAATATTAATATTTATTTTATTTGATTTGATTTATAAAGAGTAAAATGCCCAGCAACAGTTTTTCTCTTTTCTTTATGTTTCGCTCTTTTTGAATTAATTGTGTTTTTGTATTGATTTTGCTTCCTTACCGGCAAAATGTCATCATCAACAAAAACAACAACAACAACAAACACAATTACGAGTATCTCTTTTGAGTGTTGTTGTTGTTGTTGTTTTTATGTTTCTTTTTCGGGAAGCAAAATATATGAGCAGCTTTATACGAAGCAAGGCATACGCTACGCATAAAATAAATATTATTGAATACTTTTTGTAATATTAAATAAATATAAATAAAAGAAAATAAATAAATTGAAATAAAAAAATAAACCAAACTTTTTAGTTTGTCTTAAATTTGTTTTCTCCTAAATACATTTTGCTTATTGCGTAGCGTACCATAACTTCGTTGTGCCTAATTTTTATTTATGCTCTCTCTCTCTTTCTCTATAACGCTCTGTTGTGCTTTGCAATGTGCTTGTGTGTGTGTGTGTGTGTGTGTGGCTGTGTTTCGCGTCTGTGCAAATGACCGGCGACTGTGCTCTCTTTTGCTTTGCAGGTGAACGACCGACCTAGCCATTTGTTTTTTTTTTTTTCCTTATTTTCGTTCATTCGTTCGCCGACATTGCGTTGTTGTTGTTGTTGTTGTTGTTGAATTGGCTGTGGCTTCTTCCTCTTTGTTGGCGCATTTAACTTGTTCCTATGCGTATGTGTGTGTGTGTGTGCGTGTGTGCAAGCAAGTGAGTCACTTTTTTCTCAGCTATTTGTGTATTTTGGAAAGATGTTTCTTCTTCCTCTTTCAAAGTTATGCACTTACTTTGTTGTTTGTTGTTGTTGTTTTCGAATAGTATTGTAATTTTTAGTCAAAATGTTGGTGTTGTAAGCCTTAAAGAAAGCATTGAACACTACAATCTGTATGTCTGTCTGTCTGTCTGTCTGTCTGTATGGGTACGTGTGCTCTATATTCTCACATAATCAACACACTAATGTATACATATATGGCCACTAAAGGATACTGCTCTCATACAAAATAAATTAAAGCAACTGCATTTATTTTATAAAATGAAATTTTGGATAGTTGTAGGTCTATATTGATATAAAAAATTTAAGCCGTGACAGCACAACTGTGTGACATACTTAATAGTAAATCAAGTGTGTAGGAAATTAAAAGTTCTCTTGTGACATATGAGAAAGAAGCAGAAATCTTATAAAATACCTATAGACGTCATACAAACCTATGTCTGCCCGCCTGTCTGTCTGTCTGTCTGTCTCTTGACTGTCATTTGGGAACTTCTACATAAATTTGCTCCAAACATTAAGTTGCTATGTTCTCGCAGAGTATTACGTCATTTCATTGCTTTTGCCTAAGACGTTAAGTCTTCTCTTTTTTTTTTTTTTTTAGCTTTGCATAACATTAAATTGCCTTTGCTAGTTCTTTGCTTTGCATGACTTCGTCGTATTCAACGATCAGTTCAGTGTTGCTCTCTTTCTCTCTTAAACACAATCGCACAACACCCACATAAACCTACAGCTTTGTATTGTTCATTTCTGTCTCTCTCTCTCTCTCTCTCTCTTGCTCAACTCAACTTTAGTGTTTTTACGCTCTTCCGCAAAGCGATCGTTCAATCAACTTTCATTTAACTTTCTTTCCACATACATACACACACACACACAAACACACAAACACGGTATCACATAGCCACAGCGCAGCAGACACTCGATCAATTATTTGCTTATCTGTGTACATGCATACTTGTGCGAGTCTGTATTCCAATTTTCACTTATCAGTCGTTGACGTCTGCCTACACATGTGTGTGTGTGTTCATATCAACACATACACATGTAAGTACATATGCGTGCGTGTGTGTGTGTGTGTGTGTGTGTGGAATAAATAGTTAGATCTTCGCATACAATTTTGACTGCCTTTCTGCGTTCTTTCTTGCTTTCTTTCTTTCTCTCTCACTTACGCATGTTGACCTTGACTTCATAAAATAAAAATATTTTAAATAAATTAAAATAAAATAAGAAATGAATAAGGCTTAGAGAGACGTCTGAAGGCAGGTACAGCCAGTCTAAGCCAGATCTAACATTTGTCATAAATCAATTTCATAAATGAACGAAAATTTTTTCCAAATAACCAAAACCAGTTAAGCTTCGTTGAAACCGAACTTAAATGCGCTTAACAGCTGCCCTGGTTCGGTAGCGATAGATTTTAGTATTGCAGCCCCAGTAAACAATTGGCTATTGATGCCTTACATCATCTTCATCTATCAGCGGAAAACGAAGTTCAACGAAGTCAACGGTCTTCCGGTCATGGCCGCATTCAGAAAGGCGCACCAGCCTACATAAACTTGTGCGAGTACGGAGAGATCTCTCCATACCTGCTCATTCATCCGCGTGCCCGGTGGTCCTCTATTTCGGCGAACTCCAATCAAATTTAAGCTCTTTCATCCATTCGAATGAGATGACCAGCCGAGTGCAGCCGCTGGAATAATTATACGCTGGACTAAATCAACCTCATCGAATAGCTTCTACAGCTCGCGGTTCATACGGGACAAAAAATCGTGCAAAAAATCTGCCTCTCAAAGAGTTCCAACGCTGTTTCATCTTACTCAATCACGGTCCATGCCTGTGCGCCATACATTTAGGACCGGGAGTATCACCGTCTTATAGATTTTTATTTTTATCTTTCGAGAGAGCGCTGTACTTTTCATTTGCTTGCTCAGCCCAAAAAAGCATCTGTTTGCAAGCGTGATTCATCGAAAGTTTCTACAACATTGAAGTTGAAATTCTCCATCGTCATTGACCGTCCTAAACGCGATGACGGAGTACAAGACATCAATTACTTTCTTTTGGAAGATCGAGCCCGACATATACTGTATGTACTGGGCACTGGCGTAGGATGTATTCCCTCAGATGAAGATTGAAAAAATCGCACGACAGAGCATCACCCTGTATGAAACCTCTCTTGGTATCAATGGGGTCGGAGAGATTTTTCCCCATCCTGACAACGCTTTGTGTGTGAGGTGGCGTGGTCATGCAAAGACGGACGATCTTTGCCGGGATACCTAGTGCAGACAGGACGTCGTATCGGCGTGTCGAATGCGGCTTTATAGTCGACAAATAGGAGTTGTGTGTCTTTGTTGAACTCACGGGTCTCTTCCAAGATTTGACGTAATGTGAATATTTGGTCACTGGTCGACCCTTTTGGTCTGAAGCCACGCTCATATGGTGCCATCACTGAATCCGTATATGGCTTCAGCCTATTACACAATCCGCGCGACAGAATCTTATATCCGATGGACAGAAGACTTATTTCGCGATGGTTGGCGGGGTTAACTTTCTTTAATATATGACAGAGAACACTGAGATTCCAGTCATTGGGTATGCGTTCATCGGACCATATCTTGCATAAAAGTTGGTGCATACTCCTAACCAAAACTTCGCCACCGGTCGCTTTGTTATTTTTCAGCTTTTTTTATAACTGAATCGACTTCGTTATAGTCCGGTGGCTCTACAATAGTTCCATCATTAACTGGTGGTTCCGGTGTCATTTCTCTATCCGCGGAATTATGCGCTTCATTGCCTCTGAGTGTGTTGGAGAAATGACTTCTCTATAATCTCATTGATTCCTGTCCATCCGTAACCAGATTTCCATTTTCATCCTTACAGAAAGTTACTCCGGGCTTAAAACCTTCAGTCAGACGCTTGACTTTTTGACATCTCAACAATCTCAAACTCCCGCCTTGCTTGCTCCTTTTTCTTGCGTCGGAAAAGGCGTTTCTCCTCCCTCCGTTTCTCTGATAGGAAGCGTTCTTCTCTGCAGTAGCATTGCGACCCTCCCCGTCATACCAAGAATTCTTCACAGGTTTTTTACAACCAATGACATCCTTGGCAGCCCTATCCATGGAGCGGGTGATATGTTTCCACTGCTTATATATATCTTGAGAAGACGGAGAGGTTCGGTCTGTTCTGATTGCAGTTTGCCGACGTCACGCTGAGCCTAGTGCGTACCTTGGCTGCGACAAGATAGTGGTCCGAGTCAATGTTGGGACCACGTAACCTTCGCACGTCCAACACGCTCGATGCGTGCCTTCCGTCAATCAAAACATGATCAATTTGGTTGGTTGTAATTTGATCTGGACTCAGCCATGTAGCCTTGTAGATGTTAAGGTGTTGATATCGGGTACTAAAAATTACCCTGTTCCGGCCTGCGGAGAATTCGATTACCCTCTCTCCATTATTGGAGGTAGTATCACGAAGGCTAAATTTTCTGACAGTTTGACCAAAGATTGCTTCCTTCTTGGCGTTGAAATCGCGAAGCATAATCTACAGATCGTACAGACGCTCCAAGTGCTCATAGAACTCATCTTTAGCATCGTCGTCTTTCTCTTGCGTCGGGGAGGGTTCATATTAAAATATTTAGCCTTGAGAGGCGTGAACCTGGAGACGTGACCATGTAGTTTGCTACTCACCACGAAACCGCATTCAAATTCAAACTTTGTTCTATCCATCGGATTTCTTGGATTGCAGTGGTGTCAGCCTTGCATCTTTCGTGGACATCAACCAGCTGGATATTTGCACCATCCTAATTAAGGTTGCGGACATTTCAGGTCCATATTCGTGATTCGTGGTCCTTATATCGTTTGCAGGGTTCGTCATCGTCGGGTTGCTTCCAAAGCTTCCTTATTGTTTTAAATTTTTTTCGATTCTACAATAATAAAATATCCTTTAAATATCCTTTCTAGGGTACAAAACTGAAATTATTTCAAGTTGAAAGCAGGAGCGAAGATGAGAAGGTCTTCTCGGAAAGGTCTAAACCGTTTTAAAGAAACCACCGACGGCGTAGTTCAACTTTTTATAACTTCTGTTGATTTATTAGATTTTTTATTTTGCTGTTTCATCATATTTTATATGTTTTTCTCGTTTAGGTTTGTTAATTTTTATTCGGGAAGCATCGATCGCTCTTCATCTCATCATCGTTGGCAAACGTTGACATCATCGTCGCCGAGTTAAAAAAAAAGACAATGTTTTCGGAAAGAAAATATTTTGCGACTCCGCTCCATTCAATACGCAAATTTATAAAAGAAAACTCAGTATTTTCAGTAGGATCACGATCACAGCAAGGGTGTCTCCAAACGTTTTCAGAATGCGATCAAATTTATTTAACAGAATAGCTTTTCGGTATTCTTTGTACTTTTTTTCGATTTTCGAATCTGTCATATCCAATGCTGTTGCAGTTAAAAGCCCTCACCTCACCCACCCCGCTGCTACGAGTTCAAATGCTTGACACCAAAGAAACTTTATGTGCTGCACTATTTGAATGCAATCAACCCCTAACCCTGCAGGTTCTGGGCTGCTTACGCACAAACAACCCCTAATTCTTTAGACGTCATTTAATAATCCTAACCTAGGACACGTCTGATTTTCGAATGCGCGTCGCAATTTGTCTCGTCCAAGCAGGACAATAAATACAGCAGAACAATGAAACGCGTCGTCGGCTTTGTCTTCACGTCCTTATTTTCATTCGTCGGCTCTCAACGACTTGAATATTGCATTTCGAAAACTGAAGCCAGCCAGAATATGGGGATCCTGCAATGTATTGTATGTAAGTTAAACGCCTGCTGCCTGCCTGGTCTTGTTGCTATCTGCTTTCTTGTGTCCCTGCAGCCTGTTGCTTTAAGGTCCTTTCAATTGCGAACAAAGCGGTGAGTTATTACACAATGCAAGTCGAAAGCAATTTGCTGCTGCTCAGCTTTTCTGTCGAATTAAACAATAGTTCGCGACTACATAGAAGCAGTGACTACGCCTTCAATGTACCTCGCTCTCTGCGCACATCCTGTTGACCTAAATATCATTCTCAGACAGAAATCCGTTGACAAAGTTTGAAAAATCTTACACGAAAGAAATCTCGAAAGCCAATAATAAGACGAAATATCACAATGCATTTGGACAAGCAAGCATTTGGATCAACTCGTACAGTTGTTGTGAACATTGTTAAGGCACACATCCTTCTAGAAGGATATGCTTCTGAGTCTTCTTCTTACTTCACATGTAAAGCACATTTTTATTCAGAGACTTGCAGAGTTGTTTATTACAAAAATACTCGTAAAATAATCATCGGACAATCATCGGATTTAGTTCAAATAAGCGCCCTTCATTATGTCCCGCTCATAGAAGCCGGCTTCCCTATTGGCAAAAAAGTGAGACAGTCGATTTTTGAAAGCCTCTAAATCGTTCGACATTGACAGGCAGCGATGGTAATCCGATGGTTACAGTTCTGAACTATAATGTGGTTGCATAAGACCCTCCCATTCGAACTTCCGGAGCTTCTGGTGCGTCACCATCGAAGTATGTGGTCTGTGGCGTTGTTCTGATGTAACACAATTCCTCTCCTATTGGCCAACAATGGCCGCTTCTGGGAAATTGCTATCTTTAAGCGGTTAAGTTGTTCACAGTAGAGAACCGAATTGAGGTCCATTTGGTCATAGAGGAGCAGCTCATAGTAGATGATTCCTTGTCAATCCCACCAAACATACAGCAAGACCTTTCTGACCGTCAATTCGGGCTTGGCAACCGTTTGAGCCGCTTCGCCACCCTTCACCCACGACCGTTTGCGCTTCACATTGTCGTAAGTGACTCTCTTTTCATCGCCATTCACCATTCGCTTCAGAAACGGGCAGCGATTCGCAGATGGGAATTCGGTCCATGAGGTTTTTTGGTGTCAATTCGAGTTTTTTTGTATAGCCAAGCTTCTTCAAATGCTTTTGAACGGTCATATGACTGATATTCAGGTCCCGGGCGATGGTACGGCTGCTACTATGGCGGTCTATCTCGATCACTTCCTTAATTTAATCGACTTCTTCGACGACAGGTCTTTCGGAGCGTCTTGCATCTTCCATTTCCTCCATACCACAACGGAATCGAGCGAACCACTGTTGTGCTATGCGAATTGAACAAGTATTGGCTCACTTAAACATCAGAACTTTTTTTGGTCGCTTGCGATATAAAATATGTCGAATTTCTTCCTTGGAGACCTCCATGTTCGACACGCTGTAGCTCAAAACTGAATTGTCCAAGCGCAATGCTGTCAAAAGAGCGTAGTACTAGACATTCACATGCATATATGTTCCTTAAGACAGCAAAACGAATCCCACTTTTTCACTGGATCTTACTTGGGGACGGGTCATCGCGTACTTCGATTTTTACCAAACTTAATACGATTACTTCTCCCTATCCCATTAACATTTATACCGAATTCCATCCATGTACCTCAAATGGATGCTTAAATATGTTCCATTTTGTTTATAGCTTAAGGGGGCATTGCCCCCTCCAATATTGATCAAACTTCACAGAATTATTTCTACCATTCCCACCAAATGGGAATAGATGAAAGAAATGTTGAATATTTCTTATCGGGGTTGGGGCATCACCCCCTTTGATTTGGACCAAACTTAACAGGATTTCTTTTCTTGATCGCATTAACTTGTACATATACCAAATTTCATCCCTGTAACATATATGTCTGCGGAGATATGACGAATTTCGATAATCGATTGTACAGTGGGGGGTATCACCCCCTTCATTGGATAGTTTTACTATGCCTATACACTGCGCGGGAGTGTTGTCAAAAACTGCCCATTGTTTCATGGTAATAGGATGAAAGATGTACGAGGGTTGCTACATATATTACTAGTCTAACCATGAAATAACGGTAATTTATAAGAAAAAATCGTTTAATTGTTTTTCAAAATATTCACCATTAAGAACGAACCATTTTGTGAAGCAGTTTTACTACTCCCAAAGAGATACCTCCAAAACATGAATTTTGAAGGCATCAACAGCTTCTTCGGAAGTTGAAAACCGCTGTCCACGCAGTTTATTTTTGATGTGAGGGAACAGAAAGAAGTCATTTCGTGCCAAGTCAGGGATGATCCATCAATTCGAACGCATTTCTTACCGGCCGAAGTGTGAGAGCTCGCATTATCGTGTTGAAGTATGATTCGTCTTCGTCGGTTGGTCGGTTTTCCTCAGTTCATCAAACACTTCAGGCAAACAAATTGTTGTATTTTATGCAGAATTGACCGTCCTTCTTTCCACAAGCGTCACGGTCGCAACATGTTCGTATTTCGAGAAGAAACATGCGAACTTTTATTGGATTTTGCTCGTCTTGAACGACCCAGACAGACGGTCGACTGCTGTTTTGTTTCGGGCTCATACGCATATATCCACGTTTCGTCAACTGTCACGATTGAGTAGACTTCTTTTGACGCACCTCGCATGAATTTCTTCTTCGGGATTTGCTTGCACCAATCGACACAAGCCTTCTTTAGAGCAATTGTCAAATTATGCGGTATCCAACGTGAATAAACCTTTCTGACGACCTGGGATGCCTCAATATCACGGTATGTCACCAAATTGCGTTCGTACATCAAAGTGTTCACAGTAAGTTAGGCCTAAAAAATGTCAGACTTAACGATGGAGACGTCAGATTGCTAGAAATATATGTAGCAACCCTCGTATATAGATTTAGAATGCGTAATTTCTAATTTTTTTTTTTTTTTGTTGTGTTTAGTTTGGTTCCCCTCTTACCTATTTAATGTTAACTTTTCTGTCTTTCTTTAATTTTTTTTTTTTTGTATACCCTTCCCTTTCCACAATTTCACAATTTCTCCATTCCATACACTCAAGCAGCGAGCGACCTAGCAACCAGTAAGTTCAACGAACTCATTTGCTCTGGAAAGCTCCCCCAAACACCACCAGAAACCAACTCCTAAAAATGTCGAAAGATTGTCAATTTATTTGTATACACTCACATGTGTGCGTGTGTGTGTGTGTGTGTGCGTGCGTCTGCATCTCCCCTTTCTATGTGCGCCAGCCCATCTGTTCTGTCCGGCCAGCACGTTAATCAAGAAAGAGAGAAAGAGAAATTGGAAAAGATAAACACTGCGAGAGAGAGAGAGAGAGAGCGAGATAGGTAGACATATATGCGTACGAATACAAAAACAAATACGAAGCCCATCATCCATAGTCATGCAAGCAATTTTAGAGTTCAATGTCAAGAATGACTGATTTTTATTTTTATTTTTGTTTTGCCTTTCAAATAGGAATAAAGAAATGAAGAAACAAAATTTAAGAAATCAAAGTTAATAAATAATTGGAATCACTCACGCACCATGGCCAAGCAGTGTCTATAATCGCGAGGAACCAAATCCATATCGCAATATCGTGAAACTACTTTTATGGAGTTTATACGCATTCAAGGAAGCAACGGTGATCCGTAAAGCATATAAGTTGATTCTGATATTTTTTTGAGTTCAAAATTTCCCTCGAGTTAGTCTAGCCAGCCATAAGCAGAACAGTTACAATGTCTTGAAGACAGCATAGGAGCAGGGAAACCTCCACATTTCGTTGATCTATCAAATCTATTTCATATTTAATAGTTTTTGGACGGCAGTAAGTAGTGTATTTCGAATTCGAGAACTTACGACTGTAGCATTCTTCTTCTTCTTTTTTTGTTTATTACATTCGCAGCTTTTTGCTTTTATTTTTTTTATTTTATTTGATTTTTTTCTTAGCAACAATATCACCGGAGGGCATTAAACTTCACGGTCATGACTTAATTTTCTTTTGTATTTCTTTTGCTTTGCGTTTGGCTTTTTTCTTTCTTTTTGTTTGTTTATTTTCGGTTGTGTGTGTGTGTGTGTGTGTGTGCGTTGTAGATAACGGTTCAATTGTATCCGTGATGCTATGCGTTGTCAGTGAGTGGGGCGAGGGGAGGGCGTCATAAGTTATAGTGGGTGATTAAAGTTTCATTATTAAATGATTCTTTGTGTATGTACGGGTATACGGGCGTAGAATGAAGTCTAGCTGCTGCTTGCATGCGTAGGGTGACCATCCGGATATAAATTTGATTATTTTTTGATACCTAATAAATATGAGTGTTTTTTTTTGGGTTAACTGTTACATTTTCTAAAACATTTATTCCAAATTTCAGCTCTGTAACTCAAATAGTTTCACAGATATGACGAATTTTTCCGATTTTGATCCATATTAATGGCGTTACTTCTCCCCATGAAATGAAATAAAATTGATGAAAATTGGAAATCAAATAATTCTCTGCACCCTAATTGGATTCAAAGATACTTATGACGACTTTTTTCTATTGTTTATATGGGAGTCGGGGTATCGCCTCTTCCGTTTTGAACCAAAATTCCATTAACAAATCTATCGATTTTCAGCTCTGTACCTCAAATCGATTTTTTTTTATTGCTTATATGGAAGTGGGCCGATATTGATAAAAAGTAGCTTTTGAGCTATGAGTTGGCGCTGCGACTTTCAGTTAAAAATTTTTTGCTTTGAGAAAGTACATACATACGTGCGTCCCTCGCTCTCTCTTCTTCTGCAGACTTTACGCCTCAAGTTTAATGACCGATAAAAAAAATATTGGCTTGACGATTGATATAAAAAAAATTATCGTGTGTACATTCTTGCGTCGTTATACACTGAAAATAAAATTGAACAAGGTAAAAAATTTTATAGCACTTTCCTATATCATCTACTAAGAAATGGCTTCAAGGATTGAGTATTGCTTATGCCTATTCCATGGACTTCGATGGGATAAAATAAAATGTTTAGAAAGGCCACAAGCAACTCTAGCATCTCTAGTGTGTGATCTAATGACCATATTTAGAAAATCTGTTCCATCGTTCTGGAATTTTATTTAAATAAAAATTTGTTTTTACTTTCGCAAGCAGATAGGAATATATCCATCATAAATATTTAAGGCGTTCACATATGAATGCAGCGCTCAATATTAGGCGCTGTAACGAAGAGTCTATTGGTTTTGTGCAAATGTATGTAACAGCTAGAAATAATGGTCGAAGACCGCCCAAACTTACACCCATTCTGGTCAAGAGTGCTAGAGAAGTCGATATAGGCATGTCCGTCTGTCCGTTCGTATAAACCAAACGATCTCGGAAACGGTAATAGATAGAGACTTCGTTCTTTTTGCATACGACTAGAACTTCGTCGGAATTTTACGTGTTTATTTTAAAAATTTGCCTCTCCCCCCTTCCCCATAAAATACCCCTCAAGGCTAAAAATTTCTTCGGCTCAAAAAAATGCCAGTATGCCAGTATAGAGCTTACATCTCTCTGAACCAAAATTCCAAAACTTCATCAAAATCGTTTAATAAATGAAGATTTTATAAGCAATTTAATTGAAGTGGGAGGAGCAAAATACTTTCGTTGGTAACATTTTTTGTTATAAATTTCCTAGCTTTGCATTGCTTGATCATAAGCTAGGCAAACATTTAATGCGTTTGTTAGGCGAACTGTACTACTGGTACAGGGTCTCTTACAGTCGATTATGCCCGACTGTAATTTGCTTACTTGTTGTTTTTATAAGCTGTTGATAATACTGCCCTGTTTGGGTTTTGCGTATAAATTGGGACAAAGTTTTTTCCGAATGGATTTTTCGTGAAAATTTTATCAAAAGGTCAAGCGTCCGACTGAAGGTTTTAAGCCCGGAGTAACTTTCTGTAAGAATGAAAATGGAAATGTGGTAACGGATGAACAGAAATCACTGAGATTATGGAGGAGTCATTTTTCTAATCTACTCGGAGGCGATGAAGCGCACAATTCCGCCGACAGAGAAATGACACCGGAATCACCAGTTAATGATGGCACTAGGGTGGAACCACCTGACTATAACGTGGGCGATTCAGTTATTAAAAAGCTGTAAAATAAAAAAGCGGCAGGTTTTGATGGGCTGCCAGCTGAGTTATTTAAGACCGCCGGCGAAGAGTTGCTTAGGAGTATGCACCAACTTTTATGCAAGACATGGTCCGATGAACTCATACCCTCTTCGACTGGAATCTCAGCGTTCTCTGTTCTACCTTTAAGAAAGGAGACCCCGCTCTTTGCGTCAACTACCGCGGAATAAGTCTTCTCTCCATCGGATATAAGATTCTGTCGCGCGTTTTGTGTGATAAGGTGAAGCCATACACTGAGAGGACCATATGAGTGTGGCTTCAGACCAAAAAGGTCGACCAGTAACCAAATATTCACATACCGTCAAATCTGGTCCGTCTTTGCATGACGACGCTATCTCACACACAAAGCGTTGTCAGGGTAGGAAAAACCACCATTATTTGACTGAAATCCTCTACAGAAAATATCATTCAAATGCAACTCCATGTAGTTGGTTACCTGAAGTTCTTTCTTAGTTCTCTTGGTTCTGAAAATGACTTTAAATATTTTTATTCTCTGTATTTTTCGGATTGTTTCTTTAACCATTTTGAGCGAAACTTCCCGCATGAAATGGCATTAGAACCCAATTTGATGACAAATTCGGCTAAAACACGAGGTGTTAGGAAAATATTTTAAGAAAAGAGGGGGAAGGGGATAATCATAAATAAAAAGCTAATAGCTTACTGATTATATATAAAATGTTCCATTAAAGGGTATAAAAAAATTGCAAGTTGCTCGTGCAAAACTAACCACATACAATAACAGCAACAACAACAACAAAGGAAACAAAAATAATGAAACGCCGCACAGGGCAGAGTGAGTGTGTAAAAAAAACGAAGCAACAAATGCAACGAGAAACATAAAAACAACAACGTTTGCCGACAGCCGACAGCCGACAATAACAGAAAAGCAGCAGCGTAAAACACTCGCAGAAGGGCGGACCGAAGCAGTGCAGGAAGGTTGCAGCAGCTGAGTACGAAAAGCCAACGACCAGCACACATTTTAACAGCAACAACAACAACAACAACAACAATTGAATGCATCCTAGAAACAAAAAAAAAAAAACGACGACAACAACGAAGACGAACCAACAAAAACACGAGACGAGAGCAAATGCAAGCAATTACTCGTACACACAGTATGGCTCGTCTACAGTGATGTCACGAAGAATGTGGACCACTGAAATATTTTTATAAGAAATAAAAAAATTTAAAAAAAGTTGTTAATATTAAAAAAAAAAAAAAAAAAAACAATGGGAATGGAATGGTGACTAGTCATGAGGCTTCGTCGCCTGACATTAAAGACTTTGGTTCTATGCTAGAAAAAATATGATTGAAGTGTGCTCATAGCTTGCCACCTGCTATGTCTGATGGCTACTGGTCTTTCTCTTTTACGCTTAAAAAAACAAATAGTCCCGTTATCATTTGTATATAATAAATTTATTTGTGGTCATATAATTCCCAGAGCCTTTTTTCATAATATTCAGCCCAGCCCAGCGTGTCTGCGTTGCGCTTCTATGCTATGCAACTCAAATTTATTGCCTGCCACTCATAAAAATTCATTTCTAACAATTAAAAAAATTGTTTACGAATATACAAAAGTGTTGCAATATTTTTCGACACGACTGTAACAGAGTGCCACTGTAGCATCATCATCATCATCAGCAACAACAACAACAACAACAACAACAACATCGTTTGCAGCGTCATTGAGTTCAACAACCTTATGCGACCCTGAGGCGAGGTCAGCAACCCCTACTGTCACCGCTGATTCCTGGCTGGCTGAATGCCTCCCTATGTAAAGAGACGACGAGTATTTCATACTACATAAAGAGAGACAGAGAGAGAGAGCAGTGCCAACTATCACTTGCTATCTCTTTCTTATGCGCGCAACATTTTCGCTCTTTCTTTCGCTCAGCTCACTTTTGTAAGTTTGCCGAGTGTGGAGTTCTTGCGGTAGGGAGTCTGCTCGGAAGTTGGGTCGTTCGTTGCCTTTTGTATTTCTTCTTCCTCTTTTTGTTGTTGTTTTTTTTTTCGTTTTTTTTTTTTTTTTTATATGGTGTAGCCGTAATTTTTTGGGGTCGTTGATGGTCGTTATCCTATATAACCAGAATAATCTATTTTTATTTGCATAGAATGTGCGAGCGCTCGTGCCTTTGCTGTGCACTCGCTAATGGGTGTTTGTGTGTGTGTGTGTGAGTGTGTGTGTGTGGCGGGCGAGTGGTTTGGTTCGGTCGGTGCTCCTTCTTTCCTTCCTTCCTTCCTTCCTTATCTATGCAATTCGTTCTACAGTGTAGAATCTATGGCGTCTGCTTTGAATGTGGCGCTCTTGCTGACTTTTTTACCCTTCTCATCCACTCATTCAAATTCACATTCATGTCCTGCTCTTCTTCTTTCTTCCCCATTGCCAATGCGCGCCAATTTGCCGCATGCACTTGTTGTTTGTTCCTTATTGTCGTCGTTGTTGTCGTCGTTGTTGTTGTTGCTGTTGCTGTTATTTAATGATTACAGTTATCGCTTCCGTATTTTTTTTTTTTTTTTGTACTCGTACGCGGGGTAGCAGGTGGTTTGGTAAGTAGTGTACATAGGGCCTTGGTGGGGGCTAGTTGCACATGCGCAAAAAATTGGTGGCGAGGTGGAAGAAAAAAAATTAACTTCGAAACTATTCAAGCACATTTATGTATGTGTGTATGTGTGTATGTATTCATTTGTACATATACTCTACATTGCTGTACATATTTATTTATATATCCTTATATCCTTATACTTATTTGTAGATCTGTAATACTAAATTTAGGCATATAGTGTGAAGATAGTTCTTCTACTTCATCCAATATATCTATTGATCTTCAGGAAAGGAATGAATTGATTAGCTATGTCCGTCTGATCTTCTTCTGATGTCCTTTAAGCATGTTTCACGTCTCATTGTATAACGAATTTGGTTTTTTTAGGCCTTGTACCGAAGGTACAAAAGCCTATTGGTTTTTTGGTGCAAATGTATGTAAGAAGTAGAATTATAGGACGGACATCTCCCAAAGTTATCCCCATTATGGTCAGGAGTGATAGAGGAGTCGATATAGCCATGTCCGTCTGTCAGGCCATATGAACGAAAGCATCTCGGAAAGGGTAATAGATAGAGACTTCTTTTTTTTTTTTGCATTCGACTAGAACTTCGCCGGAATTTTACAAGTTTATTTTAAAATTTTGTCCTTCCCCCTTCTTCCCGATAAAATCCTCCTGAAGGGTTAAAATTTCTTCGCCACAAAAAAAATTAAGTATGCTAATATAGAGTTAACCTCTCTCTACTCCAAAATCCTAAAACTCCAACAAAATCGGTTAATAAATGACGGTTTTATAAGCAATTGAATTGAAGTGGGAGGAGCAAAATACTTTTCGTTACTACCATTTTTTCTTATTACTTCCCTACCTTTGACAATGATTCGCTTGAAGCTTTCCAAAATTGTAAGAAGTGAAGCATTACAGATGCATCGTAGCGATTTATGCTGAAACCTTTGTCTACGTTGGATATTAGATTTAGCGGCAGTGCCCCAAAGTTGTATGCCGTACCTTCATGACGGCATAATCAACATTTTGTAGATTAAATAGGTGTATTGTCTAGAACAACCGAGGGACATCTTCTACTTTTCAATGTGAAGGTACAATGCGCTGACTTAGAACTGTTAATTTAAATGTTCCACCGCGTAGCACATTGATGAAGGAGGTCCAAATATTCTTGAAGAAATTCAGGAGCAGCTTCAGGGCAATTAGAGTTTGCCACACATAGCAAGCAGCATGTGTTCGTCAATTGGTTTTGGTATGAAAGAGGGTTGGACGTAGTACACTGCCTTGGAGTACACCAGCAAGTATTGGTTGAACAGAAAACTTCTTTCGATTAAGAAAGATTTTTAGATACTGTAATAAGACGTTGGTAGATTTGATTTGATTTTGAGCAACAATCCCTCAATCTAAACTCGTTCAAAAGCCCTTTGAACATCTAAAAAACAGCAGAGCTGTATTGCTTCTCTTCAAAAGCATCAAAGGATGTGATGAAGAACTCTGTGAAGTTGCTCTGGACTTGCCGTGCTGATGTCTGAAACCAAACCAAACAATCGGGAATGATGTTTCTTTCTTTTATTCCAAATTGGCAATAAACTGTCCAGAAATATTCTTTCGAATAACTTCGCGAATAATGGGTGCAGACTGATCGGTCTGTATGAGTCGAACTGTCCGTCGGGCTTTCCGGGTTTCAGTATCATCGTAAGATGGCATTAATTAAGAGCACGAGGAACAGAATACCATGAACTGATCAACACTTGGCAGTCTGATACTAACAGGTCTGGAGAGCATGGTAGTGAAAGTTGGTCCAAAGTGGTCCAGATCTGCTGGTAAGGGCACATCGAATGGTTTGAAATGATTTTCTAGTCTCTGTTGGTAAAAGTTTCAGATTTCTTCTCGACAGAGCGGCATCACCTGTTATTTTGCAGTTGTATGACCTCCATAAGTTATATTCGTAGGATTTGTCTGGTTGTGCTTTGTGCAGCAATTTAACGAAG
Source organism: Leucophenga maculata (assembly GCA_035044805.1). Lineage (NCBI taxonomy): Eukaryota > Metazoa > Arthropoda > Insecta > Diptera > Drosophilidae > Leucophenga > Leucophenga maculata. The sequence continues at coordinate 78,467 of JAWNNP010000387.1, forward strand.
AGGTCGGTTTTTGCGTAGATCAGCAGCAACCCGTTTCCGTTGTCCAGTTCGCATGAATCGTCGCCCTACTAGATCCAGAACTTCAGGTGTCAGAAGCGTCCTATGTGGAGAGCTAAGATTATGAGGACTTTGGACAAGTTTAGCAAAATTAGCTGCTGTTTATATATTCCTTTGGAGTAATTCTGCTTCTATTGATCTCCAAATTGAGGTTTAGTAACTGATCCAGTTTTAACTGAAATCGATCGATCCTCGCGTAAGATGGTAAAAATTTAGGCCTTATGCCCGAAAATTGAGCACCCACACATGTGTTCAGAACTTAGATCCGCGACATCAGCAATAGAAAGTCCTGACGATGGCATCCCCGCATAAATTGCAAAGTCCATAGCACTGGGAGTTTGGTTACTATACGGAAAATGCGTAGAACCGTAGAACCAGTAGCCAAAACCTGCAAATTTTTATTCGAAATGAGTTCAAATAATATGTTGCCCCTTCGACATGCATCACTTGCTCCCAAAAGGCGATGTTTGACATTCCAAACACCAGCAATCAGCAAATTTGGACCAAGTTCTTCAAATATTTCCCAAAAATCTGTCGAGTTCCAATCAAAGTTGGGTGGGCAATAAACTGAGGCCAGTATTATTTCTCCGAAATCACATGTAGTACACGGGAAAGTGGTTTATATCAGACTTTATGAGAACAGCAGCTCCTACAGTGCTTCTATCGTCCGGATGATTGGCAGAGTAGATATTTATTATAGTGGGATCTGGTTGTCAAATGTGTTTCGTTGATAAGCATGACATTAATTCCATGCATTTGGATGAATACCTCAGACCATCAGTTGGAATTAGTTTCTTGGACAGAGTGGCTTGGAGAAGCGACATCAGATGTGTCTGCGTTGACATCATTTGCAATAATTTGTCCAGTTTTTCTCATACAATGTTGAATTTGGAGTTCGGACTAGTAAAAAATAGGTCATCCTCTGCTGTTGCTGGTTGATACGCATATAAGAATGCAGGATTTGTACCAGAATTAGTCCCTAACGAAGTAGACGTGGTAGCACTTGCAGTATGTTGAGAGGTTTTAGGCTTTTGTTTCTCCGTCAACAGCTCCAGTATGCTCCTCATTACTTTGCCGATGGCTACTCGTCTCCGCACTTCACACATCTGTATTTTTTTTACAGTCTGTCCATAGTCCTGGCATTTGTAATATTGAGGCATGTCTAATCGTCGGCGTGGATGTTCCACTTTAATAATTTGTTGGCGACTTCACAGCGAATACTTTTTTGCTTCAATTCAGCAGAGAAAAAAATATTCAAAGGAGCTCCACTGTAATGGCTTTTGGCTCCAAATCTGACAACTCCTCCTTCATATCATCAGGGTTTGGTTGTGGGATGAAGACCCTTAAACGGTAAATGATTCTTATCCGCTGAAGCTTATCATTATTCGGAACGAACTACCACTTGTTGCCTTAATTGTTTGGCAAAGGTTGATGGTGATGTAACTGCAATCAAGGAGCGGTGAAGTACATTAAATGTTATATTCTTCTGAATCTTCTGAATGGAAGTCAGAGTTGATTTATTGCCTGTGGAGATTGTGGAGGCTTGTTGTTAACTTCTTGAACAGCAACGACAATGGCTTCATGGAACATAGCTTCCGCTAGAAGTGCAAACTGGTTTGTAGATCCATTGTAGGATGAAAACATTGAACAATCCGCGTTGTACTTCTGTGGAGCATATATATGCGCCCCATTCCCTCAATATTTGATCAATTATGAACAGAAGTAAGAATATTTTAGACATCAACGTGATGTGTTGAGGTTGCTAAAAAGTACTTCTCTGTTCCAAAAAAAAAAAAAAAACACTTTGGATTATTTTTAAATTAAAGAATTTTTTTTTTATATAAAACTACTTCTGCGTGCTCTATATTGTGTGGAGAGTATTTCAGCTTTGTTGCCACCGAATTAAATTTTTGTTGTTGTTGAATCTTTATTCATTTTGCAATAAAATGAAATACTTTGGATTTAAATCCAATTAGCGACGGTGGTGGTGGCTAGACGCGAAAGCCGATGACGATGGACGCCGGACGGTGTTTAGTTGGGTGGGAGGTACAGATCAGCAGAACCCAAAACCGCAAATTTTGCTTTAATTATTATTATTCACTATTTACATGTACAAGGGGGTGGGGAGGGGGGTCGAGGCGTGTCAGAAAGCAATGGGGAAAAATTAATTAGCAAAGAAATTCAAATATAGAAAAATTGGAATGGTTGGGGCTGTGAGAGGGGTAAGGAATAGATATGTAGACACATACATAGGCAAATACAACTGTAAACACAAATATGCATGCACAGAGCAACAACAACAACAACAACATAAAAAAAAACCGAGAGGTAGAAAGAAGCAAAGTAAAATAAAATAAAAAACAACGCACTTTGTTGACCTTTTAAGTTCATTTCGCAATGCGCTTTTAACCCGAGTTGTTGTCGTTTGTTTTGTTGTTGTTTTTGCTTTTTTTTTATATGTTTTTTTTTTTTTTAACATTGCCGGGGTTAATGAAACCGATTGACACACAAAATGCGAAAAAGAATGAAAACTATAAAAGAGGCAAAAGAGCGCAAGTTAAAAGAGCGAGTGTAAAATAAGAGAAGTGGCCAGAAGAGAGAGAGAGAGAGAGAGAGTGTACGTTTAATTTGCTATAATAAGAGCAGCAGAGAGTAGTACTAAAAGAGTGCAAATAAGGGAAATTTTAACCCATTACTGAACTAAAGTTAAAAAAAGGAAACTTAGCTTCATGAAGCGTATATTAGGTTCCATGTAGAAGCTTAGAAATAGTGGAGATATATGATGTATTTGGTCCATCCTGTCTTCTAATTTCTCCGACATCAATTTAAAAGTTCCTCTGAATAATATTTCTTATCCGAAGCAGAATGAGTTGTGATTCCGCTGACAATTTTAAATAATGGCAATTTTCGCATGACAAGGTTTACAGCGTCTGACTCTCATATAACAAATTTTTATAATTTTTTTTTATATATTTCAGCAATTTTCCATGCAAAAAAAAATCGTTCCATGCATCAATTCTGAATACTTTTCAAAATCGGGAACAGTGCCATTCTATGGGAACAGTTTGGCAATGTCTAAACCCGAGCATGTTTATCGTTCATGCTTGACAATGGTGCTCAACCGCATCAACAGTTAGCGCAGTTTGGCACCAATTTTAGCATATTTTTACACCAAATTAGCAGTTTATTCCGACTTATATGCGCGCGCCCTCTAGCAGTGTTTTAGATATTTCCTTAGCGGTTTGACTAATGACCAACAAACTGATGACCAATGATAATCGATGACCGATGAAAAGATTGCAGCAACAGCTATCCGATTTTCCGATAAGCATAATGAACCGATAACTGCAAAATATAGATTTTTCGATATGCATAATTATTCATGCGCTCGGGTGCAGATGGCGCATGTATGAATGGTCATGTTTAGTAATCGGTTAAAATGGTATTCTGGAGCCAGTAGGGATGGGACTGCAGCTCGGGTGCCTTCAACAGTCTACTCTACTCCATCAAACAAATTCTTGGAATGCTAAGAAGAAGATAAGAAAACCAGAGACATGTTTTGGAAGTACATATGTACTATGATAGGCCCATATAGCAAAAAAAAATCTGTATTAAAATGAAGAAAGACAAATTGTTTCTTAAAACAAATAAGTTTGATTTGTATAAACACCCTGTATGAGTAATTTTGCATATATAGTTCCCTAATCCATTGCTGCGATAAAGCATAAAGGATTCTAGGACACATAATACATGTATATAGTTCTACAAATAATTTTGTATAATAAATAAATAAATATTTCCTACTCTTCTTTGAATTAATAAATAAAATAAAATTTCTTTCTTTTTTTTTTTACTTCACAGCACCCTGTATGCCGCCCGTATCCACAATTTCTATAAAAAAAACAATCAACAGCTACAGCAACAACAACAACAGCGTCGTAGTATATTCAATCAAAAAACTACAACAACAACAACGAAAAGGGCTCCAACTGCAACAGCAACAACAATAAAAGTAAAAAAAAATTCAACAGCAACAACAACAACAACGAATCATTTTATATGCAACAACATTTTTGTAATTGAACCAAAATTAAATTTAAATCCATCCACGTTTGTGCAACAAAATATTTACTGCAACAGCAACAACAACAACAACAACAACAACAACAATACCAACAGAATTCTGGAGATCTATTTAAATCAAAAAAAAAACAAGAACAAATTCAAGTGCTGCAACCGAAATCAAAGAACAAATCTTATTGGGTGAGTACCAACACTAAATCTTGAACTGACTATAGTCCAGGTCTGGGATCAATAGAACATTCTATTAACTGTATTATATAGTATTTTTTTTTTTTTTTTTTTAAATCCTTAATACTTTAAGTCTTATAAGATTCCAAAGTAACTTAAAGTATTACGCCAAAACCCTCGCAAGACTTCTATCAGCTGCTATCAGGGCTCTTAGTTCACTACACGTTGCCCTGTACTCGATTTCAGTATGGACAGCGCGAATCCATGTTTGCCTTGGATGACCTCTCGGACGACTGCCTTCTGTGTGCCACTGGAAGACCATCTTTGCAATGTTGTCGGCTTCTCTGCGCAAGGTGTGACCTATGCAATTCCACTTACGTCTCTTTGAGTCTATCGCTGCACCCCCATCCGCTGTAATATGACTGCCAAAATAGGTGAACTTCTCAACATTTTCAAGTTGATTTGGAGACCTATTGCACGAACATTAGCTTCCAGACTCCGAAGCTTCGCTGCAGCTCCACTATGCGATGTCATTAGCATAGTCTAAGTCGCTGAGCTTCTGCTTAAGTCTCCACTGTAGGCCTTCTGGCACCTCCGCGTTTGTGCGCTTTAGGACCCCGTCGAGGACAGACCACTATGAAAAGGAGTGGTGAGAGTACACAACCTTGTCGGACATCTCTGTTTATAATAAAATTGGTGTTGTTGTTGCCTTTAAGCCGCACGGTGAGAGCTGCGTCCTCGCAAAGAGCCTTTATGAGATCGAAGTCCACAAAAAGTGGACCCCCATTCGATCGATTGTTCCACAATGATGTGTTGGGTATTAATGTGGTCTACACAAGACCGATTTGGTCGGAAACCATTCTGTTCTCGCCGTGATTGTGTGTTTAAAGTTGGCGAGATTCTGGCTAAGATGATGAAGGCGAGTACTATTTGGATTGAGTTTAAAAGCGTTCAATTGCCGCACTGACTCAGGTCACCCTTTTTGGGGATAGTGACGATCACCCCCTCCTTTCAGTCATCTGGAATGGTCACAGATATCCATGCCGCACGAATTATGGGGTGTAGGGCGCTTGAGATGGTGTTTGCGCTGTACTTAAGCAGTTCGGCCCAGCAGCTTTGTTGTTTTTTTTAGCTTGCTTAAGGCCAGAGTTATTTCGTCCCCAGTAGGCGGACCAGTAGAAATACTTCTGTTGGAGTTTCGACGCTCATATCAGCTCTTCTATACGCACGCACGTTTATCAGACAGTTGTGAAATCGCCTGCTAATCAGCACATGGACGGCCTCTGTTGTTGTTCCTTGCGAACGCCAGCGCGTGTCGACCCCTGAACCACTCGACGTTGGTGTTGTTATCGCCGATCTTTGCATTAAAGTGACCCGTAGAGGATATAGTCGGACTACCGTCAGTCAGTGCACACAATTACGGCACGTACTCCGGAGTGTTGCATTTTATTCCTCTTGTGAACCTGATGGACTGACGGCTCATATATTATTATAATCTATAAAAAGTTGAGGGGAGGGGTTGGAGGTAAAGGGGCAATGAATGCATTTTTCATGCAACTTTTTATTTGATTGATTCTACGAGTATGTTGCGTCAGTTGCGTCAAAACTTTTGTTTCAATTTATAAACTGCTAAGCAAATCCTGTTGCTAACAAACAAAAAAAAAAAAAAAAGGAGTAAGGAACCAACAACAGACAGCAAGGGGCAGACAAACGAACGAACGGGCAAACAAACAAACAAACGAACAAACGAACGAACGGAGAAACTAGGCCAACAACCTTCGTATGCAACAGCAGCAAAGTTGATGGTTGCTTGCCAATGAAATGCTGCTTTTTTTCTTTTTCTTTTTTATACGATTTTCTGTGCATTTTGCCTGCTCGTTTGCACACTCCTGCAAGCACACTTAAGCGAACGTGACTTGCGATTTGACGACGGCAGCCGTGCCGTACGAGCGGTTGACAGCGCTGCTGCACTAAGTCCTACGACACACACAGCGCGCTGTAAGGATATACACAAGGATTTGTGTACGTATTTGCGCCTGCGACAGTAAAAGCTGAAATGCTGTTCCTCACGTTCGTGTCGGGAATCATAAACGCAATATTTACACAACATAAGCATGTATGCAGGCTCGCTCGCTCGCTCGCTCGCTCGCTGAGCAAACGCAATTAAATTTTGCATTGAAAGGATGGTCTGCGTAGCTACAAACTGGACCTGGACATATGTACTGCTCAGCGTGCTTTTATAAGGACTGCTTCGGCTTATTTCGATGTCGATGTCGATGTCATTGTCTGCTCTATTTCTGTTTCTGTTTCGTTACGCTTTGGTTTGGTTTGGTCTTGCACATGATTCGTGGTTGATTAGTTAGTTTATTCATTTTGTTAGAAGTTTTGTTACATCGCGAAGGAGATGTCCTACAGTAAAACCTTAAAATCATAAAAGTGGCTACTTAAATTAGGAATATTGCTTATAATGAGTGAAGAGCGGTTAGCATGGTCCAGTGTGATTTTTTTTTATTTATTTAACAGTTAGAAATAATGGTCGAAGACCACCCCATGTCCGTGTGTCCGTCTGTATAACCTAAAGGATCTCAAAAACGGTAATAGTTAGAGACTTCGTTCTTTTTGCATTCGACTAGGAATTTGTCGGAATTTTACAAGTTTATTTTAAAATTTTGTCCTTCCCCCACCTTCACCATAAACTGCACCTCAAGGCTAAAAATTTCTACGGCACAAAAAAAATTAAGTATGACAGCATAGAGATAACATCTCTCTAAGCCAAAATCCCAAAACTTCAAAAAAATCGGTTAATAAATGACGATTTTATAAGCAATTGATTTAAAGTGGGAGGAGCAAAATACTTTTCGTTAGTATTAATTTCCTACCTTTTTGTTTTGCACTGCTTGGTCATAAGCTAAGGAAACATTTAATGTGTTTTTTAAGCGACCTCTACTGGTACTCGGTAATGCCCGACAGTAATTTTTTACTTGTTTTTTTTTTTTTTATACGATTTCTGAGTGCTACAAACTTTTTGACAGAAATAATATACCATTCACATTCTGTGTGAAGAGTATCAGACATAGACACTCAATAGTAGTACTAATAGGTGAAGTAGTGTCGGTGGTGAGAGATAGAGAAAGGGAGAGTAAGAGTAGATTACATCATCATCAACAACAGCATCAGCTACTCGTTCAACAAACTCATTTTTCTGTCAGTTCTACTGTGCTGCAGTGCAACTGAAGTACGGTTAGATAGTTGCGAGGGTGTTTTGAGTAGTTCCAAATGTGGATTCGATGCATAAACTGAACTACATCGACGGGGAGAGAATTTGTTTCTTCTTGTTCTACAAATTTGGTATTGTTTCATAAGTAAACAACAACAACAAAAAAAAAAAACAGAAAAACACGAATTGACACCAAAAAACCTCATGGACCGAATTTCCAACTGCGAAACGCTGCACGTTTCTGAAGCGAATGGTGACTGTCGATGAAATGTGAATCACTTACGACAACGTGAAGCGCAAACGGTCGTGAATGAAGGCTGGCGAAGTGGCTCAAACGGTTGCCAAGCCTGGCTTGACGGTCAGAAAGGTTTTGCTGTGTGTTTGGTGGAATTGGCATGAAATCATCTACTATGAGTTGCTCTCCTATGGTCAAACGCTCAATTCGGTGCTCTACAGTGAACAACTGGACCGCTTGACGGCCATCTTTGGCCAATAGGAGAGGAATTGTGTTACATCAGAACAACACCAGACCAAACACTTCGATTGTGACGCGCCAGAAGCTCCGGTAGTTCGGATGGGAGGTTCTTATGTATCCATCTTATAGTCCGGAGCTGACACCATCGGATAACATCTCTTCCTGTAAATGCCGAAATGTCTTACAAGCTTCTATGAGCGGGGAGCATAATGAAGGGCGCTTATTTGAATTAAATTCGATGCGTAAATACGAAAAAACTTTTTTTTCAACCCTAAATTATGCAGTTTTCAGTCAATAACAATGTATAACACATCTCAATAGAACACCCTTTATACACCTATGCACACATAAACACACACACACACACACACACGTACAACTGCAACACTTAAGCACAGACACAACGAAAGCGAAAGGCCATTGTCCGAAATTTTGTTGACCTACTAAGCGCGCGCAAATATGTAAAACACTACAAGAACAACAACAACAACAACAACGAACATATATGATGACGACGATGACGAACAGCAGAAGCAAACGAAGTACTGTGCAGTAGTAAGCGAGAGAGGTGGATGAAGATGTTAAAGAAGGCAAAGGCAATCAGCCAGCATACATTGTCATTGCCGTTGAAAATACAAAAAAAACAACAACAACAAAACTAAATGAAAATGAGCGAATAAACTAATGCGAGAGTACACAGCTAAAGCAGCACATGTATGTGTGAACTGCATTGAGTAAAGCAGTGAGCGAGTGAGAGCGAGAGTATTGCTTGCATTCGATTTGCAATGAGTCTGCCTGCATGCATAAAGCTTTTATGCGCTCAATTTTGCGTGCTCTGCTACATGCGTGTGTGTGTGTGTGTGCGTGTGTTCGAATTTAAAGCTCAACTCACTAACAAATATGCTGCAAGAGCATTGATCGCTGCTGCAATCTAATTTGCTGCACGCTACACTCTAAAGCTTGACAGTTTTATGATTTTGTGACAGTGTTTGGCACTGCTTTGAGGAAATAAAGGAGTTGCATTGCGGAAGGCAGCAAACTAATAACAAGAAGGCTCGCTCGAAATGAACGATTTGATGCAATTCGCACACAGTACCCTACATAATTTTGTTACCAGGCATGATTCAGATATATATGTAGGATGTATTCTGAAAGCGAAAAAAATTAAACGATTTCAAATTATTAAACAAACAAAAAAAAACTAGTTATTTCTGCGTAATTTCTTTTTTTCGTTAACTTTCACTCGCAAAAAAACAAAAAAAAAAAACAAACAAAAAAGGTATCAAAATGTATTTTTAGCTCATTAAATCGTATTTTGTAATTCTTATTGTTTGCAGTAATTTAGGACAGTTTTTTTCTTTTTTTTTTTTTACTTAATTTCTGATCATCTTGTATACTACTTGGTTGGCTGTCTATAATACCGATTCTATGCGATATGAATGATCGCACAGCAGATAATTCCATTAAATACTTTAAAAAAAATGTTGCTATTGTATTTTGTTGTCTTTATAATTTTTATAACTGTATACGTAAATCATTTGCAAATATTTATCATTGATCATGGATCTGTCAAAAAAAAAAGTTCGTTCGTTCGTTTGTTCGTTCGTGTGGCACAACAGACAAGTCAGCCACTCCTTTTCAATGGTATTCCTCGCTCTCTCTCTCTCTCTCTCTCTCTAACCCGCCTTCTCTATCTAACATAGCAAAGATCGGTGTCTATCTTTCTACCAAAAAAAAAAAAAAAAAAAAAAGAAATAGGAAAAAAAAGTATATAGTCTGCTTACGCCTACAAAGCGTGCTAGCGATCCCATCTATCTTTTTTGTCTGTTTGTCTGTCTGTCTGTCTGTATTTCTAGATCTTCAAAATGTGTGAAATGAAAGTAAAAGAGTTCGAAAGTTTAATTTGTTAAAAAAATTGGCAACTACACGTTCTCACGTTTGAAATTTATGTTAATTGCAGGCGTTGATGATTATTTTATATCTCCGGTAATTCTGCGGCAATTACGGCAAGAAGCCTGGTTTGAAATTCGATTAATTCGATGAACGCAGAGACCCATATAAAAAGAGCCTAAAAATAGGCTCATTCAACGGTAAACGATTCCCCACTCAACAAGACGTTTCTTTGGAACCTTTTAGTAACTCAGCAACGATGCCAACGTACTAAAAAATAAGTTCCTCCCATTTACGAAATAATTCAGCGAAAAGCAGAAACTGGTGAAACTGCTAGCACAACCCTAAATGACATAGAAATGTTGCTCTTTAATCTGTCGCAAGGAACTGGTTAAAACCCGAAACCAAATGCTCCAAATACTCATTTCACTTCACAAATGAGTGTCATAAACTCAGAAATATTGCTGTGGAACGCTAATGGCATCACCCAATGCAAACTCGAACTAAATAAGTTCCTGGCAGATAACGAAGTAGATGTGGTACTACTTTGTGAGGCTCATCTCACTAATAAAAAGCATTTTCAAATCCCAGACTACGCTACAATTCACCCAAATGGTAAAGCTCATGGTGGAATGGGTATATTAGAGCCATATTCTACAAATTATTTGCAAGCAGGCTCTATTTGCGTCCAAGGAACCTACGAAAGAATAACACTCTCAGCAGTTTACAGTCCACTCAGGTTTTCCAGACTGTTTTAAACAAATTTCAACCGTCCTGGATCTCGATTTCTCGCAGCTGGTGACTTTAATGCCGAACACCCACACTGTGGCTCGAGATTGGCTAATTTCAAGGGAAAGCAATAATTCGGATATGGCTCCTCTGGTCGGCCTACATACTGGCCAACGGATCCAAGGAAAATTCCTGACTTAATAGATTTCGCAATTACTCGAAATATCTCTCGAAGTTTAATTCTAAGACAAACTTTAGTCGAACTCTTATCTGAACACTCTGCGGTTATGTTTGACCTTCTCGAGACGCCAATAATGAGTAACCCACCGTATAAACTGACCTCCAAGACTACTAATTGGCATCATTAGACAACTTCAACTCATTACTGGTTGCCGCTGCTAGAAACTTAACCCCAATAATAAAATTAGCGCCCTCAAGACATAATACACATCCCGTTACTAACAGTGAAATAGAGCGTTTAGTCTCTGAAAGAAGACGTTTAAGGCGAGAATTTCAGACAGCTACATAGATCTCCCGAATCTAAGGAATAGATAGAGCTCTTAAATTGGAAGAAAGTCTATCTCAAAGACAATACATTGAAAGTCTATCTCCAATTGGTATAAAAGCCTTCCTCTGGAAGGCTCAGAAATCGATGAAACCCTCGATCGATTCAGAGACCTTTCTGGATATTGAGCTCGCAATAAAGAAGATAAAGCGAATGTCTTTGCAAATCACCTACTCAATCAATCCCAATAATAGTGTTTAAGTCTAAAAGTGTTTAAGCCTAATATGTACCCTCTAACGGCTACAGTATATCGCTTACCCTAGTACCATTGCACTCAAGACACACTTTGAGAGCTTTGAAGTACAAACAAGTCGCCAGGGCATGATATTACTCATAGAAAATGATCATAGAGCTTCCCAACTCAGCTCTTCTGTTCTTAGTTAAGATCTTCAATGCAATATTTCTCACTGGCTGCTTCCCAATAGAGCCAGGCAAAGACAAAACACTGCCAGAATCACACAGACCCATAAGCTTGCGCCCATGTTTGTCAAAATTATTTGAAAAAGCACATCTGGAAATAAATAATATTATTCCCACACATCAGTTTGGATTTCGGGAAAAACACGCTAAGGAACCATTGAACAAGTTAACCGAATCACGTGTGAAATAAGAAAGGCTTCCGAACACCGTGAATATTGCTCAGCATTCGACTGACTTTTGCATGATGGTTCAATTCACAAAATACATCTTTTGCTTCCACAAAATAGTCATAAGTTACTTCGATCATATTTAACTAAAAGATGCTTCAAAGTAAGACACAAAGATTACATCCCAAGGTAGTGTGCTTGGACCATTGCTATATCAATTATTCACATCGTTTATACCCACTAATCCGAACCTCTTAACAATGTCGATTCCGATGCCCACATAAAGCGTCCATAGATCTAGGTTTCATCTCAACTTCAGATCATTGAGAAATAATGAATGGTCAAAAGTCCAAACACCTAAATTTTACCCTCAACAGAGCTACATGCCCACCTGTCAGTCAACATGAACAATGCCATAGTTCCACAGTCCAACGAAGTGACATGCCTTGGAGTTCACTTAGAGCGATGACTTAAATGAAATTAAAAACCATCAATATAGATCAATTGGCTCCTTAATTCTCGTACTCCTCTGTGCCTCGCATACAAAGTGCTTCTTTATAATAGCATAAAAAAGCCAATGTGGACTCCTAACTCCATCAAAAATCCTCCGAATAATCACAGCAGTCTCATGGTGAATGTTCTCTCGCACCAGTATTGCATATAATCCTCATATTTATGTCTGATACAGGTAACTGTCTCCTTTTTATGCGGCCAACGTATCCTTCTGCGTTAGCTAATATATTTTTCCTTCATATTTTCCACCCAATTCAGTTTTTTCATTTTTTACATTTCAACATATTTGACAAAGCATCTGCGTTTGACTTGAACCTAATCTGCGCGCTCTAAAAACGATAAATGTTCCCCATTACCCCCTCCCCCCCACATTTCATTTAAATATGTGTAAGTACTTTTGTACACACTGTGTGTAATTACGTTGTCTTTGAACGAATGTCGTCGTATCGTTCGTTCATTCGTTCGTTCGTTCTTTGTTTTAACCCAGTTTAATGTCATTGCGATTCGTTTGAAACGTATGGCGATGGCGTCGTCGTCGTCCTCGCCCTCGTCTTGACTGCAGAAGGTTTTTGTACCCTTTACCATCTACTCGTACACTGCGTCGAATGTTCTGCTGTCCGTTGCAGATAAAGTTGAAGACCCAATAAACTCGAACAGAATCTTAACAACATAAAATTTATTATGCAACTATGTGGATAATATTTTATATATGTAGGTGCGTATGGGACCCCTGTAGGGGTCGAAGTATGAAAAACATTTTGTTGTGATTTAGTTTAACTCGATTCGACCAATTCGATATATCTTACACTTATATGTATTAATAAAGTATTCCACACGGCTCCAGATAGGAACATATCCTCCATTATGGGTGGGTACCGGGATTTCGAAATTGTATACTTCTTATACTTCTGTACAACAACAACAACATATCACAGCTCTTCATAGATGTCGGGATATATTTTTTTTCTATATGCACTTATTTAGATTAGCATTGAACACAATCTGTAGTTCTTAATTCTGAAAGTTTCTTTTAATCTAATAAAATGTGTCGAAAATTCTTCTTCTTCTTTTTTTTTTGTTTGTTCTATATTTTCTTCACATCTAATCTCTTAATAAAATGTTCCAAATTTTGTGTTGAAGAAGAATAAAATAAAACAAGCCAATAAAACCGAAAAGTGATAAAGAATTAAGGTCATAATCTTGACATTGTTCAACACACGGACGGACGGTCGCCTGTTAAGTCTTAGTATTTCAAATACCCTACTGGAGATAAAAAAAAAAAAAAAAACACCAGTGTAACAGCAGTTTATTGAAGGTTTTGTTATACATATATATATACAAGCTGTACCCGTCACGCTTTGCTGCGCCCAGTAAAAATTAGCACCGCCCAATCTAATTTTTTCAAAACGTAGCCAATGTTCTTTTCGAACGTCCCATCTATCTCTATACCAAAATTCATTTAGCCGTAAGAAAGGAACATCCATCCATACATCCATCCATACATCCATACATCCATCCATACATCCATCCATCCATACATCCATACATCCATCCATACATCTATCCATACATACATCCATACATCCATATATCCATACATCCATACATCCATACATCCATACATCCATCCATACATACATCTATCCATACATCCCTCCATACATCCATCCATACATCCATCCATCCATACATCCATGCATACATCAATACATCCATCCATACATCCATCCATACATCCATACATCCATCCATACATCTATCCATACATCCATCCATACATCCATACATCCATCCATACATCCATCCATACATACATCCATACATACATCTATCCATACATCCATTCATTCATACAACCATCCATACATCCATACATCCATCCATACATCCATCCATACATCCATCCATACATCCATACATCCATCCATACATCCATCCATACATCCATCCATACATACATCTATCCATACATCCATTCATTCATACATCCATCCATACATCCATACATCCATCCATACATCTATCCATACATCCATCCATACATACATCCATACATCTATCCATACATCCATCCATACATCCATCCATACATACATCTATCCATACATCCATTCATTCATACATCCATCCATACATCCATACATCCATCCATACATCTATCCATACATCCATCCATACATCCATACATCCATCCATACATCTATCCATACATCCATCCATACATCCATACATCCATCCATACATCCATCCATCCATACATCCATACATCCATCCATACATCTATCCATACATACATCCATACATCCATATATCCATACATCCATACATCCATACATCCATCCATACATACATCTATCCATACATCCCTCCATACATCCATCCATACATCCATCCATCCATACATCCATGCATACATCAATACATCCATCCATACATCCATCCATACATCCATACATCCATCCATACATCTATCCATACATCCATCCATACATCCATACATCCATCCATACATCCATCCATACATACATCCATACATACATCTATCCATACATCCATTCATTCATACATCCATCCATACATCCATACATCCATCCATACATCCATCCATACATCCATCCATACATCCATACATCCATCCATACATCCATCCATACATCCATCCATACATACATCTATCCATACATCCATTCATTCATACATCCATCCATACATCCATACATCCATCCATACATCCATCCATACATCCATCCATACATCCATACATCCATCCATACATCTATCCATACATCCATCCATACATCCATACATCCATCCATACATCCATCCATACATACATCCATACATACATCTATCCATACATCCATTCATTCATACATCCATCCATACATCCATACATCCATCCATACATCCATCCATACATCCATCCATACATCCATACATCCATCCATCCATCCATACATCCATCCATACATCCATCCATACATACATCTATCCATACATCCATTCATTCATACATCCATCCATACATCCATACATCCATCCATACATCTATCCATACATCCATCCATACATCCATACATCCATCCATACATCCATCCATACATCCATCCATACATACATCTATCCATACATCCATTCATTCATACATCCATCCATACATCCATCCATACATCTATCCATACATCCATCCATACATCCATACATCCATCCATACATCTATCCATACATCCATCCATACATCCATACATCCATCCATACATCCATCCATACATCCATCCATACATCCATCCATACATCCATCCATACATCCATCCATACATCCATCCATACATCCATCCATCCATACATCCATACATCCATCCATACATCCATCCATACATCCATCCATACATCCATACATCCATCCATACATCTATCCATACATCCATCCATACATCCATACATCCATCCATACATCCATCCATACATCCATCCATACATCCATCCATACATCCATCCATACATCCATACATCTATCCATACATCCATCCATACATCCATTCATCCATACATCTATCCATACATCCATCCATACATCCATCCATACATCTATACATCCATACATCCATACATCTATACATACATCTATCCATACATCCATTCATTCATAGATCCATCCATACATCCATACATCCATCCATACATCCATCCATACATCTATCCATACATCCATCCATACATCCATACATCCATCCATACATCTATCCATACATCCATCCATACATCCATACATCCATCCATACATCCATCCATACATCCATCCATACATCCATCCATACATCCATCCATACATCCATCCATACATCCATCCATCCATACATCCATACATCCATCCATACTTCCATACATCCATCCATACATCCATCCATACATCCATACATCCATCCATACATCTATCCATACATCCATCCATACATCCATACATCCATCCATACATCCATCCATACATACATCCATACAAACTTTCGCATTTATAATTTTAGTAGGATTGAACAGTCCAGCTAAAGCTAAAACTTTTTTGTTCTTTATAATATAGGCTTTTCTTTAAAGAACCTTCTCTGGATAAGAGACTAACAATAATTTATCAAATCTTAAATCGAGTTGTGTGTTACACTAAGCCCCCGGTTGGAGTCTTATGTATGTAGTTACAACGGCCCTAAAAACACATCACAGTGCGGGAAGGCCATTTCTGCTGAGTAGTGTTTGGATATGGTGTAGGGTTAGAGGTCTTGTGAGTGGATTTGGGTGAGAGTTGAGTTTGCATTCGCATTCGATCTATTTAAGTTTTCACAGTTGGGATCTTAAGATCATTGTGAATGATATTATTGTGAATATACCATGGTGCACCGGTGAGAGTTCTAAGTATTTTTCATTGAGCTCTTTCTATTATATCCACATTCCTGGAACTCGCATTGCTCCATAATTGTGAGCTGTACGTACAAATAGGCTTTATTACGAAGTTGGAAAGAAGTAATTTGTAGTCTAAAGGGGGACCGCGAATTCATTAGCCAGTGTAGGGAGTTGGCTTTTAGCTTTATTTATGTCTTTCGAGATGAATGCCGAGATGCACAACGTCATTGGCGGTCTGTCGGATGACAATGTTGTTTAGAGTCAGCGATGCACTTCTCACCTCTGTTTGAAGTGAATGTGACGTGTCTGCTTTTTTGCCCATTAGCTAGCTACTCCTCGAGAAGTATGAGATGGGTCTGCTAGAAGTCTAATTGCTCTTATTGGGCATCGAGATCTGTTTAAGATAGATATTGTGAGTCTGTGATCCATTGTCTGATGTGTATAGAACATATAATATAGCACCGAGAACGCTACCTTGGGGTTCTCCAATTTTTATTTCAGACTCCTGCTCTATTGCTGAAATATGATTCAAGAATTTTGTGTGTATTTCGGGGAAGCAATACTTTTATTTTGTGCTTCAGTCCATCGAGCGATCAAATGCTTGAGTTACATCGATAAAGATTGTGAAACAGTATTCGTGGAGCTTGAACGCTTTTCGAATCTCTGAGGTTAATCGGTTTACCTATTCGATAGTGTCATGGTTTTCACGAAATCCAAATTGTTTCCGCATGTGTGAGTTCATTTTTATAAGAAACAACTTTTCAAACAGTTTGGATAGGCAGGATAGTAGGCTTATGGGTCTATATGAAGCTGCTTGTTTTTTATACTTTTCGGGTTTCGGAATCATGACTATGACCGATTTCTTCCACTGAGTTGGATATAGATACATATATGTAACAGCTGGGCTGGGAAGCTCCATGATCATTTTTGGGGAAATCAAATCAAGACCTGCAGCCTTCTTGGGATTGAGCTGGACTTTTAACACTTAATGAACTTCGTTGGTGTGAACTCTGAGAGGTTCAGAGTTATTCGTTATCGAAAGAGAGCGAAGAACAATAGCATTTGTTGACGGATTTGTTTGAAAAACCTTTCTTAAATGGGTTGCAAAAACTTCTGCTTTTTCTATGTCCGTGCGTGCCCACCCACTTTCCAGTGTGGTCTCTTATGGGTGTAGAGTCTATAACTGGTGGTCCATAGCGGAAACTTAGAGCTTGTTAAAGAAAGACATTCCATGTATCGTCTCTGAGTGAGTTTTTTTTTTCTAGCAATCTTTAGATTGTGTTAACTAGCGTTCAATGGTCGTGACCATTCGCCCAAAAACCAAGCTCCCTCTCTAAGATGTTGTTCATTTAACTAGAAACGCCCAAAATTGGTATACTCGTACCACCTTGCTTGAATTCTATTAAAATAGTCCATTTATGTATGTACGTCCAAATCGTGCTACTAGAAGTTCTCTCTCGCTCCTTTCTGTATTTCCATTTGGCATCAAATAGGAATACTCCTCGTATAATTCGCCTTAAAATTTAGCTACAGCGCATTCCTAAGTCGTGCAGATGCGTCTACGGCGTTTTTCTTGTTCTTCCGCACAATTTCACGCGACTTTCTTCCGCTCGCCTACTACTCGCAGTTGTTGGCTTATCAACTTTTGCCGATTTCGCGATTGTTGTTGCGACTGTTGTGGCTCGCCTTGAGCGAATGTTATCGTTGATAATGAAATTGAAATTCATTGTTAATTACGGGTTTAATAAGAACAAATAATAATAATAGGCTTATATAGTATAACTGACCTAAATTTTTTTCGCACAAACGTATTTATTTTCGACGACAGCGCAAATTTTTCAAGGACACTCGTGTGATAATGTGGGAACTACGTACATACAACGTACATATAAGGCCTGAATAATGAAAGCAGAAGTTTGCTACAGACGGGATATATATGTACATAGACGGGAGACTACGAAATATTACCAACTATTCGAATTAATTGTGTTCAAGCTTATGAATTTATCTTCATTTTATGATATTGCGTTCGCATTGTACTTCTAGAATTATGTGTGGTTTGTCACCTGTGATGCAATCATCATCAGTCCATTTGAACCTTCAACAGAGCTCCATATGCATCATTTGTAGAACGATTTGTGCGACCTTAACTGTTTCGACATCTTTTGTTCTTGAGTCTCAAAGTCTGTAGAGGCGCCCCAGACTCTGCCATCCGAACTGTCATTAAAATCATGCAACGCAGCTGACTAGTATATAATTTTGATGCTGTATGTCTGTCTGTCGGTCTGTCTGTCTGTCATATATTTAATATATTTAATTCCATGATTTAGACGTAGTTCGAAGCTTAACTTGTTGAAATGTGTTAACCTCTTCCGCTCCTCCAATTCAATTTCACTTCGATAGACTTCGAAGAGTATTCAATTTTGTTTATTTTTTTATGCTGCCTACAATGTGTTGCAAGCAACGCAAGCAGCATTAAAGCAGTAAAGACCCACCGCCCACCTTCGCTTCGGTACCCCGCGACAACCGCCGGATTTTCTAACGTAGAGCAAACCAAACGCAGAACTCTGCTTCAATTACGCCGTAAGTTTATTTTTTTTTTCTTTTTCATAGAAACAAAACTGAACCGAACCATAAACAGCGAGCAAGCGAGACATAGAAAAAGAGCGAGAGAGAGAGAGAGAGGGAGAGGAACAAAATGTGTGTGTAAGAGTGAGAGAAATAGCAGACGTTTTTCATGCATATAAGGTTGAAGACCTTTCACCTACTTTCTTCTTTCGACATTTTGTTTACAGAATGCATGCATAGCGCACAACAATGTTTGTTATTTTTGTTGTTTCTGTTGTTGTTGTTGGATCTATTATTGCCTCATATGGTCGTCGTTGTTTTGTTGTTGTTGCTGTTGTATTAGTACTTTAATAGTTTTGCATGACATGCAAATAGCGTCTCAAATAAAACAAAAAAACGAAAAAAATTGGAAAAACAAAACGAAAAAAAAAAAAAAAAAACAAATCAAGCGAATTTCGGATTTAGTTCTTTTTGTTCAATAAATAATATTCATTTTGGTGAACATCATAGAATAGAAACACAAATAAGTAGCGAAGACTTCGAAACAAACTGCAAATTTTCTCATATATATCAGTCTTAAGTACTCCCACTTGAAATAGCAGAACCAACTTGGACAATATTTGAGAAGATGTCCATTTAGAACAGCCGTGGATTAGTATATCTAATCGTGTTTGATTGCCAAGTACGGATAGATCTCTCCATACCTGTTCATTGCAACGCGTGCTCGGTCGTCCTCTATTTCGGCGTGCTCCAATCAAGTTTGGATCTCCATGTAAGCCATGCGTGCTGGAGCTCTTTCATCCATTCGAATGAGCTGCCCAGCCCAGTGCAGCCGCTGGAATTTCATGCACTGAGCTATGTCAACCTCAACGAGTAGTTCCTACAGCTCGCAGTTCATACGCGACCTAAACTCGTCGCCGACCGAAAATCCTGCGAAGTATATTACTCTCAAAGACTTCCAACGCTGTTTCATCTTACTCAATCACGTTCCATGCCTCTGCGCCATACAATAGGACCAGGAGTATCAGCGTCTTATAGATTTTTATTCGAGATTTCTTTCGAGAGAGGGCTTTACTGCTCATTTGCTTGCTCAGCCCAAAAAAGCATCTGTTTGCAAGCGTGATTCTTCGCCTGATCTCTAGGCTGACGTTGTTGTTGCTGTTTATTTCGGATCCAAGATAGACGAAGTTTTCTACAACATTGAAGTTGAAGTTCTTCATCGTCAATGATCGTCCAAGACGCAATGACGGAGTGCGAGAAGACACCAAGTACTTCGTCTTGTACTCATTCACCGCTAGACCCATGATTCGAGACTGTTTTTCAATCTCCGAGAACGACTTGCTGATTCACTTCCTTTTAGAAGATCGAGCCCGACATACTCTTTTATGTATGGGTACTGGCGTAGGATGTATTCCATCAGAAGATTAAAAAAATCGCACGACAGAGCATCCTCTCTTGGTATAAAAGGGGTCGGAGAGGTTTCTCCCCACCTTGACAACGCTTTGTGTGTGAGATAGCGTCGTCATACAAAGACGAACGATCTTTGCTGGGATACCTAGTGCAGACAGGTATCCCGGAAAAAAACTTCGATCGTATCGGTGTGTCGAAAGCGGTTTTATAGTCGACAAGATTTGGCGTAATGTGAATATTTGGTCACTGGTCGACCTTTTTGATCTGAACCCACAGTGAATCCGTACATGGCTTCAGCCTATTACAGACTACGCGTGACAGAATCTTATATCCGATGGAAAGAAGACTTATTCAGCGGTAGTTGGCGCACACAGCGGGGTCTCCTTTCTTAAAAATAGGACAGAGAGAACACTGAGATTCCAGTCATTGGCTGTGCGTTTATCGGACCATATTTTGCATAAAAGTTGGTGCATACTCCTAACCAACTCTTCGCCGCCGGTCTTAAATAACTCAGCTGGCAGCCCATCAGAGCCTGCCGCTTTATTATTTTTCAGCTTTTTAATAACTGAATCGACCTCGTTATAGTCAGGTGGTTCCACCCTAGTGCCATCATTAACTGGTGATTCCGGTGTCAGTTCTCTATCGGCGGAATTGTGCGCTTCATCGCCTCTGAGTAGGTTAAAAAAATGACTTCTCCACAATCTCAGTGATTCCTGTTCATCCCTAACCAAATTTTCATTTTCATTCTTACATAAAGTTACTCCAGGTTTAAAACCTTCAGTCAGACGCGCTTGACCTTTTGATAAAATTTTCGAGCTTCATTTTTGTCACGTAACATCGCAACATGCTCAAATTCCCGCCTTTCTTGCTCCTTTTTCTGGCGTTGCTACTCTCTAAGTTTTGAATAGTTTCTTCTAAAAAATATTGCCCTCCTAAGTTAGTGAATAGCATTATAAAGGGGTATTACGTATGCACACCATCACCATTTGGCATCCTAATAAATGTCTACGAATATTTATTTTTATACGTCTTCTACGTACACACACACACACACACACACACACACACACACACACACATATATATTCGCATTCATTGTTTATCGTTTGCTATTTCGAAGTCTGACTGACCTATCCCAACCGTAAATGCATTCGGTAGCGGCATCATTCATGCGTCACAACACACCCTTCGCTCCTTAGTTTTTGCAAAAAGAAAAAAAAAAACCGAAAACTTTTCACAATCGCATTGAACAACAATAATAATATACAAAGCCATGACGAATAGAAAGAGTGAAAGAGACAGATTGTGTGAGAGAACACAGAGTAGAATTGTGTTGGGGTTGGTCGTCGTTGCATTGCGTGTTCTATTGTATTGGGCAGCTGGGATGGCATGGGAAAGGGGATCTATTCGCCAATGCTTATTTCCGTTCTTTCACCCCTGTTGATTTTTTTGTCTATGGCGACTTATTTATAAACTATGAAGGAAAAAAAAACATAAAAACATAAGAAAAAGTCGAAGCAATGTTGAAAAATCCCTCACCGCGACCGCCAAAAGCTTAAACAAAAAAAAAACAAAAAATGCAATGACTTTCATGTGATTCATGATGAGAAAGATTATTAGTTGATTGAATTGATCCATAATATTCATATAATAGGAAAAATTAAATATTTCTTCTCGAGAGAACTCGATATAGTCATATGTCCGTCTGTCCGTCGGTATGAACGAAAGGAACTCGGAAACGGTAATAGTTAGGACTTTGTGCTTTTTGCATTCGACTAGGAATTGGACGGAATTTTATGAGTTTATTTTAAAATTTTGTCCCTCCCACTTCTTCACCAGAAAATCTTCGCCAAGTATAAAAATTTCTTCGACACAAAAAAAATGAAGTAAGCCAGTATAGAGTTAATGTCTTTTTAAGCCAAAATTCTCAAACTTTATCAAAATCGTTTAATAAATGAAGATTTTATAAGCTATTGAATTAAAGTGGGAGGAGCAAAATACTTTTCGTTTGTAACATTTTTTCTTATTAATTTTCTACTTCTTTGTTTTGTACTGCTTAGTCATAAGCTAGGCAAACATTTAATGTGTTTGTTAGGCGAACTGTAATGCTACTCGTTTATGCCCGACTGTAATTTTAATATTTTTTTTAAGTTTTTCAAAGAAAATTTATCAAAGAATTTTTTATAATATTTCGAAGAGCAGACTGACTCATTGCTCCAATTCATCCCGCCTACAACAGCAATCCAGTAATTTTTTTTTTGATAAAGCCCGGAAAGCAATGCAATACCTGACCTTGTCATTTTCGCTTTGGGTTAATACAAATTTTTTTATTATTTTTTTTTTTTTATTTTTTTGCGAACGTCAGTTATTCGAAAGTTCAACGTGAACGCATGCAGAGCTAGAACTTTCTATATGTGACACAACAATAAAAACCAGAACGAGTATGCTCGACTTTAAGAGACCCTTTAGCGCCATTTTAACTTAAATTTGTTTGAATGATGTATTACTAACTGGGATACGTGTCTTACAAAAAGCCTAGAAGGAAGACTGATTTATAAAAGAGTAGCTAACCCTTTTAAAGTTCCGGTTTAGATCTTTAAATAATATTATTTATAAGGATCTGCTTGAAATGCCAGATATTTAATATAAAAGATGTTGGACAGTCTATTTCGAAACGAATTTCGAATTTATAGAACCTGCCCATGTCTGCTTCAGCCTATTTACCCTATAAACAACTAAATGGTCGCAGATTTTGGTTAGTTTTAATGACAGCCTCTCGTATATCTTCCACACAGTTGTCTATTTTTTCATTTTTTTAATGGAGTTACCCGAAACTACCCGAAACTATTGCTGAACATGCAATTCATTGGTTTCATGCTTTCTTTGTCGGTCGTTTGTAAACGGTTAGTGCCCCAAATTTGCAGTTGAACTCTATAAATTTTATTTCATTTGATTTAGTATCACAGTTTTATATTTTATTATTTTTTTTTGGTTTTATCTTCTGCGCTTTGTGCAATACTCATAATTTTTTTTTTTTGTTTTTGTCAACTTTTCGTTTGTTCTCTACGAATTTTAATTATTTGAGGTCATTGCTGGCTATTGACATATAAAAATGAGTTCGATTAACTACTTTTAGTTTGTAGTGTGATATGCCGCTTTGTCAATTTTTGCTGGCAAAACAGTTTTTCTTATTGTTTTACAAATATGACGACCCAGAAGTAGCAGGTATTAAGGTCAGCTGGTCGCATATAGTACAATCGATACATTTGATATCGAATTACAAAAAATAATCGAAATTTGATCGAGAGACGATACATTTCTCAAAATAATTTGTTTTTGCAAACTGCTGCAGCGTCTACAGTTGTTATAAGCTTCCCGCATCAAAGTTTATCTAACGCGTATCTCTGACTTCTAGTCTGCTCTATTACTCTTCTCTCTCCTTTAGTAGCAGTCAGTATTGCCTGCGTTTTCCAGAATATTTTTTTTCCTTGAAGTGCAGCTTTATGCACTCCGCTGTAAGCTTTCTGTTACTCTCATTCGGCCGCTCAGTCATTGCTTTTCCTGACATATTGTCTGACTGACTGCAAACTAATATTGCACTCAGGCTTGTTTTTTTTTTGTTACGCTGTCCTCTTCTCGCCATGTAGTTGCTGTTGCTGTTAATACTCTCTCTCTCAACCTCTCTGTGTTTGCATGCACAGGCTATGCATGTATGTGTACGAGTATATCTCTGTGCTTTGCAGTGCACTTGATTCGGTCACTGACATCGCAGCCTTGCACCGACTTTGTTAGTTGTTGTCGTTTGTCGTTGATGTTGTTTTTGTTTTTGTTTTTTGGGTTTTTGATATTTTTCTATCGCACCTCGTCGTCATCGTCGCCATTGCCAACATCTCACCATTCTCATACCATTCTCACACACACATACAATTGCATTCATCATTTAAAGTTAGCTGCTTTTTGTTGTTGTTGTTGTTGTTGTTGTTGTTGTTTTTTGGTAGTAGTCACTTGCAATGCGTTCACCTCTAGAAACATCTCACAACGTCTCGCTTTATTAATTATTTGCGTTTTTACATAATAAACAGCAGAGACTGAGAATGTTTTGAAGGAATTTAAGTCTAAAAAATGTTTATGAACCTAAAAGTTGGAGTATTATGTCAGCAGCATAGATGACAGATTAATATTTGAGTTAAGTACTTCATGCAAATAGACCACAGGATGTATTGCACTTCCAAAATATTTTAAATGCCTAAAGTGAAGTCAGTTAAGCCAATTTACTCCAAATCTTTGCAAATGATATTAATTGCCCGGAAAAATTTTACTATCGAAGTCAAATATGTATCAATCAGTCTTAAATAATTTTTTCGTTGCTTTTGTAAGATTGAGGAATATTAATTATAATTAAATGAATAAAGTTTAAGTTGGCTTAAGTGTAAAAGTCTAATTTAATAATAAAATATTTTTCCTCTACTTACAGGGAAAGTGATAAAACATTTTCAAATGCAACGGTAAGCATATACACATACAATTTATTGTATTATATAATCAATACTTCTTGTACTTGAACAAGTTTAATTGAAAATTCGTATGAAGGTCTATGAAATGTTTTCCACAGTTAATGGAAAAAAGTAACAAATAAATTCTCATAAGCGGCTTTTGCTAGACGTTCTAACCATCAGAATGACTTGGACAAATAGCTCCCAAACTAAAATATTTTAAAATTATATTTTTTTATTGAAAACATATTAAAATAAATTTTTTTTTTTTGCAATTGAGCCTCTAGCTACAACAATAGTAAATTGTTTTTTTTATTATTCAAATATTTTAATTGCTATCGGTCCGATAATCAAATTTCAATTACTATTATTTTTTTTAAATTACCTTAGAAGATTTTAAAATTCGAAATACAGAAACTGAAGTACTTTAGTCAACAATCTGCATTATTCAGAAATTGCGAGAGGAGGGCAAATCGATAGAATGAAGTCGCTTTAATCGGCGCCAAGAAGTTTGACATCTAGAATAATTGGATGACAGTTGAGTCTTTCTAATTAATTTGTACTCTCTTTCCTTATTTCATCTAATATCGTTGGTTGGTATTTCTAAATCTTTGTGGATCTCCATAGAACTTCGGTGATTTTTTTCAGAGTAAGATTTTGATGCCCCACAACTGTATGCCATACATAAGTCCAGACTGGTTTTAATATCGCTTTGTACAGCAGAACTTTGTTTTCTAGACTTAGTCTGGATCTAAGACCTAAAACCTATATTAAGCTGCTTCCGCTTTGCTGAAATATGGGCTTTCCAAGTCAGCCTTTGCCTAAATACTTAACTGTACATAGTTTAGGTATTGGTAAGCCATTAAAACTAACTCGAACTCCCGAGTCTTTGCAGAGGTTGAATAATATATTACGTTCCATTTGTTCATCCAATCTTGAAGTTTGCCCATGTATTCTGCTCTCGCAGAAGAATCTTTTGAAATAATTGCTGTATCATCTGCGTAACTCCTTCACAGTTTGGGTTAGGCATATCTGAAATGTTTAGAGTGTAGAGTAATGGACCCAACACAAATCCTTGCGGTACTCCAGACTGTAAGTTTTTTTAAGACGAATGGGTATCGCTCCTGTAGAAACGATCTGAAAAATAAATATTGTGATGCAGCTAAAAGTTTCTTTATTTTATGGAGAAAACCTCCTTTATGCCATAAGCGATCGAAGGCCTGTTTCACATCGAGAAATGTCTTCAATTATTTCTTTTACAACTCTGTGAACCTGTTCCGGAGTTCCATGTCTACGTCGAAACCCAAATTGTTGTTGGGGAAGTATATTTCGAACGATTTTTGAAAGCACTCTTCGAAGAAATATTCGTTCTAATATTTTCGGGAGTGGTGTCAACAAACTGATGGAGCTACGATACGAAGACATTTAATTTTCTGGTTAACCAGGCTTGCGGATAAGAATTATCTCCGCAGATTTCCATTGATTTGGAGAATGGCCAAGCCTGAAGCAGTTATTAAAAAGGAGAACATGCAGTAGTAAGCATTTTTGTGGAAGTGCTTTAATAGTTGCTGCATCAATTCCATCATACCCAGCCGACTCCATCATACCCAGACGACTTCATCGTACCCAGCCGACTCCATCATACCCAGACGACTTCATCGTACCCAAACGACTGAGCGAAGAGGGCTGTTGCTACTTTGTGTACTCAGTTCACAATCTATAATTGATTTATCAGAGAAAAAGGTGTGAATTGTTGCTGAAGGTGAATAGCGAACGATTCTGCTTTTTCTTCATTGCTGTGACACCAACTTCCGTTTGAATTTTTAGTAGGACCTATAAGCCATAGGTTGTGTTCAGTTCGGTTCATGAGGTTCAACATTTTGAAGGAAATCTTCAATTGCATCATTTTTCAGATCTATGAGCCTTTATTTGAGTTTCTTCGCAACTCTGTTTAGGGCATTTTGTATCATCGGAATGTCGCAGCCTTCTTTTTACTTCGATTTCCAGGTCCTTTATCTCTCTTTGGAGTACAACGAATAGTTTCTGGGTATGTTCTAGAGTTATTTGTTCTCGTCAAAGGTGTAGCAATGTCAGCGGCTTCTTGAATTTTTTTATTAAACTATTCTATTGAGTCGTCACTCAACATCCTTTCCATCCTTTATTTGGTTCAATGTTTAGATTAATTTGACTGTCTAACCAGTATCCGAAGAACGCAAAGTCGGTATTCTAACTGATAAGACGTTAATATGGATGAGAAGAACTGATTGGTCTGCGCATATATAGGTCTTGTAGATCAGAGATTGTTACACTTCTTTGGTCCAGTCCGTAGGCCAGAATGTTGGATTTGCTGTGGTAAGAACTAAGTAATTGTGTGAGGAGACACATTTAAGCAATTATTTTCCTTCAGGATTATCAGCTCTTGCGCCCCACCAATGAGAAATTTGTTGCCTAGTCTACTAAATATGGACTCAAACATATTTTTGGAGACTTGATGCCGTGCAATGTTGAGTTTACCAGTGACTGTACTTAGTTCAATGGCAGAAACTTGAGCCTACGACTCGACAATAGGCCTGAAATGTTCGAATTTAATGTTAAATTGAATGATTACGGCAGACTCTCCGGGTACCGATTTGAGGAAAAGCTTTAATACTATTTTCAGAAATTTTCCAAAAATAATAGGGAGGGGGGTTTTGTATATATTGTATATTTATATTAATAAAGATTTTAGTGCTCGATAGCTCAACTGTCTAGAGTGCATCCTAGGCTTGCTGAATAAACACTATTTAGTACCAAATACATTTAGTAACACCCTCGCATATAAGTACATATGTTAATATTATATAAAAGCGTGTGAAAGAGAATGGGAGGACAGGGGGTATGCTGAATATAATGTTACTATTCATAGGTGTTGCACAATAGATCGAAAGATGGGAGAAGTAGCAAATGAACAAGTCGACTTGGCGTATGAGTAATATTTGAAAAAGTGCCCCAACAGCGGGCAAAATAAAACCTGAGTCCTTAAACTCGACGACGGCGACAAGGGTGCTCAACATAAAATATTTTGCACGTCGTCGTGGCATGAAAAAAAAACGAAAGAAAAAAAATCAACTCGAATGCAACATTTCATTTCGTCAACGAAGGCAGGCGACGAGGGAATGCAGAATTTAAAATGAAAGCAAATCCAAATGGAGAGGCGGGCGGAGTGGTAAACTTGTTGAAAAACTGTGCCAATGCCCTGACAACGACACAAGGTGATGATGCAAAATGCAGCAAACGGCAACGGCAACGACGACGACGACGACGGCAACAGCAACAGCCACAACATAGAGCAACAACAAACGTACTCGTATAAGTTGCAATATGCAACTGGCTGCACAACAGGCAGAAAGGCAGGCGGCAGGCAGGCAGCCATATTATGTGTGTCGACTGTGTTGTTGGCAGGGGCCAGGCGGGCGGCAGTTTGTTGTGCAGTTACAACTGAACGAGGAAGTGAATTTCAGTTGAGAGCGTCAAGTGACAGTTGGAGAGGGAAAGATTGGGTAGAGTAAGAGCGAGAGAGAGAGAGTGCGAGTGCGAGTAAGAGGAAAAAAACAGTGGCGTAGGCGAATAAAAAAATGAAGAAGTTATATTTTATTATTAAAAATAAAACAAAAAAGAAAAATAAATAAAAATCAGGGCTTATTAAGTTTGTTGAAATTTAAAAAAAAAAAAATACAAATACGCGTACACCCCTTCCAATATTTTTGTGTGTACAGTTACTTCACTGCTTTGTACGCTTTGCTATTTTTGAAACACGCATCCAGCTAACATTTGTTGGCCAAGAAAATACACCAATACTGCTCGTAGTTCGCTCCTTGTTGGCCCAAAGCCAGATCTATTACCAGGTATAAACAGCAGACATCATAATTTGGATGCGGAATGGCGGTACGATTCGACCGTAGCCAATATCGACGACGACGCACTTACATTCTTATGTAATAGGAAAGTAAACCAAAAATAAAGTGGAGAGTCTTTTTTTTTTTTTTGCTTTGCTTTGCTTTTCTTTTCCATGTGCTTATACGCATGTATTTTGTTTCGTTTTCCTACTATTTTGTCGTTGCCAACAACATTGACTCGTTGACCGAGCGACTCAGTGCGCGAAATTTCATTGCATTGTCTATGCAGTAGCAGCATGCATTAACGTTGCATATACCTTCTCCTCCTCCTCTTCCTTCTCCTCCACAGACTGGTCTATGCTGCAAACAACTGGCAACTGGCTTTCCGCCTTTTGCTTAGTTACTCGTTCGGTTCGATTGTTCGAATGCATTTCAATCGAAATCGAAATCGAAATCGAAAGTTCAATAAACTTTCACGTAATCGAATAATCGAAATAAAATGTGTAAACTGAAGAAAAGACAATAAAAAGTGATACTAAAATAAGTAATAAAAAAAGCGACGACAACAACTAAAAAAAAAACAAATGCTTTCTTATTGAACGCGCTATTTCGAGTTGTATACCAACTCAGCCTGTTTGTATGGCAACATCTGCAGTTTATGTTTACTTAATATAATATTTCTTGTTGCTACTATTCTGTAGTACAGATCCACTTGCTAAAGTGCCAAATAACTTTACACCCAAACGCGTAACGGCTATACATACTGACTGACTGACTGACTGACATCTCCCATTATTTGTCATGACCTGATATGATATTTTATTACAGAGTACAACGTTGTTGAAATTTGATAGCATCTCCAGCCGTGCTGTGCTGTGCTGTGCTGTGCTGCTGCTGCCCATGATCGTCACTTTTTTCACTCCGTCACTCCGTCCCTCCATTGCGCTCTAATAATTGCGTTAAATATTATTCCAAGGTGAAGTTTAAAAATAATTACTACCAAAATTTAATTTCTCTTTCATATATTCGGAATTTTTTTTTTGTTTTGTTTTGTTTAAGCTTAAGTTTTTAACTTTCCTCGCAGGCAGGCTTCAATTAAGGTTTACTTTTTTTGTACTTTCGATTATTTTTCTTTTTTTTTTTTATATTTTTTTTAAGACTTAATTTGGCTTCGATCGGATTGAGTTTCGTTGAATGAGAAAGAGAAATGATTTTTTGGCACCTACAAACACTCAAATTTCTTTCGATTACAACAATAAAAACTGGAAAAATCGCAAATAACGAACGAACGATCGGACGAACAAACGAAACATTATCACAATTTTATTGCGCTTTGTCCGATTTTGTAATAATAATAATTGTATTTAAATTTTGTTCAACCTCTTTCACTGCGAGTAGCGCGCAATGAAAGTAATAAAAAGTCGCAATAAAATGTTGTACAACGATTACATAAAAGCAACAATGAACTTTACTTTGAAGGCTTTGAAATATGTTTGTAGACAGGCAGACAGGCAGACAGACAGCAAGAAAAAAGCATGAAAAAGAAAATAAAAGATATAATAAATACAATAAATAATACAAGAAAATAAAAGATATAATATATTGGGGGAGTGGTGAGGAAATAACTCATAGTTGGCAAAAGTATTTGTAGAAACGCAATATCATATTCAAAAACTGATCAAAACTAATTTGTTTGGTCCAAAATAACAACAAAAGTTAATATATGAGCATAAACATTCTCCCAATAGGCATGTCAGAGTGCTGGCGGCTCTTCTGGTGGTCGTATTTATGTAGCTAACAATATTTGATATTTACTAGACACCAGGAATAAATGCAGACTGTCAAAACTTGGCAATTTTTAAAAGTTAAATAAAAAATTTTGGTTAAAAAGTTTGCACTACAGGCGCAAAGACTTATAAACCCTATATCAGACCTCCGTTTCTTAACGTGTTATAAAAAACTCGGCCTATAAATCATTGAAATTGAAACTTCAAGCAGTTTAGTGACAGCTGGAAAAAAATTAACTCAAAAAATGCGCTTTTCTGGTTCAAATATTATCAAAAAGACAGAGATCTAACGATTTTTCCTTATGTTGGGCTCATACATACTCCCAAGCCTTTTAATATAATATTCAACCAACAACATGGAACACTGTACAGGCTAGCAAACAGCGTTAAGTACTACGACTGTTCCGTTTTTTGTTGTTGTTGTACGTAATTAAGCAAAGCAAAGTTGTCTCCCACCTGCTTAACATACAGAAAGTTCTTTGAAACACATACACAAACACACAAACACACACACACACACATACACATACAAACAAATATTTTCTACACAAACAAACATACACAGAGTTGATGCTTTCAAATGCAGACTTTGTCTGCCTCTCTATACCCCGCTGCAATGTTCTTCCCAGCCAACGTAACGTTGTTGCTTGTCGCTTTCACAACTATTCCCGTTGCTTTTCAACAACAAAAATAACAACACATACTCGTACAACAACAACAACAACAACAAACGCGTCGTCATCATCATCATCTGCTGCTGCTCTGACTGACTAACTGACTGACTGACTGCCTGACACTGTATCTGTGTGTGTATATATTTTTTTTTTATATTTAGTTTTATTTAGTTTGCTTCTGCTTTTGCTTTTGCTTTGCTCCTACTTCTTCTTCTTCTCCTGCTTCTTCCACACAGAATGAAATTAGGTCAGCCATTGAACCCGTTGCTACTTCATCGTCATCAACTCAGCACAGTACAGCACAGCGCGAGATCGCTCGTTCGTGTCGTCAACAGATTTGTTTGCTCTCTCATGCGTTGCTGTTGATTGCTCATTGCGTTGCGTTGCGTTGCTCGTTATAGCTTCTCTCTCTCTCTCTCTCTCTCGCTCTCTCTTTCTATTTATCAGTCTATCGCTCAACTTTGTTTGTTCGTTTATTCATTTGATTCTTTGTTCGTTCGTCTCTTAGTCAGCCAGTCAGCTAGTCAGTCACTCAGTCAGTTGGTCGACAGCTTTTTACTTTGCCTTGCATACCCACTCGCCTGCCTGCCTGCCTGCTTGCTTCTCTCACTCACTCGCTCACTCTTTGATAATAGATCATTCATTCGTTCTATCCAACTTTTTTTTATTTATGTTTTTTTTTTTCTTTTATTTATGTACATTTCTATGCGTTTATATTAACTTTTTTTTTTTTTTTTTTTACCAGATTCGTTTTCGTTTAGAAATTTTTTCTCCTTTTTTTCTTTTCGTACTTTTACTTTGTTGTTGTTGTATGGAATTGCTGCTACTGTTTTTTTTTGTTGCTTCATAGAACGCAGTGTGCTTTGCTATATTTTATATATCCAACTGCACACATACACACATGCATAGAAAATTATATACACACACACACATACATGCATATGCACATCTGTAAATGAAAATGTTTGGTATTATCCCTAAAATAGAAATAGGCAAGCAGAAGGTCGAATAATACCAAAAACCCGGACCATTGTGAACGGGAAGATAGTATCTACGAACAGGAACGCGCTTTTACTTACATAGGAAGGCGTGCCAGCCTCCATAATCTTCTGCGCGCTGGAGCCAGTAGTTTTGAATGACAAGTTCGGAGAGATCTCTCTATACCTGGTCATTCCAATCATTCCAATAATCAAGTTTGGGCTCTTTAATCCATTCGAATGAGGTGACCAGCTCAGTGCAGCCACTGGAATGTTATGCGTTGGACTCTGTCAACCTCATCGTATAACTCTTACAGCTCGCGGTTCATACGGGACCTAAATTCGTCGCCGACTCTAATAGGACTGAAAATCCTGCGAAGTATCTTACTCTCAAAGACTTCCAACGCTGTTTCATCTTACTCAATCACGGTCCATGCCTCTGCGCCATACAATAGGACCGGAAATATGGGTGTCGTATAGATTTTTATTCTTGTCTTTCGAGAGAGGGCTTTACTTCTCATTTGCTTGCGCAGCCCAAAAAACCATCTGTTTGAAGACACCAAGTACTTCCTTTTGGAAGATTGACCCCGACATACTCTGTATGTACGGGCACTGGCGTAGGATGTATTCCATCAGAAGATTGAAAAAAATCGCACGACAGAGCATCCTCTTTTGGGATCAAAGGGTTCGGAGAGATTTTTCCCTACCCTGACAACGCTTTATGTGTGAGATAGCGTCATCATGCAAAGAAGGACGATCTTTGTCGGGATACCTAGTGCAGACAGGGCGTCGAATTGGCGTGTCGCAAGCGGCTTTATAGTCGACAAATAGGTGGTGTGTGTTTTTGGTAAACTAACGGGTGTTTTCCAAGATTTGTCTTTATGTGAATATTTGTTCACTGTTCGACCTTTTTGGTCTGAAGCCACACTGATATAGCCCTATCAGTGAATCCGTATATGACTTCAGCCTATTACACAATCCGCGCGAAAGAATCTTATATCCGATGGAAAGAAGACTTATTCCGCGGTAGTTGGCGCAAACAGCGGGGTCTCCATTATTGGGTATGCGTTCATCGAACCATGTCTTGCATAAAAGTTGGTGCATACTCCTAAGCAACTCTTCGCCGCCGGTATTAAATAACTCAGCTGGCAGCCCATCCGGTGGCTCTACAATAATGCCATCCTGAACTGGTGATTCCGGTGTCAGTTCTCTATCGGCGGAATTGTGCGCTTCATCGCCTCCAAGTAGATTAGAAAAATGACCTCCATAATCTCAGTGACTGCTGTTCATCCGTAACCAGATTTCCATTTTCATTCTTACAGAAAGTTACTCCGGGCATAGAACCTTCAGTCAGACGCTTAATCTCTTGATAAAATTTTCGAGTTTCATTTCTGTCACATAACATCTCAACATCCTCAAACTCCCGTCTTTCTTGCTCCTGAAAAGGCGTCTGGAAAGGCGTTTCTCTGATAGGAAGCGTTCTTCTCTGCAGTAGCATTGCAACACTCCTCGTCGTACCAAGAATTATTCACAGGTTTTGTGTAACCAATGACATCCTTGCCAACCCTATCCATGGAGCGGATAGGGTTGGCTCACATATATCTTGAGAAGACGGAGAGGTTTCCCGGAGCAGTTCAGAATGCAATAATATTGCTTTTGAAAATTTATTGAAGCTTGCTTATGACTGTGTGTAGGGTATAGTACACTTCTATAGCTCTAACCTATTCATTCTATAATGAATTTCTATTAAAAAAGAAACGCAGCTAAGACGCTGTCTAAGAAGTACAACCAGTTTCAGCTTCTGCTTCTGCCCTGCTTCTGCCGCTAAGAAAAATCAAACTTGGCCTTGAGAGAGATTTTTCGTTGTTTTATAATCTCGAAAAACGCTCAAACCGTGAAAATAAAAAAAGAAAGAAACAAAGAAATATCAAAATGAACAAAAGATAGAAAGAAAGAAATTTCACTACACTTGAATTGAAAATTTTCATGATCAACTTATGTGTAACCACATAACAACGGGCAGCAACAGCGACAGCAACAAACACAAATACAAGCACAATAAGAAAAGGGTCGGTCTACCAAAAAAGCTTTACCAAAATTTTATGCACAACAACAACAACAACGAAGTGGCTAAGTAAAAGTGAACTAGCAAGTTCAAGTTTATTTTTCTTTAACACAAGAAAGACAAAAAAAAAAACAGAAAACACGCGTAAACCATTGACGAACCTAAAACGTATGTAATACCCTACACTTAAACTAACATCTGTTATATATTAGTTTGATCTGCATATGATACACTTTTTTGTGGATGGAAACATAGAGCAGACACCAGAATTTTTAGTTTGTATACCTGATATATTATTTGGTGACCACTTCTAGGTTAATATTCATCATTTTAGATTGGTAGTACGAGTCATTGAAAAGTTTCTCCAGCAGCAGCTCAAGAATAAGCATGTAAAACGGAGCATTTAGATAAAATTTCATGTCTATATCTGTCAAACAGGCAACGTCTAGTCGAGTTTTTTTTTAAAGCCTCCGTTAACTCCGCTAACTTCTGAATGTTACAAACCCAACGAAAAATTGCCATAGAAGTAGGGTACAAATAGCTGCTACAAAGAAAATAAATTATCAATTTATGTAAATGTCTGTCCGTCCGCGTAAAAGAAAAATTTACAAATTATGTTGACCCTTGAAAAGTGAATCAGTGTGTTTTTTTTTTTTTTTTTGAGGCAAACAACCGGTTTTTGACTTTTTGAACTTGGGCAGCGGCAAAGTTTTTACCTGACAGCGTTAAGCAAAGAGCTCGATCGCACTTAAGCTTCCTACGTATGTGTGTGTGTACGAGTATATGTGAATAAGTTATTTGATATGTGCATGTCTGGACATGGTATATTGTGTTTGTAGAGTTCTACAACTAGAGTCAGCATATGAGAACTCTCCACGCATCAGGCTTGCTGGAACAAAATATTCTTACCTACGCTGTTTTGGTTTTCCTTCGTCCAATTTGGATTTGTTAGTACGACAGTCCTTGGACCAAACAGCATGGTTTCCTCCACAATTAATGCAGGTGAGGTTGCTCATCCGATGTTATCTTACATTGGGCAGTTGGGTGTTTCAGAGCAAACAACCACTTCAGACCGAACCCTTGACATCTATGACAAAAGATAGCATCCACTTTCTTCTTTAGTATTTCTACCAAGACTCCTCTGGCTGGCTCCCAATTTTGTTGATGTTAAGTGCTTCTTTGTTGTTGGCACCTCGAAGTATTGCTAAACTCCAAATGGTCACCCTTCAAGTTGCCACCAGTGAGGGTGAGTTAAAAGTTTTGTCGCTATATTTGCCGCCGAATCTCACATGAGCAACATCAGGATTTGAACAATTATTCCATGGTCTGGAAAATATGTTCCTTATAGGAGGAGATTTTAATTGCAAGAACAGATGCTGCGGTAATTTTAGAGCGGACTCAAGAGGTCATTATTCATCGGCTCAGATATTAGCGACAGGTCAAGCAACTCATTTCTTTTTCTGCTTTTTTATTTATTATGGGCTCCGTCCTAAGGATGTGTCCATACTGAGTACTGAGTAACAGCTTTCATCCGACCATCTTTCCCTTGGAGCTGTCTGTAACACCGCTCCGAAGTTTAAAATACCGAAAGACCGTTTGCTTCCGCCTGGAAATGACATAAATGAGTTTCGTCGAGATCTGGAAGAAACATTAGACCTGAATCTTGATATACTCATTCCAGATGACATTGATGAGGTCACTTTGCTGCCCTTCTGTCTACTCATAATAATGCATCACGATGCCTAATATCCAGACTTCCTCCATTGCTGATCAAGAGAAGGCTTAGAAGGCAATACTGTCGAAAACGGGAACCCTATGTGGATAGAGTCTACCGCAGAGTAGCAAATAGGGTGACAAAACTTCTAGCAATACACAAATAATGTCTCCCCAGACGGAAGTTGACGAGGAGATACAAACAGCAGGTAGCCCCTAAATTGCCATTTAGCATGGCTGACGGATCCTGGGCAAGTTCTCCAAGCGAATGAGCAGCGGCATTTGCTGTCAACTTAGAACATTGCTTTTAATAGTTTGGTCTTGCATCAACGAGCAGAGCACGTAAGGTCCAGTCGGTAGTTGATATACCCGGCCAACTTTGCCTTCCAATCGCTCCCATAACAAAGGAAGAAGTCTCGGCTCACAAGAAGCTCCTGGAGAAGATGGGCTTTACTTTAAAAGTATTGCCTTTGCAAGCCGTTCTCTTTTTGGTGCTCATCTTTAATGATGTGCCAAGGCTTGGACATATTCCTAAGCAATGGAAGAAGGCAAAGATCTGCATGGTTCATAGCGCTGACAAAAGTCCTTCTAACTTGCACTCGTACAGGCCTATAAGTCTGCTGCCTATGGTTTCAAAACTATTTGAGCGCTGTCTATTGACACGAATGCTTGACATGAGTAAAGTCAGGAGAAGGATATCCTTCTATCAATTTGGATTTCGTAAGTCCCGTGGAACACCTACACAGCTTAATAGGGTTGTAAATTTTATCCTTGAAGGATTCAAGGCAAAGGCGTACGTGCTTACCGCTTATATTGACATTAAGCAGACTTTTAATCGAGTTTGACTGCTGAGATGGGCTGCTAAGTAAGCTTAAGAGTCTGCTGCCGCCTCAGTTGAGGTTAGTAATGCACAGTTATTTGCATGGCAGGACTTTTTCTACGGTATTGGATGGCGTAGAGTCCAGTGTCTAGGCTATACGTGCGGGAGTTCCACTGGGCAGTGTGCTGGGCCACTGGCTATGAAATACCAATTGAAAATGCCCAAGATTTGCTCATCGTAACTTTTGCAGATGTCACAGCTATCCTGGTCAGAGACAGCTGTGTATATGAAGCAACTGATATCCTGCAGCGATGGAACATTGGCATTAACCCTAATAAGTGTGCCAATGTGACGTCCAGACTCTTGTCCGGGAGTCTTCATTAATAACCAGCTGATGTGCCAACACTCGGGTGTATTCCTGGACAGGCGACTGACTTTTAGAAACCACATCACAAGTGGAACCAAAGCAATTACTGGAAGATTGAGAAAGTTGCATTGGCTACTCAGCAGCAGAAACAAACTTTCGCTGAGGAATAAAGACGCCATTTAGAAGATAAATATTGCTCCAGCTTGGCGGTACGCCTTGCAAGTTTATGGTATTGCAGCCACATCAAACCTAGCTAAAGTTAGGATGCCAAGATTCCCGACCTAGAAAGGAACTTGAATGTCGAAAAAATTGGCGATGTTATAATGGATCAATGATTAAATTGTGTACAAATAGGTGAACCACCCACACAATACTGAAATAAAGTTTACTTCCGAAATTCGGAAAAATTTTGAATGGCCCTAGGGGAGTTCTTCTCGTGTTTCTCAATGGATAATCCATATTACTTGAACAATTATTTTTTAAAGGAAAGGAAAGCAAAACGCGAAAAAAAGGCGCGTGAGTGTCATAGAAATGTTGTTATTACGCATGTATGTATCTGTGTCTAACTGTAACTGTACAATTGTATCTATGTATCTGTATGGTTGTATCTGTGTTAGTGTGTATGGGTTGTGGGTATCACGCGTATTGTTGTTGTTTTTTTTTTATTAATGCGGTAAAAAGGGCGTGAAACATTAAGCGTTCATTGACATCGCGCTTCGAAAACGGCCAAATGGAAAAGTAACAAAATTAACAAACGGACAGACAGACAGACAGACAGACAAGCAGACAGAAGCATTTTAAAGTTAGTGGAATAACGCTTAAAAACAGTTCGTGGAACGGGAGGGGGCAACGTGTATTGAAATGCCATGAGTTTTGATGGAGGCGAACGTCAAGTTGATTGTCAAAGTTTTTGACAGCCGAATTTAACGCCGACTGACTGACTGACTGACTCCGCTCTACAAGCTATGAACGCGTACGAACGAGATGCATTTACACGCATATCGCAACGTGCGACTGTAATAGCTGCGCGCGCAAGTGCGATTGCACGAGTAAAAGCGACGTGAATAGCGCATGCGTCGCTGTTGAACTTCAAGTACAGTCATCTGTCGGTCGTCATGCGTAATTGTTTTTGTGAAAGTGAAATCTTTTCGTTTCAAAAGAAACATAGAGAAGTGCGACTCGAGGGAGTGGCGTGGCAGATGAACAGACTTAAGGTGTGTGCTTACATATATCTGTTACTTAGGCACGATATATAGTTTGTATTTAACGCTTTTTCTTATTTCCCTTTATTACTTTTTTCTAGTTTTTTTGGCTTGTTTTGTTTTTATTATTTTTTATAAACTTTTTTCGCACAATAAATAATTTGTCATCATGACGGCGACCATAACCTTAAAGACTCACAAAATGTTTACCTTTTCAATTGTTGTTCGCTGTTGTTGTTGTTGTTGTTATTTACCTACCATTGTGAATACTTTCAATTGTAAAATGTGTTAATTTTGGCTAATTATGGGCATAAAGGAGGAGTATTACTCCTAGTTGGAGCATAGGACGAAATCAAATGCCCTCCAACGACGTCTATCAGCTGCTATCAGGGCTCTTAGTTCACTACACGTTGCCCTGTACTCGATTTCAGAATGGACAGCGCGAATCCATATTTGCCTTGGACGATCTCTCTGACGGCTGCCTTGTGGGTTCCACTGGAAGACCATCTTTGCAATGTTGTCGGCTTCTCTGCGCAAGGTGTGACCTATGCAATTCCACTTACGTCTCTTTGAGTCTATCGCTGCACCCCCAACCGCTGTAATATGACTGCCAAAATAGGTGAACTTCTCAACATTTTCAAGTTGATTTGGAGACCTATTGCACGAACATTAGCTTCCAGACTCCGAAGCTTCGCTGCAGCTCCACTATGCGATGTCATTAGCATAGTCTTAGTCGCTGAGCTTCTGCTTAAGTCTCCACTGTAGGCCTTCTGGCACCTCCGCGTTTGTGCGCTTTAGGACCCCGTCGAGGACAGACCACTATGAAAAGGAGTGGTGAGAGTACACAACCTTGTCGGACATCTCTGTTTATAATAAAATTGGTGTTGTTGTTGCCTTTAAGCCGCACGGTGAGAGCTGCGTCCTCGCAAAGAGCCTTTATGAGATCGAAGTCCACAAAAAGTGGACCCCCATTCGATCGATTGTTCCACAATGATGTGTTGGGTATTAATGTGGTCTACACAAGACCGATTTGGTCGGAAACCATGCTGTTCTCGCCGTAGTTGGGTGTTTAAAGTTGGCGAGATTCTGGCTAAGATGATGAATGCGAGTACTATTTGGATTGAGTTTAAAAGCGTTCAATTGCCGCACTGACTCAGGTCACCCTTTTTGGGGATAGTGACGATCACCCCCTCCTTTCAGTCATCTGGAATGGTCACAGATATCCATGCCGCACGAATTATGGGGTGTAGGGCGCTTGAGATGGTGTTTGCGCTGTACTTAAGCAGTTCGGCCCAGCAGCTTTGTTGTTTTTTTTAGCTTGCTTAAGGCCAGAGTTATTTCGTCCCCAGTAGGCGGACCAGTAGAAATACTTCTGTTGGAGTTTCGACGCTCATATCAGCTCTTCTATACGCACGCACATCCATCAGACAGTTGTGAAATCGCCTGCTAATCAGCACATGGACGGTCTCCGTTGTTGTTCCTTGCGAACGCCAGCGCGTGTCGACCTCTGAACCTCTCGACGTTGGTGTTGTTATCGATGATCTTTGCATTAAAGTCACCCATCGCCACTAGGGACAGAGTTGATCATAAAGTCGAGAAGGTTATAAAACTCGTCCTTAGAATCATTTGTATCTGGTTCGGTAGTTGCATAGCACTGGACCATGGTTATGTTGCGGAACTTGGTTTTAAATCGAACTGTTATAATGCGTTTAGGGGTAGGCTTCAAGCTTTTGGCTATTATTAAGCCTACATCATTTGCTCGTTTGTAGAGTGTGGCCACTGTAGATGAAAAAGTGACCTGCCAGGGTACAAGATTTGCCTTTCCCGTACGAGCTGTTTTCAGAAAGTCCCAGAATTTGAATCTGGTAGCGCTCCATCTCTCTGCATATGAGCTGCGCTAGCTTAGAAGGTTCAGAAGGAGAGCGCACATTCCATGTTCCTATTCGAGTCAGTTGAACAGTTGTTGTTGTATCCGAGGCTTGTTTCCGTTTCTTGAGTGAGTTTAATTTTTACGGTCGGGTCACATATTGACTTTTGTTTAAGAGAACTCGCGCTCTCCGCCCGACTACAGATTAGCCAGCACTTATAGAAAGTAAAGAATAATCGACTTTCTAAAAGCCTATTTCTAGCCGCCCCTGCGTAGAGGATATAGTCGCACTACCCGTCAGTCAGTGCACACAATTACGTCATGTACTCCGGAGTGTTACATGTTAATTCCCTTGTTTACGTGATCGGCTGACGGCCAATTATTATTGGAATCCGAGTCTTAACTCATACGGGTGTACGAGTAGTTTGTTAAGTCGGTGACCTTTTGAATTTCCTGCGCAGTAACCTTAAATGCAATGCGGATGTCTTGACGTTGGTCAAATTCTGCACACATTTCGAAGAGGTGGACTATGACCTTCGTTCGGGACACTTTGCTCCAATGGATATTGTTAATAAATGTGGTTTCCTAGAAGTTAGATGTCATGACTTTAGGAAGCACCCCTCCCCTCTATGTAAATATGGTGTTTACTGAGTTAGTAAAATAGTTCGATATCAACTTAAACTGTTATCCTTTTGGTTTACATTCGAAATAAAGGATGAACTAACGAATGCCTAGCCACTCCGACCGACAACATGCCGCATATGATGGCACTTGTGGTAACTATGTGCGATTGCCACCATTTCGAAAAAGAAATATTAAATGGGAGAGCAGCCGCCAGAGAACGTTGTGCTGCTTCTAAAAATGTGTGCATGTGTGTGTGTGTGTGTGTGTGTGTGTGTGTGTGTGTATACATAAATAATGCATAAATCTATGTAGGTGTGCGAGTTAAGGCGAAGGCGCCGTTGCCGTTGCTGTTGCTGTTGCCGTTACCACCGACATTGCCACCAACGCCGCCGCCTTTACCTTCAACGTCGCCATTGCTGCCGAGTGCGCACTTGGCTCTTGTTACTTGCCCATTGACAGTTGGCATTTGAAACGACGCAACGACGCAACGACGGCGTCGGCACTATTCGGCTCTAGTTCGGTTGGTTTCGTTGTCGGTTATGGACAAGTGGGTGGGTGTAAACGGGTTGGGTTGGTGCGTCAGTTCGGACGCTATTTGTGCGGTCGGCAGGTGAGAAGCTGAGAGCTGAGTATGATGCGAAGCTGATGTCGACGTTGGCGTTGGCGTTGACGTTGGCGAAGGCAATGCAGCGAAAGTTTATTGGGACTATGACCGCTGAAAAGTCGTCGCCGTCATCATCATCATCGCCGCCGCCGCCGTCGCTTGGGGTGCTCTAGCGTGGGTTGAAGTGCCCTCTCACTCTATTTTCTCCCTATCGCCCTATCGCCCTGGTCGCGTCTGTGTCTGTGTTTCTATGTGTGTGTGTGTGTGTGTGTGTGTATATCTATTGGAGTACACTTATCTCGTGTCGTTGCCTTGAATGTAGGGCAACGTTGCTTTTGTTTTACATGCAACCGCTTCAGTGCAACGGCAAAATATCCCTACACACCACTCACTACTTCTCAACGTTGGTGGGGCACTGTACGCCTCTTATGCCAAAGCTTTGAAAACTAAACAGAAACTAAAAAAGGAAAATAAAAAAAAAAAAAAACCCCGCTCACAAATAGAAAGACAAGGTTTGAACTAAGAGTTTTCAAACGTTTTTTGTTATAAGTTCAGATTAAAGTAAATTCCTTAGGCAAGCGGGTGTATGTTCTCTAGTTTTCACAATTTATAAAACCGAAGTTCTTGGAAATTTAATGGTTTCGTAGAATCCATAATTTTTTATTTACTTATAAAAAGTAATTAAGTACTAAACTTGAAAGTCCACACCAAACTGTTTCGAAATGGGTTGCATTTTTCGCGGTCCCAGCCTTGATTTAAAATTCTTTATAGACTCTTAAAACTTTTGACTCAATCCTACGATTTGTAGTTTGTATGTTTATTTCCTAAAACCCGACAAAGTCATTGACTCGTTTAAATATTTCATTAGCAGCAACACATTTTCCGGCTTTTTTCTCTGTTTTCCATTCGATTTTACTTGCAGTTCCCATTCCCTTTTTCATGTCTTTAAGGTTCGTTTGATACGCTTGAATGTCGCTTAGTCAACTCTTCTTCCAGTACTTTGTAACTGTCTCATTTTTTAAAGTTTAAAGGTTGATATCTCTGCATATTTGTATCATTAGTTTATGGAGAGATCGCCACTTGATATATAATTTGTGCCTAGAAAGCATGCTGCAGTCGAGTGTACTCGATTTTGAATAAGAACTTTTGAATAAGAACAGACAAAATTTTCAAAGCTTGAAGGCTCTCTAACTCATATATAATCTCAAGATCCAGACAGGCATGCATACTAAATCTAATTGTAATTCATTATGAAATAATTTGCGTTAAACATTTCAATTAAAAATGAATATATTGGCTTGCTCGGCAGTTGGGGGGACGTCCACAGAAAAAATAGCTCCTAAAATTTTTAAAAACGAAAAGTTTTGGCACGCAACGCAACTTGTGCAGCCTTCAGCACGCATCGCAACGCATCGCAACGCATCGCAACGCATCGCATAGAAAAGTATCTACACATAATAATTTTATTGTAGCTACATGCGACATGACGGCGACTGCCTTCTGTGCATCTGACAGTCAGTTTCAGTGCGTCTGACGCTTTAGTAGATTCTGCTGCTGCTTCTGTCTTCTATTTACACTGCACGGCGGCAATTAACTATAAACTTTTAACCTATTTCTTGCGTATGCACTTTATTTACAGCGTCTCGTAGAGTTTTTTCTATCTTCTGATCTGACTACTACTCGTGCATTTATGTGTGCGTGTGTGTGTGTGTATAAGGCTGGCTGGCGTTCTTTCTCTATTTATTTATTCAGTTTGCTTTCGCTTCGGGTTTGTTTCGCTTCTATTGAGGCTGCTGTTCGCTTTTCATTTTCGTTATTATTTTTATCTGCATTTTTAATATATGTACACACACACACACACACACACACACACACACACACACACACATGCACATACACACAGATATAAAGTTACACAACTACGAGCGTATAGAAATATTTTTAAATACTTTTGGCGCTCGAAACTTTTTTTTTTTTTTTTTTTTTTTTTTTTTTTTTGTTTTCTAGCGCCGATTACTTTCATGCGGAGCTACTAATTTTCTGCTGTGTGGGGTAGGCATCGCATTTCTATATACTCTGTGGGTGTAATAAAACAGTTTTCAACCACGAAACAGCTTAACTTGAAGTCGTATAAAATGCATAAAGAACTTCATGTGTCAACTGCAAAATGTTCTACACACACACACACACACACACACACACACATGCATATGTACATATATAAGAAATTAATTGTACAATCTCTCGTACATATATTACTATCTGGGCTTCTATATAGCTTCTTCTTCTTCTTCTTGTTATTTATGCGCGCCTGCATTGTTCCAGCTTAATTGAGCCATGGACCTCATTTCATTTCTTATGGATTTGATGTAAGTCTTAATTGGCTTTAAATAAGAAACGCTGCTTCGTTGCACTAAATTCTTCCAATAGTCCTCTAAACCCACACATTAAATGCAGGTATTTAGCCTAAATGTCCTTTTAGAGATGAAGAAGTTTCATTAAATTTTATGCTAAATGCTTATAAACTATCAGGTCTTAGCCGACTAGCATAAGTGCGAGAGAGATAAAACCATGAAACATACTTATTTCCTTAAATGGCAGTCAACCATCTTCTGGCCATGCCCGCATTCAGGAAGGCACGCCAGCCTGTATAAGCTTGTGCGAGTACCGAAAGATCTCTTCATACCTGGTCATTCCAACGCGTGCCCGGTCATCCTCTATTTTAAAGTCCTCCTAACAAGTTAACCATGCTGTTTGCAAGCGTGTTTCTTCGCCTGATCTCTAGGCTGACGTTGTTATGGCTGGTTATCTCGTATCCAAGATAGACGAAGTTTTCTTCAACACTGAAGTTGAAATTCTCCATCGTCACTGATCGTCCAAGACGCGATGATGGTGTACGAGAAGACACCAAGTACTTCCTTTTGGAAGATCGAGCCCGACATATTCTGTATGTACGGGCACTGGCGTAGGATG
Organism: Leucophenga maculata; assembly: GCA_035044805.1. NCBI lineage: Eukaryota > Metazoa > Arthropoda > Insecta > Diptera > Drosophilidae > Leucophenga > Leucophenga maculata. The sequence goes on from JAWNNP010000387.1 coordinate 123,159, forward strand.
TACTCCATCAGAAGATTCAAAAAATCACACGACACAGCATCGTCCTGCCTGAAACCTGTCTTGGTATCAAAGTAGTTGAAGAGGTATTTTCCCACCCTGACAACGCTTTGTGTGTGAGATAGCGTCGTCATGCAAAGACGGACGTTCTTTGTCGGGATACCTAGTGCAGACAGGGCGTCGAAAAACTTCGGATGTATCGGCGTGTCGCAAGCGGCTTTATAGTCGACAAATAGGTGGTGTGTGTCTTTGTTAAACCCACGGGGTCTTTCCAAGATTTGGCGTAATGTGAATATTTGGTCACTGGTCGACCTTTTTGGTCTGAAGCCGCACTGATATGATCCTAACAGTGAATCCGTATATGACTTCAGCTTATAACAATAAGCGCGACAGAATCTTATATCCGATGAAAAGAAGACTTATTCCGCAGTAGTTGGCGCAAACAGCGGGGTCTCCTTTCTTAAAGATAGAACAGAGAGAGCACTGAGATTCCATTCATTGGGTATGCGTTCATCGGACTATATCCTGCATAAAAGTTGGTGCATTCTCCTAACCAATTCTTCGCCGCCGGTTTTAAATAACTCAGCTAACAGCCCATCCGGTGGCTCTACAATACTGCCATCCTGAACTGGTGATTCCGGTGTCAGTTCTCTATCGGCGGAATTGTGCGCTTCATCGCCTGCGAGTAGTTTAGAAAAATGACCTCCATAATCTCAGTGACTGCTGTTCATCCGTAACCAGATTTCCATTTTCATTCTTACAGAAAGTTACTCCGGGCATAGAACCTTCAGTCAGACGCTTAACCTCTTGATAAAATTTTCGAGTTTCATTTCTGTCACGTAACATCTCAACATCCTCAAACTCCCGTCTTTCTTGCTCCTTTTGCTTGCGTCTGAAAAGGCGTTTCGCCACTCTCCGTTTCTCTCGATATCGCTTGATAACATCTCGCGGTGCTCCCAACTGCAGACTTCGCTGATAGGAAGCGTTCTTCTTTGCAGTAGCATTGCGACACTCCCCGTCGTACCATGAATTATTCACAGGTTTTGTATAACCAATGACATCCTTGGCAGTCCTATCCATGGAGCGGGTAATATGTTTCCATTGCTCACATATATCTTGAGAAGTCTGAGAGCTTTCCCGGAGCACCATGAAACTAATACTAACTTAATTTAACAAGTTTTGCTCGTAAATTGCATCAATTGGTTCCAAACTCAAAATGAACAGTGTTTGTCGATCATCGGGAGGAATCGAATCAGCTATTATCTACCATAAATGCGACAGATGTGACTCTTTATGCCAAACTGATTTCCCAATTAGTTATGGAACTTCGGTACAAAACCTCTCAAATGCATATATTTGGTTGGGTGAAGGCTGGGTTGGTACCAGAACAGTAAAAGCGCTTCCCCTGAAAGCAAACTCTCTTTAAGATTTTTTTGACATCATGCTTAGACTATTTGTTTTTTTTTTTGGCAACTAAGATATGATGTCGAACCAACATTTTGATCCATCTTTTGATTATATTCGAAAAAATACTTCTGCAATGGATCATATGTAGCCAGTCTTTATAGCAGTGGGAAAACTTTGACGATCTTTTGAATAAATATAAAATATAAAACTTTCCGCACATTGTTTGTCAGTCATACTTCTTCTATGTATGTACACATGTACATGCATTGCTTCGAGTATATAATTTAGTTTCATATGTACTTGACTTCTAGTCATACATTTTTTCTTCGTCGCCTTCTTTCCATATCATTCCGTTGAATGCAATTAGATTTGCTCCAGTTTAATTTTCTTATCAGCGAAAACTGTCCGTCGCTTTGCTTTTGTACGAGAATGATGTCGTTGTCAATGTTGTTGTTTCTACACCGAATTTATGGAGAAATAGTGTTGAAAAAGCATTGAATTTATTTTTTACGGTTACAGAGACGCTAAATGGGATGAAAAATAAAATTATTCTCCAGTTATCTGCTCACATTTACCACCTTTAGAAATGGTTATATGACTTGGTATCACTTGCAATCCTTAAATCCTGATGTTGGTATGCCACACCAACTTCTAAGGGTAATCCCCATACGAGTATGTACCCACATCCTACTGCATAGACGATGACTTAGAATAGGCCATACAATGCAACATGTTTGACCTTGGAGTTGACCCGCTCGACCGACATTTGTTTGGCGATTTTAAGAAAAACGAGTTCCGGAAAATTTTAAAAGATAGGCTCTATCAATTTTCGACGTTTAGACTTTTTTTTTAATTCTCTTCTTTTAATTATTCTCCAATTTTTTTTCATCTAATCATACTCGAATTAAAATAGCAGGCGGTAGTACAGCTTGTACCGTTACATGCAACAAATCTGCTGTCGTGTGGTTTGACCGATCAAGTGCGCACACAACAGGTTCGAAACTGATATCGATCATGCTCTATATTCTGTGTTTACACATAAAAAACCCTTCCCAGTCTATACTCGTATATACTCGCATACACATGAGAAGGGAATTGACTATAAAAAATATTTACACACACTCGCTAACACTTAGGCATAACTGTAAATGCATAGATTTGAATTCAATATATATAAATACTTCTTCGTATAAGTTTAGTACATATACTCGGGGAGGAATAAATTAAAATCTGAGCATAAAAATATAAATGTCGGGACTTGAAATTAGGTCGGAAGAGCAGCTGCTGACTGCTGTTGACTGTCACTGCTGTTGACGTTGGATGGCGACATACGGGCGAACTAGCGTACGGACGGACAGACAGACAGACAGACGTTGGCGATTACAATGTTATTTTTGTTGTTGTGATCGTTGCTGCTGGCGTTCGCTTTTAAAATGTGCTCCAATCGCATATTTTGAAGAGAGAGAGTGAGGCGCCACACAGTAGTTGTACGATCCGACGCTTCTTTATGCATGCGCACTCAAAATAGTTGCACTTTCTTCTATATTAGTTGCTTATATGTTGAGAATTGCGCTACCTAGTTATTGCATACGAGGGTTGCTACATATATTTCTAGCCTAACCATGAAAAAACATTAATTTATGAGAACAAATCGTTTTATTGTTTTTCAAACCACTTCATCTCCATCTCTCATATCTCCAAAAGATGCGCTTTGAAGGCATCAACAGCTTCTTCGGTAGTTGAAAACCGCTGTTCGCGCAGTTTATTTTTGATGTGAGGCAACAGGAAGAAGTCACTTGGTGCCAGGTCAGGGCTGTACGCCGGATGACCCATCAATTCGATGTTTTGAGCTCGCATTATTGTGATAAAGTATGATTCGTCTGCGTCGATTAATTTTCCTCAGTTCATCGAAAACTTCAGGCACACAAATGGTTGCATACCATTCAGAATTGACCGTCCTTCTTTCCACAAGCGGCTGGGTCGCAACATGTCCGGATTTCGAGAAGAAACATGCGAACTTTTGTTGGTTTTTGCTCGTCTTGAAAGACCCAGACAGACGGTCGACTGCTGTTTTGATTCGGGCTCATACGCTTATATGTATCCACGTTTCGTCACCTCGCATGAATTTCTTCTTCGGCATTTGCTTGCACCAATCGACACCACGAGCCTTCTTTTGAGCGATTGTCAAATTTTGTGGTGTCCAATGTGAACAAACCTTTCTGACAACCTGGGATGCCTCAATCTCACGGTATGTCACCAAATTACGCTCGCACGTAAAAGTTTTCACAGAAACTAAGACCTAAAAAATGTCAGACTTTACAATGGCGACAGATTCAGATTGTTTTGTTTGTTGTTCAGGCTAGAAATATATGTAGCAACCCTCGTTGTAATAGCGAATAACGAACCCCGCTGTCCGTGCCAATGACGTGCCCATGTTGCAACACTGGTGCAGCCATTAAACTGGGTATTTTCCTAAGAAGCTAAATATTATTTAATAAATACAGAAATATTGCGCTGTGCATGTTTTTTTTTTTTTTTTTTTTGCAATTTTTTCTCGAAAATAGAAGCAAAGCAAAGAGCAACAACAATATAAATCAAATGAACAAGCAAAAGCTAAGAAAACACGCAAAAAAGGAGACGTCGATATGAAAAATTAAAAACAAAAAATAAAAAGAAAAGAAAGAAAAACCTAAGACCAAACCAAACTAGAGCTGGCAGGCAATTTGGAGCGATGTGCCATGAAAAGCGAAATGAACTCTCGTTGAAAATCTGATGGACGGACAAGCGAGCAAGCGGGCAAGCGAGCGAGCGGTGGAGATGGATGGCAAGACAGCTAACAGACAGGGGGAATACTCGCAAAGGTGTGTGTGGGCATGCATGCATGCAACAATAGCAACAACAACAACAACAACAACATTTACAACACTGCATGCATGCACTTCCTAGTTTTAATGCATAAGTGCAAGTGAGAGAGCGATAGCATCTGGGCAACGATGACTTTATTGAAATTAAACACCAAAAGACGGAAAAGACCAAACTAACCTAGTTTAAGTTGCATGACAGCAAAAACAACAACAACAACAGCAAAAACAACGACTGCAAAAATACGCCACAATAATGCATAATAATTTCATACACACTAACACATATGCACATCTACATATACATACACATATACATGCATAGCTAGATGAAAAGACAAACATTAGAAAAAATTATAAAAGCCTCTGTTGTAGCGAAGCGTTTATACGCTTTACACAGGCAGCATTTTTTGCAAGGATAATAGCGCAAATTATGCTTAGAATGAGTTTCTTTAGTCGTTATAATGGGCATAGTTCGTAGTTACAGAGTGCGTATAAATAGTATTGTGGGTATCGGCAAACGGGGGGTCTCTGCATAACACACCAACTGCAATATAACATAACAAACACCTTAAATGTTTGCCTAGCTTATGAGCAAACAGTGTAAAAAAAAAAAAAAGGTAGAAAATTAATTAGAAAGAATGGTATTTTGCTCCTCCCACTTTAATTCGATTGCTTATAAAATCGTCATTTATTAACCGATTTTAATTATGTTTTAGAATTTCGGTTTAAAGAGACCTTAACTCTATACTGGCATACTTAATTTTTTTTGTGCCTAAGAAATTTTTAGCATTGAGTGAGATTTTATGTTGAAGAAGGAAGAGTGGCGAAATTTGAAAATAAACTTGTACAATTCCGCCGAATTGCTAGTCGATTGCAAAAAGAACGAAGTCTCTAACTATTATCATTTCCGAGATCATACGGATGGACAGACGGACATTGCTATATCGACTTCTCTAACACTCCTAACTTTGGGGCTCTCCAAGCATTATTTCTAACTGTTATATACAAAAAAAAAAAAAAAAAAACAAATCAAAAAATAACTTAAAAGAGAAAACACATGACGACTTCTCTTTTACTGTTTTTATTCTTATTCATATTTTATAATTCTTTGTTTTTTTTGTGCATTATTTCGATTAAACTTTTAATAACTAAAAAAAAAAAAAAACAACAACAACAGCGACTACTACTGCCCTACAAAGGCGAAAACTACTAAAAATAAAAACAAAACACAAACATTTTTCGCCGCCTGTACAGCACTCTCTATGGCTCAACAGCAACACTCCAAACTGTTGCTTACTCTTTCTTAAATGCATGCGCTCATTGTGTATGCTCACTCTCTCTCTCTCTCTCTCTCTCAAACATGTGCATATTGTATTGAGTTATGCTCTATGGTGAACGTCATTATCAATGCTCAACAACAAAAACAACTGCAACTGCAAAGTTACTTAAGCTCTGAGCAGATAAAAGAAAGGCTGCCTTATTTCATTTATGTTGTGCTGCGAAGAGTTACACCTCACCTCGTCACACACGCTAAGGACATTCACAATGAAGCAGCATATATATATATATTATATGTTTATGTCTCGATCACAATAATATGTAAATTCTTTTTGTTGTTAGGCCGCCTACTATGTTGCTATAAGTTGTCGAAAAAAAAATTCTTTCCAACATAAATGAGCGCAGAATGAAAATCAAAGTAGTTAGACATACACGTAGATAGAATGAGAGCGAAGCGAAGCGACTTGTTGAGAGAGTGCTCGTGCTTGTAAATGTAGGCGGTAGACGACTGACTAACAAAAACCGAATGCAAACCGAAACTAAACGAACGAACAAACGAACAAACGAACGATTTGTTTGCTTCACTGGGTCAAAGACCTGTAGGAGGTCGTTTCGTTTGCAGTTGCAGTGGCAAATACCAATGTACAATAACACGGCAACAATAACAACAACAACAACAACAGCAACAAAAGCCGATGTGGCGTTGATAGCAGCAACACATACATACATATATGAGTACATATATACATACATATGCATTAGTTGCACGCATAGACAAAGTGTATAGAACATGTATGAAAGGAGAGAAAAGAAAGGGCTACCAGGGAGTTGAAAGCATTAATAATAACTGCAGCAGCAGCAGCAGCAGCGACAAAATAACACCAACAACTCTTCTACTTCAATTGCGTGTGTGTTAGAGTAGAACAACAACAACCACAATGCAGACGTATGCGTAATATAAAAAATTTGTGTACTGTTCGTTTGTACGCAATTATACGAGGCGTATACGTTATATGTTTATGCTGTATGGCACATCCGACACTTAAATCCTATAATATGCAGTATTTAGGAAAATTATGCAAAGACCTGCTTAATGCTGAGAAATACATATAAGAATTTTGTAATAAATAAATGTTAAGGTGAGACATATTAAATTAATTCCATTTTAAACTTGATTCAGAACACATCACACATTCTACCACAGTTCTAGAAAGCACAAGAACACTGTAGTCGAGTGTACACGTATAGCTGTACTCTTCAGTTTCATGATTTTGAGTATATTATATCAGGATACCCATAAGAATCATTTAAATACAATTTGCTATTTCTTGCCTAAATAATAAAACATTTTTTGTATAAAAACTCAAAAATCGGGCTATATATGTTTTTATAAAGCATACGAAAATATATTACATATTTGTAGTTTCACAATTTGATTACTTTCTCTTACAGGCATAAATTAATAAATTAATTAATAAATAAATTAATATTAATTTATGCTTAAAATTATTCGCCTCAAATACATTCTCTGTACTAAGCCGGGTACATTCGTTTTACACGTATTAAATAATAATGCAGCCTGAGAGAATATATACATTTTAGAGAGAAAGAAAAAAAAACTGAAATACAGCATTAGATGCAGTTCTAAAAGCTCAGTTGCTGCTGTTACGCTCGACGTCGCCATCTTCACGACTACTGCTGCCACTACTGAGTGCTGCTGCATGCGTCAAACGAAATTGAGAGTGGAAAGCTATTGCAGCTGGCAGCAGTGCAACTGTGTTACCTACATACATACATACGCCGAGTGAGAGTATAGCAGCTCATATGTATATTGTATGACGTTGATAACGTAAACAAACAGAGAGCAAAGAATTTCAAAAAAGCTTTATGAGTATAACAAAGAATTTCTGTTAGAGAGAGAGAGAGAGAGAGAGAGAGTATGTGCGTAGGCCTATACATAAGAAATAAATTCTTGAACATGAAAAACTATTTTTTTTTCCTTGTTTAATAACAATTGATAAAAAATTTATAAGCAAGAAAAATAATTAATTAATTTGTATTTTTAATGTTCGTCTTTGTCAATAGCTCTCACATCGTCTCTCACAGCATATTACACTTTTTCTGTAATTATTCCTGGTATGTTCTCTTTGAGCTGCTTAAAATGCAGAGCTGTATATATAGGATCTTCTAAGGTTTAGTGAAATAAAATTCGACAGATTTGTGGCGATCATGTATTGCTACGAGACGAGTCGTCCTAGCCATGTCCTACCGTCTGTATGGATGTTTAGCAGATATTTGATAAATCTTAGAGAATTGAATTGGAGCAAAATCAGGCTCTAAACTAACTTATAAAGAGATAAGATTTGTATTTTGGTATATTCGCCTCCTACTCGTCAACCACCGGCTCTACTTGCTGTATACAGAAAATATAAATGCTGACACGACGTAGACGACGACGACGATCACAAAACTTTTTTAAAGAAGGGAGAGCTGTAACGAATAAACTCAAAAACTACTGGAACTACTAGAACAACATATCTTAGCAACTTTTTGAGGTATGGGAATGAAATCGTAAGAAAATCATTTTAAAAAAATTCGATATCTTTGCATCTGTTTGAGGTACGGGCATGATATTTGGTATCTATGCAGCCATTTGAGGTACAGCGATATTTTGAGTAGAAATAAGTTCCATTGGAAAGTTGTAGATGGTTTGGCTTTCTATAAGAAACATTCATTTTGAAAAAAACTTTTAACGGAGCGCAAAATCTCATGGCAGATGCTTCATGGTGCTTCATTAAAACAAATAATTTAAGTTGTACATAAATAAATACGCAAATTTTTTCTATTTTCAGATAATTGTCAACTCAAAGTATTCGCGCAGTTCAACCAAATCAAGTAAGTCTTCACATAAACTCAATTAAATCTATCAGAATTCAAGTATTAGAAGAGAGGACTAAACTGTTACAAAAATCAAGTCAAACCATGCTAAATAAACTGAAACCTTTTACCTGAAAATTTTTATTTATAAAATCTTTGATAACAACTCAACTTAAGTACACTCATTTGAGGAACTAAACTATTGAAGTGAGGGAGGGTAGTGCTTGTGAGATATTGAATAGACAGAATTTTCTAAAACTCCTTCCGAGTGTTGTCAAAACTGTATCAAAATTATTAAACAATTTAATGTATGAGTGTAGAGCAGAGCTCGGCACTGTGTCACCATTAATAATATACAGTGTAGAGCAGAGCTCGGCACAAAATACAAAAGTACTCTGCAATTGAGTTGGTGTGCGAAACATCAGACACGAAGTGGGTTTTTTCTTGCTAAATATTAATTTAATTTTTTTTTTTGGCCAGAATTAGACTTTTTTCTTATACTTCTCACCTTTTTTAATTGTTTTTAATACTAAAAATCAGCTCAAAGGCGAACATTTTCCTATGGACAATGCCGAGCACTGTTCTACAACAGTGTATATGTAAATTAAAAAAAAAAACAAAAAAAATGATGTGTATATATTTCCTTAAAATAGAGTTCAAGACCTCTAACAGCAGCTGTTATGTGATTGCTACAAAAAAGTGAAGCATTTAACCTCAAACGCGAGCTAACAACTAACAAATTTTTTATACGAGTCTTCATTCGAAGTCATTTATAATGTCAGTCAAACAGTTCCACTACATGCTTGAACAAATGTGCGGCATGCAACATGCGCATTGTGCAACATTTCTAACAACCTCAGCCTCCACAGAGCACAGAGCACAGAGCAAGCAAGCAAGCAAGTCAGCAACGATTACAATTTTCCCTAAAATTTAAAAAAAATAAAAAAAAATGGCAAGAAACCGCATAAACAATAGCACTGCAACGTCTTTTGCTACGCCTCCTTCTACACACACAGCTCACCTATTGACTAGCCAACCAAACGACCTACCTACCTAACAAACAAACCGAACCGAACCGACCGAATCTTACGTAAGCTATCCTCCAAGCTGCAGCTGATCCTCTCTGCATCTTATGAGACAGACTCAATACAAGTTAGGAAACTCGATGTGCGACTTGTTTGTAGTAAAAAGTTTTCCGCTTTTCACGTTCAACGACGATGATCGTCGTCATGAAATCGTTTTTCTTTCAAACGCTAAAGCGATTGCCACACCTAAGAAAAAGAGGCGGCGGGTTGGGGCGGTGCGGTACGTGGTTGACCGGGGCAATGCAAGCGATTGCACAATGTTGGCAAGAAAGAGAGAGAGAGAGAGAGACTACTTTTATTGCAAATCGTTGGAAATCTCTTTTAGTATTTTATATCATCATCATCATCATCATCATCATCGTCGTCATAATCATGCTAATCCTTTGATATTTTTTTTTTGCAATTTGGCTTCGTTACGTTTCTTAGGGGGAAAAAAAAAACAAGTCACTATTAGCAATATTTGTTGTTGTTGTTGTTGTTTGAGCTTTAATAGTGAATGGCGTCTACACTGCAAGAAAAATAAAGCAAAAAAAAAATAAAATAAATTGGTTGAATAAAAATTTCCATGAACTTAATTATTCGATGTAACAGCAGGCAAGTCGACTAATGCTTTTTTCTTAATAAATTTTGCTCAGTGTATTGCACATTATATGATTACTATTCCATGCGATTATTACATCATCTAAAGTTAATGCCACATAATCATGGTTGCAATTGCAACAACAACAACAACAACAACAACAGCAGCATTTAAAGCACTCCACACTAGCTTGAACATACTCGTATGTATATAAGGAAAAACTGCATTCACCGCTTAAGGCAGTCAGTCGAGCACCAATTGCAAAAACAAAAGGGGGAGGGGGCGGGGGGGGTTGTGGTATATACGAGTAAAAGAAAAACTGCAATGAAAAGTAAAGAAAAGCCAGCGCAAAAGTTACGCGATCCGATCGTCTGACGATCAATTCGGTTTCAGTTTCAGGTTCTTCTCCTCTGTACCGTCCTCGAACAGTTGCTTGTTGATCATGCAACACATTTTCTTTCTAAGCTTTCTTTGTTTTTTTTTTTTTTTTTTTTTGTTATAAGCGAGGGTAACCCTATAACATTTTATAAATTTTTATGGGAATAAAATGAAGAAGAAGCTTAGATAGGAACTAAATAGTAGTTTGTAGAACTGGGTCGTTGGAGATGTCCAAAAATAATAAAACATTTTCTAAAAAAAAAGTGGCTGGTATAGCTCCCAACTAAAGTGTTCCAAGTACCTTGATCAGATATATGTTCCTGTGTTGCCTATGTTCTTTGCCAACGTTTCATCTTTTTCACGGTTTAATATATTCCTATTCCTTCATCCAAACAAACATCCTTACAAACTTTCGCATAATTCCATTTCCTAGCAAGTTGCTCGTTTTCAAGCTGTGTAACTCTACCCAAACTGTTTTCATTTTTTTTATGCTTTTCTCGATTAAATAATATCAGCTGACTTAATTTTTTTTTTTTTTCTTTTGCTGCACTTTGTCGCTTTGACTTAATTTTATTTTATTTCATTTTTTTACTTTTTTTATGGAAAACTAGTTTTCCATTGTGTCTTTGCGTTGCGTTTCGCTTGCGGTTTGTGCAACTTGTTATTTGCTGTTTTTCCTTTTACTGCTGCAGTCGCGATTACTTAATGCAAGACTCGAACTTTTCTTTTCACTGACTACTTCTTGGTTTCTGGTTTCTTTAGCAAATTTCATGTCTTGCTCGCTTTCCTCGCTTTCGTAATAAGATCTACTGTTACTAAATAGTTTTTCCTGATTGATCTTGTCACATTGTACGAGTTCGAGTAGTGGTGAAGCGATTAGTTAGTTGCTTACTTCCTTATTGAGCTGGAGATGTGGATTTAGTAAGCTTAGTTGCTTACATAAATTCCCTAGAAATGTCGTCGTTGGGAAAGTCTTTGAGATCTTTTCAGCTTAAATTACCTTCATGGAATGTCTAATAAATTATTAATAACTACAGATATCTATGGGAGAGATCGACTGGGTGCCATCTTCTCAGTCTTCTCGCCACTCTAAGACCTACTAATTTGCGCTGTTGTAGCAGGTGCCTCTCAAGTTCGTTTGGATGTTTTTCTAGCGGATCCAAATAATCTTTTGATTGGCGCGAATTTTGTCGACATTCAGTTCCTTTTCTAAGTCGGAATGTCTTGGCTTGTAGTATCCTAACTTTAGCTAGGTTTGATGTGGCTGCAATACCATAAACTTGCAAGGCGTACCGCCAAGCTGGAGCAATATTTATCTTCTAAATGGCGACTTTATTCCTCAGCGAAAGTTTGTTTCTGCTGCTGAGTAGCCAATGCAACTTTCTCAATCTTCCAGTAATTGCTTTGGTTCCACTTGTGATGTGGTTTCTAAAAGTCAGTCGCCTGTCCAGGAATACACCCGAGTGTTGGCACATCAGCTGGTTATTAATGAAGACTCCCGGACAAGAGTCTGGACGTCACATTGACACACTTATTAGGGTTGATGCCAATGTTCCATCGCTGCAGGATATCAGTTGCTTCATATACACAGCTGTCTCTGACCAGGATAGCTGTGACATCTGCAAAAGTTACGATGAGCAAATCTTGGGTATTTTCAATTGGTATTTCATAGCCAGTGGCCCAGCACACTGCCCTGTGGAACTCCCGCACGTATAGCCTAGACACTGGACTCCACGCCATCCAATACCGCAGAAAAAGTCCTGTAATGCAAATAACTGAGGCGGCAGCAGACTCTTAAGCTTACTTAGCAGCCCATCTCAGCAGTCAAACTCGATTAAAAGTCTGCTTAATGTCAATATAAGCGGTAAGCATGTACGCCTTTGCCTTGAATCCTTCAAGGATAAAATTTACAACCCTATTAAGCTGTGTAGGTGTTCCACGGGACTTACGAAATCCAAATTGATAGAAGGATATCCTTCTCCTGACTTTACTCATGTCAAGCATTCGTGTCAATAGACAGCGCTCAAATAGTTTTGAAACCATAGGCAGCAGACTTATAGGCCTGTACGAGTGCAAGTTAGAAGGACTTTTGCCAGCCCTATGAACCATGCAGATCTTTGCCTTCTTCTATTGCATAGCAATATGTCCCAGTCTCAGCACAGCATTGCAGATGTACACCAAAAAGAAAACGGGTTTCAATGGCAATACCTTTAGAGTAAGTTATCCAGCCCATCTTCTCCAGGAGCTTTTTTGGGTTTCAGAGCGGAGAGTTCTTCCACTGTTATGGGAGCGATTGGAAGGCAAAGTTGGCCGGGTATATCAACTACCGACTGGACCTTACGTGCTCTGCTCGTTGATGCAAGACCAAACTATTAAAAGCAATGTTCTAAGTTGACAGCAAATGCCGCTGCTCATTCGCTTGGAGAACTTGCCCAGGATCCGTCAGCCATGCTAAATGGCAATTTAGGGGCTACCTGCTGTTTGTATCTCCTCGTCAACTTCCGTCTGGGGAGACATTATTTGTGTATTGCTAGAAGTTTTGTCACCCTATTTGCTACTCTGCGGTAGACTCTATCCACATTGGGATCCCACGTGCGACAGTATTGCCTTCTAAGCCTTCTCTTGATCAGCAATGGAGGAAGTCTGGATATTGACCTAAAGCACAGAGATGCATTATTGTGAGTAGCAAGAAGGGCAGCAAAGTGACCTCATTAATGTCATCTGGAATGAGTATATCAAGATTCAGGTCTAATGTTTCTTCCAGATCTCGACGAAACTCATTTATGTCAGTTCCAGGCGAAAGCAAACGGTCTTTCGGTATTTTAAACTTCGGAGCGGTGTTAAAGACAGCTACAAGGGGAAGATTGTGGGATGAAAGCTGTTACTCAGTACTCAGTATGGACACATCCTTAGGACGGAGCCCATAGTAAATAAAAAAGCAGTAAAATAAATGAGTTGCTTGACCTGTCGCTAATATCTGAGCCGATGAATAATGACCTCTTGAGTCCGCTCTAAAATTATCCCAGCATCTGCTCTTAGCATTAAAATCTCCTCCTATAAGGAACATATTTTCCAGACCATGGAATAATTGTTCAAATTCTGATGTGAGATTCGGAGGCAAATTTAGCGACGAAACTTTTAGCTCATCCTTACTGGTGGCAACTTGAATGGTGGCCATTTGCAGTTTAGCAGTACTTGCAGGTTCATATTGGAAATCCGAAATCTTCTTTTTAATAAACACAGCCGCACCAACTCTTGACCTGTTACTGCGGTGTTCTGCTTTATGGAGATTGTATGCCGGTATAAAGATTTGTGCTCCCTTCTTCTGAAGCCATGTTTCCGTGGTGAGTGTCAAATTATGTTCAGTGAGAAATGGCTTTAACTCCTCCCACGTGCATTCCTCAATCCAGGGCTGAGTCTTTAGTGTGTCGTCACTTTTTTTTGCATTAACTAAACTGAGCTACGACTATATCTCGAAAGTTATCTAAATTCCGATAGCATAGTTCATAGTTCTTTACTTTAAAAAGCCTCATCACATGCAAACATTTGGGAAATAAGTCATCATCCTAAGACAAATTCAGAGACAACTGAGGCCAAGCCTTTGAATATCTTTCTAGCAACCCACGTTGCCTACTCGTAATAGCATTTGGATGCGAAATAAATTATTGCAGACAGTATCATGGCGGAAGTTAAATGCAGTCTGCGGTTGATTTGAAATTTTCCTAAATTTCGCAAGGCTTTTTTTATTTTTATTTTTCTTTGGCTTTTCTTTTCTTATGCCACACTTTATAGCATCTTGCCGCAGTTGCATAACCATTTGCCGCTCGTGCATAATTCATTTTTGCAAAAATTCCCTACACTCTTCGCTGAAAAAGCGACAATTTTAAGCCAACGAATCGAACACTTCCTTCTTAAACAGTCCTCGAGAAAGACTTGTCCTAACTGTGTGTACTCGCGTATGAGCTATTCAGCGGTGATTTGCGGCGATCTTTACTTTTGAATTAATTGTGCACCAAGTATTGTGTTTATGCAACAAAAATTTATATAAGTATACTATGCAGAAAACTAAATTCCAAGTAGACAAAGTCGCGGGCACTTGTACGAGTATGTAGTCATGATCAAATGTTGCCTTTGCCCCCGGGAAGCGATCGACCGAGCTAAGACATTCAGTAGATGCAACGTTGAATGTTACGTCGTCGTCGTCGTCGTCGCCATTTTAGTCGTTGATTCGCCTGCTAACACCATTTTCATTTTCATTTTCGCCAACAACAACATCAACAACAACTAAACTAAAGTGAAAACAACCTTAGACCGAATTGCACTTCAGGGATGTAGAAGAGACGAACGCAATCCTGCATATCGTCGTCGTCGTCGTCGTCGTCGTCGTCGTCGTCGTCGAGATCAACATCATCAACGAGCTTTTGTGTCAAGAGGTGCGGAAAACCTATTTTCTGTTTTTTAACTTTCTTTCGGCTAACGGAGTGAATGGAAAAACGACAAAAAACTAATCGACTAGGATCGTATCGGATCGTATAATACATACGATCGCATGTTTGTTGCATCGCTTGGTTAGTTAGTTGATTTGAAAGGCGGTGCGGGCGTGGTAGCGGGTATGTACGCTCAACCACAGCTCGTCGGTCGGACGCGTTTTGCACTTCGCTGTTGCAATTCGTAGATCACATTCATTCAAAGTTAGTAGTTTCAAGAAACACGCTCTGCCCCAATGCCTGCCTGCACGCCTGCACGCCTGCATGCCTCCGTGTCTATTGTGGCTTTGCAACATGCCGCTCAGTCGATTATGTCATACTAGGAAGCAACTGCAACTCGGCAACAGCTGAGATTCGAGTGCAATGCGTGGTAATCATTTCGCGACGTAACATTGGTGAATGAGTTGCCAGTTGGAGCCGCGTGGAGTTTCATTTCACACTCAATGCGAACAGCTAATTGAACCGAAGAAGTGAAGTGTAGGAGGACAGAAAGGGGGGCGGCTTCGTTGAAGTGCAGTCAAGTTTGTGCATTGCATAAGAATAAAATTCATTACTTGGATGTTTCTAATTTGTTATCTGTGTCTGTCAATTTCTTGCCACAAACTGATAGAAAGAAAGGGAGAGAGAGAGAGAAAGAGAGAGAGAGCATAAAAGGTAGATGCTGTAGAATTTTAAGGAAGAAGTCTATAGAACCTCTAATTTTATTAGGCTACTGTGGCCAAAAAGGTAGGAATTTAATAAGAAAGAATGCTACTAACGAAAAGTATTTTGCTCCTCCCACTTCTCAATATTCAATTGCTTATAAAATCTTCAATTATTAACCGATTTTGTTGAAGTTTTGGCATTTTGGCTCAGAGAGACATTAACTCTATACTGGCATACTTTTTAAACTTGAGGGGGATTTTATGCGAAAGATGTGGAGGAGCAAAATTTTAAAATAAATTCGTAAAATTCCGACGAAGTTCTAGTCGAAATCTATCTATTTTCGTTTCCGAGATGCTTTCATTCATATGGACGGACGGATGGACATGCCTATATGGACTACTCTATCAATTTTGACCATAATAGGGGTAACTTTGTGGGTTCTCCGATCAATATTTCTACCTTTTACATACATTTGCACAAAACCACTTTCGCTTCTCCACAGTCTTTTCTTGTTGCTGACTGATCCTAGTTTCCTTCTCCACAGTTTCATTTGTCTGTCCACCCCTTTACGCTTAGGCTTTTCTTACGTTCACGTTCACTCACTCATTCGCTTTTCATTTGAGTTTTTTTTTTTGTTTTTTTTGTTTTCTAGGTTTCCTGTTGCTTTTGGCGTTAGTGGGTAAATGTTACATAATCATAAAAGCGAGTTTTCTCTGTTTGGTTGTTCATTCGTTCGCTCGCTCGCTCGCTGGCAAGCTGGCTGGCTGCCTGAATGAGCTTGTTCGATAGTTGGTTGACTTGGTTGGCTTAGCTTTTCTGGTTTTGTTGTTATCGCTTTTGCCGTTAAATTGTTGCCATTGTGGCAGCAGCAGCAACAACAACAACAACCACAGTAAAATGCTACAAGAAACCATTTTTTTTTTTGTTCGTTTTTCTGCTTTTCATGAAGTCAATGAACTTTGTTTTGTCTGAACTTATGCAGTCAGAGTGTAATCAGAGTACGATACTGAATGCTGTGATATATGTGCGCCGCCGTGTATCTTTGTATTTGTATCTTTTTTTTGTCTAACTGTTCGCTGTTGCTATTGTCTTGTCAAATTTGGCTTCGCCTGGTCCTCTCCTACTTTTCTATTGTTGTCTATAGATGTTGTATATTATTTTCTATGAACAGCAGAGAGTTGGGGCGTTGAAATTTGAAAAGCGTTTTGGATTAATTCAGAATTAATTTTCAAACACACACTCCCGAGTGCTCCGGGAAATCTCTCCTCAAGATATATGTGAGCAATGGAGACAGATCACTCGCACCATGGATAGAGCTGCCAAAGATGTACGAAATAATTCTTGGTACGACGAGGAGTGTCGCAATGCTGCTGCAGAGAAGAACGCATCCTATCAGCGAATTCTGCAGTCGGAAGCAACGCGAGCTGTTAGAGATAAACGGGAGAGGTGAATCGCCTTTTCAGACGCAAGAAAAACGGACAAGAAAGGCGGCAGTTTGAGGATGTCGAGATGTTACGTGACAGAAATGAAGCTCGAAAATTTAATCAAAAGGTCAAGCGTCTGACTAAAGGTTTTAAGCCCGAAGTAACTTTCTGTTAGGATGAAAATGGAAATCTGGTTACGGATGAACAGGAATCACTGAGATTATGGAGGAGCGCACAATTCCGCGGATAGAGAAATAACACCGGAATCACCAGTTAATGATGGCTCTACTGTAGAGCCACCGAATGGGCTGCCAGCTGAGTTATCTAAGACCGGCGGCGAAGAGTTGGTTAGGAGGAGCCACCAACTTTTATGCAGGATATGGTCCGATGAACGCACAGCCAATGAATGGAATCTCAGTGCTCTCTCTGTTCTATCTTTAAGAAAGGAGACCCCGCTGTTTGCGCCAACTACTGCGGAATAAGTCTTCTTTTCATCGGATATAAGATTCTGTCGCGCATATTAATAGGCTGAAGCCATATACGGATTCACTGAGAGGACCATATCAGTGTGGCTTCAGACCAAAAGGACGTCCAATGATCAAATATTCATATAAAGATAAACCGGGAATAGATCCGTTAGTTTAGCAAAGATACAAACCAACTTTTAGTTGACTATAAAGCCGCTACGATCGAAGTATATCGACGATCTGTCTGCACTAGGTATCCCGGCAAAGAACGTACGTCTTTGCATGACGACGCTATCTCACACAGAAAGCATTGCCAGGTTTTGGATAAACCCTTCCGACCCCTTTGATACCAAGAGAAAGTTCTGGCAGGGTGATGCCGGATGCTTATTGGCGAATTTTTTTTGATCTTCTGATGAAAAACATCCTACGCCACTACCCGTACAAATAGAGTATGTCGGGCTCGATCTTCCAAAAGGAAGTGATGCTGCTTCGCTTAAGCCGATGACACCGATATCATCATCGATACGCCGGAGCAGCGAGTCATCAAGGCGTTCTCAGAGATTGAAAAACAGTCTCGGCTCATGGTTCTAGCGGTGAATGAGTACAAGACGAAGTACTTGGTGTCTTATCGAACACCGTCATCGCGTCTTGGACGGTCAGTGACGATGGAGAATTTCAACTTCAATGTTGTAGAAAACTTCGTCTATTTTGGATCCGAGATAACCAGCAACAACAATGTCAGCCTGGAGTTTAGGCGATTAATTACGCTTGCAAACAGTTGCTTTTTTTGGGCTAAGCAAGCAAATGAGAAGTAAAACCCTTACTCGAAAGACGAAAATAAACACCTAAAGGACGCTGATACTCCTATTGTATGGCGCAAAGGCATGGATCGTGATTGAGTCAGATGAAACAGCGTTGGAAGTCTTCGAGAGAAAGATTCTTAGCAGGATTTTCGGTTCT
Source organism: Leucophenga maculata (assembly GCA_035044805.1). Lineage (NCBI taxonomy): Eukaryota > Metazoa > Arthropoda > Insecta > Diptera > Drosophilidae > Leucophenga > Leucophenga maculata. Next base: position 141,608 of record JAWNNP010000387.1, read on the forward strand.
ATTAGAGTTGAGAACGAGTTTAGGTTCCGTATGAACCGCGAGCTGTACGAGCTATTCGATGAGGTTGCACTGCGCTGGTCACCTCATAGCACGGTTATTTTTAGATCACACTGTGTTTGTTTTCTTATTGGTTTTATTTTCGTCTATAATATATACTCGCATACTCCAGATATATATATATATATATATATATATCGTATACACTCGTACGTATGAGTAATATGTGCTTCAAAAATTACGTATACGCTTAGGTTTCTGTGCTTCCTTGAACTCGTGCCGTTCGCATCATTTTTTTTTTTTTTTTGTTTATCGCTTTATGACTACATATGCTTTGCTCCCTTTCTCTCTTTCCCTTTTATCAGTGTCTATCTTCATTTTACTTTTTGGCTTCGCAATGCGTTGAAGTAAGTCAAGCTGAAATGCCAAATAATGCAGTACGGTCACGCCTCGTGTCCCGCTCTTTTCCTCCATGGTAGTCACTTACGCTTTTTACATAAGCTTCACATTGAACTTTAGGCCATATATCTTCAATATATATATTATACAGATATATATATATACATTTGTATGCACATAGTAACTATATGCATTAACTTTTCTGATCAAGTCGTCGCCTTTTGTGACGTTTCCAACTATATTTAATGAGATGTGCTTCGCATTTTTAATGTGTTTAACTGTTCAAGAGCTCAAAATACTTAAAAAACTTTAACCAAATAAATGTATGTGTGTATGTGTGTGTGTGTCTGTGTGTGTGTATGTGTGTGTGTATAAATAAATAAAAGAGAAGTAAGTTCAAAAAATAAATTTACAAATAAAAATTTCGCACTTTTTCACTTTCTCCTTTTGTTAAGCCGAGCGCGATGCGCATTTTTGACTTTTATAATTGCTTCGTTTTTTTTTTGCCTTTTTGTAGATCGACTCATTGCCTGTCGCCCTTGTCCATCATTTTTTTAGTATGAATCGGTCGTGAAGTGATGTTGACCAAAGCATCGCCCATTTGGCACTACTCGATTTATATGTGTATGCAATTGTTAATTATTATGTGGGTGTGTGTGTGTATGTGGGTGTGTGTATGTGTTGTCGGTTTTGGCATTCAGAATGTCATTTGAATGAATTGAAAGAGCGAAAGAGTGAATAATACAAATTCAATGAAGTCAGGGGTATAAAGAGGAAGGGGTACTCGTATAGCAATAACGAATCTATTTAAAGTAAACAACCAACTGAAGCAAAGGCATAAAAGTTATTTAAATACGCTACACAAAATTAATTTTCAGTAAATTTTTTGCCAAATGCAAGGCTTTATAAAAGAAGTTCCTGCGCGGTCTACAAAAGCCCATCATGAACATGTGATGTAAATTTTTTAATTAAATATTGTGTGTAGGGGAAGTAGTATTATCAATGTAGACCTAAACGTTACATACCAATGTACCGTTAAAATTATTCTAGCAACATTTTCCCATTTAATACTAATCTGTATTTTGTGTATGGCTGTGTAGGGTATAAATAATTTAATGTCGATTAAAATGCATAACTTGCAATTTGTTGTTGTTGTTGTTTTATATTTTTTTGTTTGTTATTTTTTTGTTACTCATTGTTGTTGCTGTTTTCGTTGCTACTGGTTTTGTTGTTGTTGTTGTCTCTGATGAAAACTAAAAACAGCTGAATTACTTGCAGGCCATTGAACTTTGCTTTCGGAGTCGATTTCAATTGAAGTTCGACCATTTTTAATAATTTAACAAAAAAAAGGGCTTTAAAGGTTTTTAAAGCAAATCAAATGCTTTCGCTTTCGCTTTCGCTTTTTTTTTTTTTTATTTCCTTCTTTGCAGTCTTCTTAATTTCCGCAGCATTTTGAGAATGCTTTGCTTTATTGAATAAGAAGTCATTTAGTCAGTTAAATGGCCTTCAACCGTCTTCCGGTCATAGCCGCATAATCTTTGTCGTTTTGAATGCCAAGTACGCAGAGATCTCTCCATAGCTGGTCATTCCAACGCGTGCCCGCTCGTTCTCTATTTCAACGTCCTATAATCAAGTAAACCGTACATGCTGGAACTCTTTCATCCATTTGAATGAGGTGACCAACCCAGTGCAATCGCTGGATTTTTATGCGCTGAACTATGTCAACCTCACCTCAACCTCGTACAGCTCGCGGTTTATACGGGACCTGAACTCGTTGCCAATTGTAGTAGGACTGAATACCCTGCGAAGAATCTTCCTCTTGAAGACTTTCAACGCTGTTTCATCTGACTCAATCTCTACGCCATAGAATAGGGACCGGGAGTATCAGCGTCTTATAGATCTTAATTTTTGTCTTTCGAGAGAGGTCTCTTTCTCATTTGTTTGCTCAGCCCAAAAAAGCATCTGTTTGCAAGCGTGATTCTTCGCCTGATCTCTAGGCTGACGTTGTTGTAGCTGGTTATATCGGATCTAAGATAGACGAAGTTTTCTACAACACTGAAGTTGAAATTCTCCATCGTCACTGACCGTCCAACACGCGTTGACGGAGTGCGAGAAGACATAAAGTACTTCGTCTAGTCCTCATTCACCGCTAGACCCATGAGCGAAGACTTTTTTTCAATCTCTGAGAACGCCTTGCTGACTCGCCGTTCCTGCGTGCCGATGATATCGATGTCATCGGCTTAAGCGAGCAGCATCACTTCCTTTTGGAAAATCGAGCCCGACATGCTCTGTTTGTACAGACATTGGCGTAGGATGTATTCCATCAGAAGATTGAAAAAATCGTACGACAGAGCAGCCTGAAACATCTTTTGGTTTCAAAAGGGCCGGAGTGGTTTTTTCCCACCCTGACAACGCTTTGTGTGTGAGATAGCGTCGTCATGAAAAGACGAACGATCCTTGCCGGGATACCTAGTGCAGACAGAGCGTCGTATCGGCGTGTCGAAAGCGGCTTCATAGTCGAAAAATAGGTGGTGTGTGTCCCTGTTTAACTCACGGATCTATTTCAAGATTTGGTCACTGGTCGACATTTTTGGTCTGAAGCCACACTGATATGGTCCTATCAGTGGATCCGTATATGGCTTCATCCTATTACACAATAAGCTCGACAGAATCTTATATCCGATGGGAAGAAGACTTATTCCGCGGTAGTTGGCGCAAACAGCGGGGTCACCTTTCTTAAAGAAGGGACAGAGAACACTGAGATATTAGTCATTGGCTGAGCGTTCATCGGACCATATCTTTCATAAAAGTTGGTGCATTCTCCTAATCAATTCTTCGCCGCCGATCTTAAATAACTCAGTTGGCAGCCCATCCGAGTCTGCCGCTTTGTTATTTTTAAATTTTTTAATAACTGAATCGACCTCATTATAGTCCTCTGGTTCTACAATAGTTCCATCATTAACTGGTGTTTCCGGTATCATTTCTCAATCCGCGGTATTGTGCGTAGGTTAGAAACATGACTCCCCCATAATCTCAGTGATTCCTGTTCATCCGTAATAAGATTTCCATTTACATCCTTACAGAAAGTTACTCCGGGTTTTAAACCTTCAGTCAGACGCTTAACCTTTTGATAAAATTTTCGAGTTTCATTTCTGTCACGTAACATCTCAACCTCCTCAAACTCCCACGTTTCTTGCTACTTTTTCTTGCTACTGAAAGGCGTTGCTCCACTCTCCGTTTCTCTCGATATCGCCCTCTAATAGGAAGCGTTCTTCTCTGCAGCAGCATTGCGACACTCCTCGTCGTACCAAGAATTCTTCACAGGTTTTGTATAACCAATGACATCCTTGGCAGCTCTATCCATGGAGCGGGTGATATGTTTCCACTGCTCACATATATCCTGAGAAGACGTAGAGGTTTCCCGGAACAGTCGGCAGAGTGTGTTTGAAAAGACTATGGCGGTCTGTTCTGATTGCAGCTTGCCGACGTCTAGCTATTGTTGTAATTTGATCTGAACTCAGCCATGTAGGCTTGTGGATGTTAAGGTGTTGAAATCTGGTACTACTAACTACCATGTTCCGACCTGCGGCGATATCGATAAGGCTCTCTCCATTAGTGGAGGTAATGTCGTGAAGGCTAAATTTTCCGATGGTTGAGTCAAAGATTCCTTCCTTCCCACGATTTCATCGTGTTTGGAACAGCGCTCGTACAGATGTTCCAAGCGCTCATAGAACACATCTTTAGCTTCGTCGTCTTTCTCTTCCTACAACAACCACTTTTGAACTTAATAGCTACGCAGTCAATTGTTTCCGGGTCACCGTCAAAATTTTAAGATTCGAATACAACCACTTCATACAAAAGAGAATCCAATAAGTTTTTATGTGATCAACTGTAGATTTATTTCGATATAAAGAGTTGAGACTTAAATAGCTCAACTTTCTAGCCTACTTGCTAGGTAAACATATTCTCGAATCCATATACTTAGTTCCACGTTTAACTTTGGAGTATCCATTGCAACCGTAGCGTCCTATTTTGAACAAACTGTTTGAACCACGATTTGTATTTTTTTTATTTTTTTATTAGAATGAGAACACTTTGAGCGAATAAGACATCACAAAAAATGTCCTTCCCTAGCAATATTATAAATGGGGATGGATGTAGGATAAATGTTTGAAAACTTTTGAACAAAAGAAACAAAAATTCCAAAATACAAAAATTTCAGCATTAAAAAAAAATACGGTTTTTGTTTTTTTTTTTTATTTTTTTTTAAATAATATTAAACAACTTTCACTTTGCGCTTGAATTCATTCATTCGACGCACGACGACAAAATCAACAACAATAAAAATAGCAACAACAAATAGCAATTACTTACATACACACGCGTACATATATACAGTTGATACCTATGTACATATATATATATTATATATATGTATATAATATATAATGCAAAAAGCACCTACACAAACCTTAACGTTCGCAAACCAACAACAAACAAACAACAACTATCGAAGCTATTTCTATGGGCAGAATTAGCTCCATGCCCCACCTCATCTTTGTTGCCTTTAAAGCCTTTCGTCCCACAAACTCGTAGATAAAAAGTGCCAATAGAGGAGGAGGAGGAGGAGTGGCAGGCAGTGCGCAAAAACAAATCGCATACATTAAATGATTACAGGCCACGCCTGCCTGCAATGCGCTTCAAACTCGAGCGAATCAAGCACGAAAATACGAAAAACTCGAAAAAGTACTCAAAAGTAATCAAACCAAACCGAACCCAATTCAACTCTTTGCTTTACTATGCTGAACAGTAAGTGTACGAGTCTACCCATATATAATATATTAGAGTACATAGAAGCCTATGTGAATCACATTTATTAATTTTGGAAAAGTGGAGTTATCGCCTTAATAGATCATTTGGGTGTAGCCTCTTCAGATGCCTTCTGCTTGAATTGACAGACAGACAGACAAAGATGAAGCAAGCGGGTTTATGTAAGCATGGAGACGAACAATATATCTTGAACTATGATGTTTGATTTCATCCATAATGGTGGGTCACAATGGATGATCAAGTTACGTATAAACCAAGGAAGGAGCCTTACAGATGAATTGTAGCGATTTATTCGGAAACCTTTGTAGACGTTGGATATTAGATTTAGCGGCAGTGCCCCAAAGTTGTATGCCGTACCTTCATGACGGCATAATCACCAATTTGTAGATTAAATAGGTGTATTGTCTAGAATAACCGAGGGGTATCTTCTACTTTTCAATGTGAAGGTACAATGCGCTGACTTAGAACTGTTAATTTAAATGTTCCACCGCGTAGCACATTGATGAAGGAGGTCCAAATATTCTTGAAGAAATTCAGGAGCAGCTTCAGGGCAATTAGAGTTTGCCACACATAGCAAGCAGCATGTGTTCGTCAATTGGTTTTGGTATGAAAGAGGGTTGGACCCAGTACACTGCCTTGGAGTACACCAGCAAGTATTGGTTCAACAGGAAACTTCTTTCGATTAAGAAAGATTTTTAGATACTGTAATAAGACGTTGGTAAATTTGATTTGATTTTGAGCAACAATCCCTCAATCTAAACTCGTTCAAAAGCCCTTTGAACATCTAAAAAACAGCAGAGCTGTATTGCTTCTCTTCAAAAGCATCAAAGGATGTGATGAAGAACTCTGTGAAGTTGCTCTGGACTTGCCGTGCTGATGTCTGAAACCAAACCAAACAATCGGGAATGATGTTTCTTTCTTTTATTCCAAATTGGCAATAAACTGTCCAGAAATATTCTTTCGAATAACTTCGCGAATAATGGGTGCAGACTGATCGGTCTGTATGAGTCGAACTGTCCGTCGGGCTTTCCGGGTTTCAGTATCATCGTAAGATGGCATTAATTAAGAGCACGAGGAACAGAATACCATGAACTGATCAACACTTGGCAGTCTGATACTAACAGGTCTGGAGAGCATGGTAGTGAAAGTTGGTCCAAAGTGGTCCAGATCTGCTGGTAAGGGCACATCGAATGGTTTGAAATGATTTTCTAGTCTCTGTTGGTAAAAGTTTCAGATTTCTTCTCGACAGAGCGGCATCACCTGTTATTTTGCAGTTGTATGACCTCCATAAGTTATATTCGTAGGATTTGTCTGGTTGTGCTTTGTGCAGCAATTTAACGAAGAGGTCGGTTTTTGCGTAGATCAGCAGCAACCCGTTTCCGTTGTCCAGTTCGCATGAATCGTCGCCCTACTAGATCCAGAACTTCAGGTGTCAGAAGCGTCCTATGTGGAGAGCTAAGATTATGAGGACTTTGGACAAGTTTAGCAAAATTAGCTGCTGTTTATATATTCCTTTGGAGTAATTCTGCTTCTATTGATCTCCAAATTGAGGTTTAGTAACTGATCCAGTTTTAACTGAAATCGATCGATCCTCGCGTAAGATGGTAAAAATTTAGGCCTTATGCCCGAAAATTGAGCACCCACACATGTGTTCAGAACTTAGATCCGCGACATCAGCAATAGAAAGTCCTGACGATGGCATCCCCGCATAAATTGCAAAGTCCATAGCACTGGGAGTTTGGTTACTATACGGAAAATGCGTAGAACCGTAGAACCAGTAGCCAAAACCTGCAAATTTTTATTCGAAATGAGTTCAAATAATATGTTGCCCCTTCGACATGCATCACTTGCTCCCCAAAGGCGATGTTTGGCATTCCAAACACCAGTAATCAGAAAACTTGGACCAAGTTTCTCAAATATTTCCTGAAAATCTGTCGAGTTGCAATCAAAGTTAGGTGGGCGAATATATGTTCTCGTAAAATATTGAAGTTCAAATAAATTTGTGAGAATCAAACTTGGAATGACAACGATTTTGAGAACATCTAACTTAGGTGGTCTACTTGCTATGCTTTAAAGAACTACGAAATGTTTAGCAACTCGGAGAGTCGCCAGTATTCAAAAAATTTTAGTTTTCTTATCCAAACCGATTAATTGCATTCACGTGAGTCGCATGCAAACCGTGAAATATGAAAAGACACAAAAGAAAAGGAAAATAAATGCTAAACACGAAACAGACTTTGACTTTTGACTTAGTTTTTTGTTGTTGTTGTTGTTGTTGTATTTTTTTATGACTCTTTCTTCGCTTTATAATTTGTTGGGATTGTTTTTTGTTTCGCTTAGACGCCACACTTCGGCGGTTCTCAGTTCAATATTGGAACAGACAGACGGACGGACATACCTACCTACAAGACGAGTATAATCGGACAGATTGACAGAACATCGAGCATCGAGTGTGCCCAAAGACAACACAGACCAACAGGCAGCAGTTGAAACTGAAGCTGAAATACAAATTGACGTCGCTGTCGCTGTTACCGCTCCGCTGAGCCACTCAACTGTGTCGCTATATGCGCAGATTTTTCCTTTCACTCGCTGTTGAACTTCCGCAAAAAAGAAAATTTTAAAAGCAATAAAACGAAGCTTGCAAATTTTTATACCCTACACATACGGCGTGTGATATGGTATTATAAGTTTGTTAGACAGTCTGTAAAGCAAGGAGACAACTTACTAATATAAGAAAAAGGGGAAATAATGGTCGGAGATTCCCAAAGTCACCCACATTATGGTCAGAAATTATAGAGAAACCGTCTTTCTTAGCCAAAATCCTAAAACTTCAACAAAATCGGTTAATAAATGACGATTTTATAAGCAATTGAATTGAAGTGGGAGGAGCAAAATACTTTTTTCTTATTAATTTCCTACTTTTTTGCTTTGCACTACTTGATCATAAGCTACCAGTACTAGTACAGGGTCTCTTATAGTCGGTAATGCCCGACTGTACTTGTTTTTTTTTTTTTTTTTTTTCTTTTAACTTGGCTTTGATTTCTCAACAAACAAAGAGGAAAACAGTTGAAAATCGTTGACAACAAGCGACGACAGCGGCGACGACGACGACGAAGAAACTCGCCGCCAACATAGAAGTCAAACACTGACCGACAATTGTTACATAAGCGTGACAGCAACAGCAACAACAACAACAATCGCATATGTTGCATGGCATGTTGCAACTACAAAAGAGAGTGAGTGTCAGTTAGTCAGAGGGGGGAACGTGCAGCACACAGTTAAAGGAAAACCGCAATCAAAGCCATTTTCTACTTTTCATTCAAACGCGGAAGTCAAATCTGAGAAAAACTGAACTAAACTAAAAAGCTAAAAGGAAAAGCGTTGAAGCTAAATTTATTTCTGGAAATGGAAACATTTTGTTTAATTAAAAAAAAAAAAAGAATAGTTTGGAAAAGCTGAGCTCTCAATTAATTTGTGTTGTATGTTGTTGGGAAGATCGTTCAATTTAGCTAAGGGCACTGTCACACTTTCAAACGGCCATGGGTGGAATTGAATTGAAATTAGCCAAGAATCAAAGCCCTACATACTGTTCTCTCAACACGCTATGTCCGATCGGATACAGTCTTCGCGCCATCACAATATCTCTCCTAGCAGACCAATACTCGGGTCTTTTCCCGTCAGAGAACCTACATTACTCTCAAACTTAATTTGATGCACTGGGAAACTGCTTTCTCATTGGTGGCGATCTAGAACCGACAACCCGAAAGAACTTGAACTGCTGAAGTGCATTCATTCAAATAATTATTCAATCTTAACTTCAGGAAGTCCACCCTGATATACTTGATACCGGCAACTGCCGTGGAATCGTTAGACGAAGAATACAAATTAAAGACTTCCACAAGTTATTTTCTGACCATTCTGCAGTTGTCATCGAAATCAATGTTCCAGTCGATGTTGATACTGTCAGAAGAAATCTTCTTAGCAAGAAATCAGACTTGCCTCAATTCCAAATGCTGGTCAAGTTGATTCTAATATAGAAATGAATTCCGTAAGCCGGAAAATTCATGAAGGCAGCAGACTTTGCAACTCCTCCAAAAATATCAAACAAACCTTTCTCATACCGCAACTACTCGATGTATTCTATGGAAATTCGGGAACTTGTTAATGAGAAAAAAAGGCTTCGACTTCGATTGGCAACAAAGTTTCAAAAAAATTAAAAAAGAATCTGGCTAACTTGAAAAACTTGAAGATTTTTTGCTTAATGCTGAGCCTAAAAGGACCTAAATGCAATTTATGGACAGCTACAAAATATTTAAAACGTTCATCAAAACACCTAATGTGGATTGGTGTCACAGCAATCAAGATAAAGCAATTCTTGCTACAGCTGCCAATCCTCCAGTGTTCCAACCCAAGACTGAATGAACAATTGGAATATTTCAGTAAACACAGCCAAGTCCGTCCATGTCTCATTCGCGGCTCGATTCAATGGCGTTGTGATTCCAAATCGAACCAAAGTCAATTATCTATGCTTTAGGCTAGACAAAAGGTTGACTTTTAAGGATCACATAGTGGCGAAATAGAAGCAACTAGATCTAAAAAGGCATCTAAGCTTAGTCTGGACAACAAAGTCAGACTATACAAAGCCATGCTTAAACCGGTCTGAACTTACGGCATCCAGCTATGGGCTGTGCCAGCTGAATCAAATATCGAAATACTTCAATGGTATTAAAACATCACTCGAGCTCCATGCTCTGTGCGCAATGACAATATTCAGAAAGATCTTCAGACATAAACAAGTATAACTGAAGAAATCAGGAATCATAGCACCAGAAAATTTTAAAATAAATTCGAAAAATTCCGGCAGAATTCTACTCGAATGCAAAAAGAACGAAGTCTCTATCCATTACCCTTTCCGAGATCCTTTCGTTCATACGGACGGACAGACGGACATAGCTGTTCAATTCGCGTAGCACGACAGTGCTTCACTCGATTCCGTTCTGGTGTGGAGGAAGTGGAAGATGTCCCACACTCTGGAAGACCTGTAGTTGAAGAAGTCGACAAAGTCAAGGAAGTCATCGAGATAGACCGCCAGCTGAATATCAGTCATATGACCGTTCAAAGGCATTTGAAGATGCTCGATATTTGGGTGCCACACGAATTTACACTAAAAAACCTCATGGACCGAATTTCCATCTGCGAATCGATGCCCGTTTCTGAAGCGAATGGTGACTGTCGATGAAATGTGAATCACTTACGACAACGTGAAGCGCAAACAGTTGTGAATGAAGGGTGGCGGAGCGGCTCAAACGGTTTCCAAGACCGAATTGACGGTCAGAAAGGTTATGCTGTATGTTTGGTGGGATTGACAGGCAATCATCTACTATGAGTTGCTCCCCTATTGCCAAACGCTCAATTCGGTTCTGTACTGTGAACAACTTAACCACTTGAAGGCAGCAATCGCCCAGAAGCGGCAATCTTTGGAGAGAAACTGTGTTCCATCAGGCCAACGCCAGACCACACACTTCGTTTGCGACGCGCCAGAAGCTCTGGCAGTTCGGATGTGAGGTTCTTATGCATCCACCTTATAGTTCGGACCTGGCACCATCGGATTACCAGCTCTTCCTGTCAATGTCGAACGATTTAGCTGGCGAGAAATGGACCGCAAAAGAAGCTTGTCTCCCTTTTTTGCCAATAGGGAAGCAAGCTTCTCTGAGCGCTGCATAATGAAGAGCGCTTATTTAAATTAAATTCGATGATTGTACGCCATTTTATAAAGATTTGAAATGAAGGCAAAAATACGAACGACGTTTTGTTGCAACCAATATTTTTAAAGTCCTTGAAAGTGTTGTTGTATGTGTTCAGTAAATAAAACCTGCTACTTTGAAATGTATTAAATTTAAAAGTGTTAAACAAAACATCTTCGGCTGTTTAAACAATGATTTACCTGCCTCTAAATATGTATGCCAAAGTGACTTCCCATCAAAGAAAAATACCAAATAAAAGTCTTTAGCACGAAAAGTAAACATAAAAATGTTTTGTGGGAACAATGAGGACGACGGTGACGAGGACAACGATGTTAGAATCCTTTGAATAAAATGGCGATAACAGCACAGAACTCCAACAACGTCAGCCAGGCAGCCCGCCAGCCACATATACTCGTACAACTGCATTAAAATAAATAGAAACGCAATCAAAAGAACAACAAAATAACAAGCAGGCAAGCAAGCAAGCAAGCCAGCAAGAATAACTAGAACACAACTCACTGACTTGACTGGTTCGCTCTTTTCTCTTTCTACACTTTCGCTCACTAAATCACATGCAATTGTGAAGGACATTGGTGCTTTGACCAGCTCAGGGACACACGAAATGGCAATTGGCGCATGAAAATGTATAAATACTCGCAGTCTCATGTACGAGTGAGTACATGCAACAACAACAACAACAACACCATCAAATGAAAGAGAAAGACGTAAATATATGCAACAGCAGATGCATATATGTATACCGTTGTACATATATGTATATGTATTATATATCGTCTACAACACAGATACGTTAGACTCGTACAACGAAATGTCAAATGTGGTGTTTGTTATTTAGACGCAAAGCCATATACAGGGTCGTGCAATATGACGAAGTTTAAAGCAACTTAACGAGGTACAAGAAAATTAACCGAAAAGGATTAAACAGACTTAAGCGACTAAAGCTGAGAAGCAGGATGCCGAGTCTACAACAAATAGACTCGTAAAGGAGAAATGTCGCGAATGCCCTTCTCTTCACACACGTCGTGCCTAAGTTGTATTAGAATTCACGCTTTGCCCGAATTTCAAGTCCAGTTCTGGGAATAGAACGGAGCTATAGACGGACATGGACATGCTACGAGTATTTTATTTGCTATCCTCAGCCTTCTTTAGACGTTGTAAGAATTGTTGAGAAATTTTCAGACTCCATTTTGAAATCAAAAACGCTAACCAAACGTTCCATTGCGCCTAACAAAGCTTACACACATTTTTCAACAAAGGGTATCAAGCGTAAGCAACATTTAATGCTGATACTACTGACCTCCAGAGCACCGCAGCCATTTGAGGTACATATATACCCGCACTCGTACATAGACAACGTCGCCATATTGTAAAAAAAAAAAGAAAAAAAGCCAACAGGCAGGCAGTGAGTGAAACATATTGCAAGGAAATCAGAAAATAAAAAACAGTAAACTTAAACTGAAGACGAACAGCAAAGCAAGCGAACGAACGGCGAAACAGCGAAGATGCACGACAAGTGACGAAGCGACGAAGAAGCAAGTACGCCGTGGCTGCCAATATATGGAATATATTTTGCGAGCCTGACCCAGTTAACGAAAAATATATATTTTATCAAAGAGTGGCTTAAAATAAACGCGAAATATGTACACATACGGCGACGACAAAACGCTGCCATGCAACGTGCAACTGAGATAGATAGCGAGAGATAGCGAGAGAGAGTGAGAGAGAGGGAGTAAGTGTGGCGGAAAATGTCCTTGGGCTAGCAAAGCGCTACATGGCATTCGGACGTTGAACTTCAGTCGAATTTCGCCTTGGAAATTGCACCATGACGACGACAACAACAACAACAACAGGAACAACAACAAAACCGATTGCGAGGACGAGCTGTCGGCTGCAGGACAATACGTACGTTCGTTCGTTTGCCCGTTCGTGACCGGCTAAATAGGGGGGTTCACAGAAGCGTTTCAAGTATGGAATGGCAAGCATTTTGTACGGCACGGCATAACGTTTGCTGCGTTGCGGTAGGTCAGTTATATTAAGTATACGGTATGACGAAAGAGCTTTTGCTGTTGCCGTCGCTGTCTGAGTTGCTATGGCAACACTGAAAATTTTCGAATTTGTTTTTGTTTTTGCATTTATTTCTGCTGAGCAATTCGATTGCAGCTGCTTTGCAGCGCCTGAAAGCAGGCAATGCGTTGCACATTTATGCTGCTGCTGCTGTTACTGCTGCATATATACGTGTGTGTCTATGTGTGTGTGTGTGTGTGTATGTGTGTTGATTTTATTATTATTTGTTTTTTTTTTTTGTTTTTTCGGTGCTTTTACATCCAAGTGCAAGTTCAATCTCTCGAAAATTTTTCGGATGCTGCAACGCACACACTCGCACTTGCAGCAATGTACGTAGTCTTGTTTAGTTGTGTCTGTGTAGGCGTACGAGTGTGTGTGTGTGTGTGTGTGTGTGGAAGTGTGCTGTGCTGTTATTGTATTTTGTTGCTTAAATGTCATTGCCAAAAAGTAGACAGATACACAATGATACACACTCACACACACACACGCACACAAACAATGCAGTGCTACTATACGCATTTAAAACGTGCGAGAAAGAGAAATAAGATGTATTCAAATTTCATATATTTGGCAATATATAGGCCAGGCCACATTTGTACACAGCCATGGACATGCCGACACTGTTGATTTACTTACTTGGCTTGTGTACCAAAATTAAGTCAACAGAATAAGTAATATATATAATATATATATTCTTGATCAGCATAAAAAGTCGCATCAATTCGAATGAAAATCGAGATCTTTAAGACTATAAGCGATATAGCCTTCAAATTTTTTGTAATATTTGGATTCTGCTATTCATTCTGCAGATCTCTTGTTCCTTATTGCTATATCCGAAAGTCCAACGCAACATTCAAGGCTGCAAAACACGCTCCCCCCAGCTTTAGAAGCCTGTTTGGTGAAGAGAAGATTTAGGCGACAATACTGCTGCACCAGCGACCATAATGTAAATAGGGTGTACCGTGAAGTCGTCAATAGAAGAAACACTCAACAGTTCCGGCCATTTGTGCCTTCCAGTAGCCCTCATTATTGCCAAAGAAATTATAACCCATATAAAGAACCTGCAGATATTGGACTCATACAGATCAATCAGTCTGTTATCAGACGTAGCAAAGCTCTTCGAGAGATGCCTCCTAACGAGAATACTTGCAATTGAGAAAATCAGGAAGAGGATGCCACGCTTTTTGTTTGGATTCCGTAAGTCCTATGGAATGTCGGAACATTTAAATAGGATGGTAAACTTATATACTTGTTGGATATCAGTCTAAAGACTATTTGGAGGCAAGCTTTTGATAAAATGTGGCCTGCTTTACAAGCTGAAGGATCTACTGCCGCCTCAATTGTTCTTGCTAGTGAAGAGTTATTTGGCTGACAGAACCTTCTACGTTGTTTAGGGTGGATTGGAGTCAATGGCGTGTGCTGGTCAATGCTGGTGTACCACAAGGAAGCGTATTGTCTCCAACACTTTATTTGTTCTTCACTTCTCTCGCTACAAATTAACTTCTCGACATCATGACTGCTACATTTGCAGATGTAGCAGCCATCCTGGCAAGTGACACATGTGTCTACGAAAAAAAAGTAGAAGTCTTTCTGAGATTACAGGGTGCCCCTGACGTACGTCCGCAACACAACACTACACTGAGACTTAAGGCTGAACACCATAGAACAAGAAATCATGCACCACACAAGCCGCTACAACTTTAGGCTACTAAATCATGCCAATAGGCTTGCAAGGAGTTTGCCACTTAGGCGTCCAATAAGAAGATTAAGAACGACTATTATTGGAGGCGGCGCTACACCTAATAGACGGAGATACCTGTTAATAAATTTCGAAAACAATTTGTACAGTTTGGAGATTAAAATAGAAGGGTGCGACATGATATGGTTATAGGATATATCCTGATTCCTATTACATAAAATATTTATATATAAAAAAAGGGAAAATGTGTCTACAGTGCAACTTTATCTTCGAGAGTTTGAACAATGGACAAAACGATGGAACATAGGCATTAACCTGGACAAGTGCTTCAGCGTGACCCACTCGCTGCGCAGAGATCATCAGACTGGACTCACTTTTAAAACCCACATTAAAAAAATTGTAAAATTGCTTAAGGAAAGGATATATAAACAGAGTTTGGGATGGCTTTTCAACACCAAAAACAAGCTGGCTCGATGGAGCAAAGTGCAAATATACAAATCAATAATTGAACCAGCCTGGCGCTACGGAATGCAAGTACATATATGGCATTGCTGCTAAATCACATCTTGCCCAGATCAGGGTTCTCCAAGCAAAGATACTTCGCAGCTTCTCTGGCGCTCGCTGGATGAGGATGGTTAACCTTGAAAGGGGCTTGAATGTTCCCATGATTGGCGATGTCCTCAACCAACAAAATGTGTAGCCTCCCTACAAATCTGTTCTACCTTCAGAGTTTTTGTATGCAAAATGTTTATTGTTTTGGTTTATGTTGCTAGAAACGTCAAAATTTGGTGTATACCTTGCATGATTCCATAGAAAATATTCCACACTAGGAGGGGTAGCGTCTATACAAATCATTAAGAACGGCGTACTTTGTATCATTAAACAAGTATTTACTTCTGTGTCTTCGAAAGCTCTGCCAGTCAAGGATGTGTTTAACTGATAGAAAGTGTGTTCGAGTTAAAGAAGTTTGATATAGACTTAGATCTATAAAAAAGATGTTTGCAAGTCAGTTTTGTAAGACCCATGCGAAGGCGAATTATTGTGGACAGTTTAAAACGGTGAAGTCCAAGGTCATTTTGAAGTTGAGGGTCGTGAAAGACTTAACGTTATTAAAATATTATTTCAATTTAATATTGAGGCTAGGCTTTGGTTTGGTTGGCAAGCCGAGCGCGTTGTAAGGAAGTAAAGTATTTAGGGTTGGTTTTCTTTGATTTGAAAAATTGTTTTAAATAGAAAAAAAACGAACGAATCGTTTGAGAGAAGAGTGGTTCCTTGCAAGCTTAGTTGTAATAAGGTCTTTCCTAATTTCCGGAGGCAACATTTTGGACTGAAATGAAAGATTGTTAATAGGTGTAGTACTGAAGACGCCAAGGGCGAAGCTTAAAGCGGAACTTTTATTGCATTGAGATACTGAAATATATAAACCGTAATCTATTTTAGACATGATTAGTAGATTCATGGCAGAAACAACGCTAAGAGAGCCATTTAATTATGTTGAGTCGACTAGAAAGAGATGAAAGAAGCCTTGAAATATGAACAGACCAGTTATATTTTGAGTTAAAGGTAATTCCTAGAATTTTTCGGAACAAAACGTCTCACATAGGAGATAGAGCGCAAATCAGATTAGAACGACAATGATTTTTCCATTTTTTATAGAAAGCATTGCACCAAAGTAATCGCACCAAGTTAAGATATGCGTCATCAATGTTGATGGAGGAGCTGCGATATGGGCTGCCGTTTAGAGTAAAGCTTCCATCTGTACTGCATAATATTAGAAATTTTTAAGTTCTTCTGATGAAAAGTGAAAGTCCGCCTGATATGTGAATGTAATGTTGGAATTATATATACTCATACATACCCTACACACACTCTCACATGCTATAAGAAAAATTCAAAATCAAGCCATAAAAGCACATCAGCTCGTTCCTCGTACACATTCGAGTATTTATTTGCAAATTATTTGGAATGTCGTCAAACTCAACTCAACTCAACATCACACCTACAAAATGTGAACGTACGCCTTCAAACCAAATAGGAATGCAACGCCCACACAACTGTGTCCACAGAAATGTATCTCAGACGACTTCGTCAAGAATCGAACTCGGAGAGCTTTCAAAATTCATTAATTTATTCATTTCCACTTTTAGCTTTAGACGAAGATGCAGCAATAACTGCAACAACAACAACAACAACAACAACTTTTAAACTGTAAACTGCAAATCCGAAGAAGTCTGATCTGACTCAATCGGAGTGTTTACTCATGGCACTGCGGGCGTTTAACTCGCAACTATTTATACGAGGTCTTGAATACTTGTTACTCTCCGTCTGTGTCTATGACATTAAAACATAAAGCAAAATCGGTTGATTGTGTTCTTAAATCAAGACAAGAAATGCATTTGCACTTTAACAAACAACAACAACAACAACAAAATTCAATGTCATATGTCGAAAGCGTTTCTCGCAAATTGAAATAGTAAAATAATCGAACAGAAATATTTGCCACTTTCGTATACCCTACATATGATGTGGCATGAAGAGTGGAAGATTATATATTATAGGAAGCCAAACCATGCAACAGATTGTGTTGAAATTGACAAAGAACTACAGTTCATTCAGAAGAGTGTTCGAGTGAAGTTTGGTCAAAATCGGAGAGGGATACTCCTATACAAACGATACAAAATATTCCACATATCTTTGCATACAGTTGAGATACAGTGATGAAATTTAGTATACATGTTGATGGGATGGAATGAAGTAGTCAAGATAAGAAAATAGAATAAAGTTTCATAGTTCAAAAGATAAAAAAAGTTGTTTGATTTCTCTGTTTTGAATATTGCTGGAAGAAGTAAAGAAGTACTTGAAGTCGAGCTGGAGGAGAATATTTTGTGTAATGAATGTAATTTTTACTGGGGTAGCAAAGCGTGTCGGGTACAACTTACTTACTTACTTACTTAAATGGCCGTCAACCATCTTCCGATCATGGCATCATTTAGGAAGGCGCGCGAGCCTCCATAAACTTGTGCGAATACGAAGAGATCTCTCCATACCTGCTCATTCCAACGCGTGCCCGGTCCTTCTCTATTTCGGCGTCCTTCCATTAAGTTTGGGCTCCGCATATAAACCATGCGTGCTGGAGCTCTCTGAAATTTTATGCACTGGACTATGTCAACTTCATCGAATAGCTCGTACAGCTCGCGGTTCATACGGAACCTAAACTCGTCGCCGACTCTAATAGGACCGAAAATCTTGCTTTATCTGACTAAATTATGGTCCATGCCTCCTTTAGGTGTTTATTTTCGTCTTTCGAGAGAGGGTTTTACTTCTCATTTGCTTGCTTAGCGCAAAAAAGCATCTGTTTGCAAGCGTGATTATTCGCCTAAACTCCAGGCTGACGTTGTTGTTGCTGGGTATCTCGGATCCAAGATAGATGAAGTTTTCTAGAACACTCAAGTTCAAACTCTCCATCGTCATTGACCATCCAAGACGCAATGACGGAGTGCGAGAAGACACCAAGTACTTCGTCTTGTACTCATTCACCACTAGACCCATGAGCCGAAACTGGTTTTCAATCTCTGAGAACGCTTTGCTGACTCGCTGTTTCTGCGTGCGGATGTCATCGGCTTAAGCGAAGCAGCATCACTTCCTTTTGGAAGATCGAACCCGACATAGTCTGTATGTACGGGCTCTGGCGTAGGATGTATTCCATCAGAAGATTGAAAAAATCGCACGACAGAGCAACGCCCTGCCTGAAACCTCTCTTGGTATCAAAGAGGCTTTTACCCAACCTGACAACGCTTTATGTGTGAGATAGCGTCGTCATGCAAAGACGGACGATCTTTGCTGGGATACCTAGTGCAGACAGAGCGTCGAAAAACATCGATTGTAGTAGTACGCTGGAACGGCGAGTCAGTAAGGCGTTGGGAGATTGGAATACGTTTGCTGAAGTTCACATTTTAAGAAAAGATGTTGACAGTCTTTCACTTGGTGGGTACAGCGAGTATTTGTATATGCTTCAGTCGAGTCGATATAGACATTTCCGTCTGTCTGGCTGTTCGTTCTAAATTCGAGATTTGGGATATTCGTATAAGAGTTAGTGCCCTCAAATTTGCATTTTTAGATTTCCTTATTCATTCTTCAGAAAACTAGTACTCTGAGTTTTTGTATGAAAAACTTTTATGGATGTTGTTCATACCCATAAAAGAAATACCAACCAAATTTGTATCACCTTACGTTAATCCTTATCAAAAATTTATGTAGGTCTAGATCAAGCCATAAAAAGAGATAGTAGCCCCCATACAAATCTGTCCAAATTATATGAGTTTTTGTATGAAAAAATTTAGCTTGCATGATTCTTAAGAATATTTTGACACTATGTGTGTAGGGTATGCAAGCGTCAGTTTTTCCGAATTAAACATATTCTCTCGGATCGGATTTTTCTATCACGAATATTTCTTGTTCTACGTTATATGTTGTTGTTCTTTTTTTTTTACGAGTATTTTCCACTCGTGGCTATGGGTTTTTTTTTTTTTTTTTATTACTAGTATTGGAGTGCAGAATGGCCGCCTAAAAGTCATAGGGAAAGAAACTTAGCTACAAAAAGAGAGCGTTTGATCGCGACGCGAACAAGAAAAGCGAAATCGAGTGAACATCGTTCAAGGATAACCAGTTTGCACCCGGAGAATTCTGACATAGAAATAGTCGCGTAATAATAAAATATAAAATAAAAATAAATACATACAATATATAGCTAAACAGTTAAACACTTCGATTTGTTATTATATACGCATTTGCAAAAAGAAAGAAAGGCTAAGCGACGCAGTGCAGTGCAGTCAGCGAGAAGAACTGGTGATGCGCGAGCAGCGAGAAGAGCGAGCGAGTGAGCGATCAACGAACAGATAGTCGTATAGCCGCGTGCGATAAAACATGATCCGACCGACAGACAGACAGACAGACCGACCGACAGACAGACACATGAGCGACTTACTATGAAAGCTAATGCAATTAACGGTATATTATGCTAATTTTAACATTGAACTTAACTCGAAAGATTGTTAATAGAATTCTTGGCGCGTCGCGTTTTGTATGTCTGTCTGTCTGTCCGTCCGTCCGTCTGTCTGTCTTTATGTTTTTTTTTTATTTTTATATTTTTTTATTTGTTACGTCGACAACAGCGCTTACATGGCTACTTCGAGTATCGAATGCCGTTCTTTGTGTAATTGATCTCGAGTCTGTCTGGTATTAAATTCCCGCAAGATTTCTTTTTTATTGAAACATAAAAAGTTATTAATTACATTTTTTTACTATACTCGGCTGCGCCCAGTGAAAACTATTGTCATAATGAATGCTTTGTCTAGGCAGCTATTTATGTTCCTTATAGAGAGGAAAACCATGCCCACTTTTTTTCTGGATCTTATTATTCCCGATCGGATCCAAAGATATAACGAACTTTGTTTATTGCTTATATAATGGCTTACTACTGGATTACTTCTTCCGATTCCATTAAAATTTATACCAAATTCCATCCCTGTACCTCAAATGAATGGAAAATATGATGGCATCACCCCCTCCGTAGAATAGTTTTACTATGCCTATACACTGCGCGGAAGTGTACTCAATAACTTTCCAAAGTTTCATTGTGATCGGATGAATGGTGTAGGATATTCAAGCTTAAGTTCCATCGAAGCTAAAGATTTTGTTTGGATTTTAATATATAAATGTCTCCACATTAAAAATTAATGCTCTGCAGGTGCTTCATTATGTCGTAGCTTCTACATGTGAGCGAGAGATTCATATTCGGCCATGAGTTTGGCATATTGCGCCGTTGTTCGTGTGCTAAAAATCGTCTCTTAGCAATCTCTCGAGATTCTTCAAGTGTCTTTGTGTTGTGTTGTTAGTAAATGGGATTCCACAGCAGTTCGCTGAGGCTCTGTTGTACTCAAATCCTTCAGTTTCTAAAAACGTTCTAACAACTCATCAAATGTATAAACAACACACGTTGGCCTTCCGTGCCTAAAAGCTTGTAACTTTCCAATAACCACCCATTCCAATTTTGTGTTTTGGAATGTAGGTTGACTGGTTCCTCAACTTATTTGTTCAGGGTACATCATTGCGTGGTAATACTCGGCAACAAGTAATAAAACAATCTTTCCTGGTTGTTTTAATTTTGGATTAGCTAACTGAAGACCTTCTGGCAGTTGACAGCAAGTTTTATCGATGGAAGAACGAAAGCTTCGAAATGCGAAGGAAAAATACCGTGGAGCGATTTAAATTTTACATTGGTTCGAGATGCCGCCGATTTACACTTTCCACCAATGCCTTCAATATTAAGCGAAATATTGGATGATAACAGATTTACTTGTGAAAGTGAATCCAAGAATGTTCGAAATTCACCTTCTAGGCCATTCTTTGCTTCAATTTTGACTCTAGCAGAGGCCAAAAGCATGTGGTCTGCAGCCAGTAAATTTGCTTCTGTTCAATCATTTTTAGGCTCCAAATGAAGTAACGTATTGTGTTTCTTAACACACCTTGTGTAGCTTCTTCAGATGCAAGTCTTGGCTTTATGATTCGAAAGCAATTTTTCGCGTTGTTTTTGCAACCAACTGAGTCGTTCTGTTGCAGATTTTTTCAAGAACTGCTCACAATTTGGCTGTTGTCGCTGTAGTAGTCCTCTTGGCCTTATCAATTGACTTATCCATTCGACCAATTGCTTCCATTGTTCGGAACTGATGTAACAAATCCAGTTACAGGCTGAGGATCTCTACTATTTGACAACGACTCTTCCTATATTAAGTCTTTTGGTAAACAAATATCCATACTAGTGTTGGATCTCATGTTAGAATGGAAATGCTTTATCTGATTAGACTCATTGCTAAACTACGGGTATTCAATCAGCTTTTGGAACAATCTTTTAACGTTGTCCACATCTGTTTCATAGTTTCCTTCCGCCAGTGCGAGGTGACGAATTATTTGTTCTGGGTCGCCTGACACGTTTGCCTTCCTTCAAATGACACATTTTCTCAATTGAAGATTCATGAATTTTTATCTTGAAAAAATCATGAGCTTGTTGCCATTTGGTAAAGTCTCCCTCAAATCGTGGCATGGCTATCTTTGGCAGTTGAATCGCTGATTGATGAGGATTCTGTGGAGATCTATTCAACTCAGCGCGTGACAATGTTTGCAGATTGTTTCAGGCCAAATCTGCTTAAACCAGATTGTATTCTTAATTTTCTCCACAGATGTGTTTTATTTGTTGGTTGTTGCTCCAAATGATGCTAGCAGAGCATCCTGCCGTCTAATGAGGAACTGAGGAACTAACTTCTTTAAAATATTTTGAAGTGAAATACTCTGAAATGCTGCTAACTTTGTAGTATGTCAGAATAATTTTTTTATTGCAGTGTCTCCATTTTAAAATTTTTTCGAGCCTTAACTGATTTTCAAAGTATTCCGGCTGATTCTTTCTATTTTGGAGGTCTTTTTTGAAATTTCTGTTAAAAGTCTGAATATTATCTCCGATTTGGTTTTGTTCTGCAAACATATTCGCCATCGTCGCCATGTTAAATGTTGAATCTATGCATTTATCCTGATCTTTTAAAATTTCAGTGTTCATATATACGATGATGTCTTGACCCGTTGGAGGTGCTTTATTTGTCGGATGACTTACAACCTTATATGGTCAAAAGACATCAAATCTTGTTTATCGAGCCTAGTCTATCTTTGACTTTTTTGCGGAATTGTTTTACAGAAGTATTCTCAAGGATTTGCTGTTCTTGGATTTGGGTTCTTTTTTGTTTCTTAGTCATTTGTTTAATTGCTTAAATAAAATAAAATGAAGAATGTTTATTAAAAAAAAAAAAATTTAACTGCAAACAGCTGATTTGTACATTAAAAAAAAAAAATTCAAATATTCATCAAAAATGAAAGATCGCTTCAAAACTAAAATATTTTTATTTTAAAATCTTCTTAATTTAACTTGAACTACATCCTTTTTTTTAAAATTTTTTTTTTTTATTTTTTTGTTCATTTATATTTTTTTCATTATTTATTACATTTTTTTGTTCTTAGTTCACGTGTTGGATTATTTAGGCCAACAATGCTTAATATACATTTTAGTTTATATATTTATATACAGAAACACACACACACACACACATACACACACATCTGCTATTACCTCTTCTGTCGATAATATATTAGAAACGAAAATTGACGCGGCAACAAGGTGTGCTCGACTTTCAGATACCTTTCACTACATAATATATTTGTTTATCCGTATTATTCCGAACTGAAGCCATTTAGCATATTTAAAAATAAACTCGTAAAATTCCGGCGAAGTCCTAGTCGAATGCAAAAAAAACCACGAAGTCTCTATCTATTACCGTTTTCGAGATCCTTTCGTTCATACGGACGGACAGACGGACATGTCTATATCGACTCCTCTATCACTCCTGACCATAATGGGGTTAACTTTAATGGATCTCCGATTATTATTTCTACCTATTACATAAATTCTCTTGTACCCTCTGTACAGGGCCTTAAGAGAGAAGGAATACTAACAAAAACACAAACTATATAAAAGAGTGCATATTCGGTCTAAAAATCAATGTTTTTCCAAGCTCTAGTCCATATTTTAGAAACAAGAAAGAACATTGAAATCTGAGAATCCCCTTTCTAGATCCGTGTAGAATATTATTATTACAAAACCCCAGCAGGGTAGACAGTTTTGTATGTCGCTAGTTCTTCTAGTGAATTGAGATACACCAAATTTTTACAATTTATAGCTTAAACAACAAAGAAAACAGAAAAGATGACAGATTTTTATGGGTAGTACCGCTTAGAGAGGACTTGGCGACTTCATTAATACAATCTAACTGGAAAAAAAAAACATAATAGGGAACATTAAGCATGCTAAGTCATGACTCTGTCTTTTATAGTCGTCAATTTGTTGTAGTTCATAGACAGACAGACAGACAGTCAGACGGACGGACATGTCTATATTGACTTGAATTTTTGTGGGGGGCTACCTCTTTTAGTGATCCGATTTGGATTCTAATGAAACATTTTATTAGGGTAATAGAAAATACATGAAGCAACTATTGAATATATCAGGTTCGCCAAATATTTTTTTTTTTTTTTATTAAAAGATTACAAAAGATTTTTTCAAACTGTTTTATTTTATTTGAAAGCTCAATCCTTTCGGTTAACAGTGGAATATGATTTCATTCATTTGGTTGCCATGCAGTACCCAATACGGTCGGCCCTATCTTGGCTATGGTATCGCGATTGTTGTTCTTCAAAGCTTCAATTGTTTCTGTTTTGTTGGCGTAACACTTATCTTTAACGGTTCCCCACAAATAATAGTCCAAAGGTGTCAAATTGCAGCTCCTTGGTGGCCAAATGACATCAGAACTTCGACTGATAATTCGATCTTCAAAAAACAGTGCGCAAAAGATCGATTGTATCATTGGCTGTTTGGCACAGAGCGCCATCCTGTTGAAACCAAATGTCACCAAGGTCCTCATCTTCAATTGTTGTGAACAAAAATTCACTGTATTCACGTCTCACCTTCTTCATTTGCAAAGAAAAATGTTCCAATGATGCCTTTCGATCAAAATCCACAGCAAACAGTCACTCGTAATGTGTGCCTCGGCATTTGTGCAATTACGTGTGGGTTCTCCGTGCCACAAATGCGACAAATACCAAGATGAAAAAGAGCTTCATCTGAAAAGATGATTTTTTTCATAAAATCAGCATCGATTTCAAGTCGATCGTGAGCGCACTTACCGAAGCGTATACCCAACCATATTCGTTCTGTCAAATCTGTCATAAAGTGGCTAAGTGTTGAATGTTAGATGGCGGACCCCATATATATGTAAGTGATCTCAAGAATGAATAAGATAGTCTAAATATCCAGATGAACCAGTAGTCTATATCAACTACTTTTAATGGTGATCAAGAAAATATATACTTTATAGGGTCTGCCTGTGACATGCGTTTGCACAAACTTTATATACCATATTCCTCTATGGAAACAGGGTATAACAAGTCAAGAGAAATATTTGTTGGCTGTGAGCGACACTTTAATACGCTTTATACGAAATAAAATGAAACTCGTACAATCGGTCATAATACATTTTGTTATCGATAAACAAAAAAAAATCAATTAAAATCTGTTGCATATGAGGGGGCCTGATGGTATGAGCCGATCTGATTCTCCTATTTGAATCATTGTGATATATGCTGTAGGTCATCTTGTGAGATATTGTAAATAAAAAAAATATCGGAATATTTCAATAAATCATGCTCCACACAAAACTTCGTTGGATTTCTATGTTCTTGAATGAAGCTATATTGATTCTTATATTTTCTTCGACTTCATTTGTCGATATCTCCCACAAATTTAGTATATCACCAAGCGGACAAACAGACGGACCTGTCTAAATCAGCCTATTTCGTCGAGTTGATCTTAACATTCTTACGTATTGTTTATACGTAGCTATATACTATATATATATATATATATATATATATTATATAGCTTAAATGCGTTACGAACTTTCAGACAAAACTGATAATTCTGTCCAAACTATGTGTGAAAAAAAAAATATAGAAAGACAAACAAAAAAAGTACAAATTTACTTAAAAAAAAGTTTGACCTAGATTTTGAAAGTTGTTGTTGGTTTTATGTTTTTTTTTTTTTTAATTTTATGTCGGGTACAAACGAAAAAAAATAACAAACAGACACACACACACAGACACACACACACACATAGACAAATATCAAATATATATAAATTGTTAAGACAGAATGAAGCTAAAAGAAAGCAAAAACAACAACAAAAAAATACAAAATTATACAAATTGAAAAAGAAAGAAAAAAAAAAAGAAAGAAAAGACAAAATACGCTTGGTTCGCTGGGTTAATTGTTGTTGGAGAACAAGTTTGCTTGCTCTCCTCCAGATAAGATTAAAATCAAAGAACAAAGAGCAAGAAACTAATTTCGAAATCACACACAACAGGCCTATCGCATGCATGTATTGGATTTTTTTTTTTTTTGTTTTTCATCATCATCGAGTCTGTGTGTGAATGCGTGTTTGTTCTGATCGGCACTTTATAATAGTGTAAACAAAAATAAACCTTCAACTTGATACGTATCCAGGGATGCGTTGAAGGTGGCGACAACGCCGTTGCCGCTGTTCTGCGTACTCTTCCCTCTCCGACGACCGACGACGGTATACAAATATTTCGACAGCCGCCTCCACAATGGACTCAAAATTGGAACACAAGCACCTAAAAATATTTGATAAAAAAAAAAAGAAAAACAAAAACAAAAAACTGGAATAGATCAGAATGGGCAAAAAAAACTGTGTATAGAACTTTAAACATAATAAATAGAAATAAATGCATTAAGTACAGCATTTACGCCCTACCTTTCTTGCTTTCTTTCTTTCTCATTTGTCAATTTCGATGTTTTACGAGTAATTGGTAAAAATTATCTTTCACATGCCATATCTCATGCATGGAAAATGTTATGGAAAACTTTTGGATATCAACTGAAAGAAGGGCATGTGTACCGGTGTTGTATTATTTAGTTTTATTTTTGGAGATAAACCTTTTTTATTTTAGAAATTGAGAACAAATATTTCGCTAGAAAGGTATTCAAAAGATTCTTTCATTTCTCTTAGCAAATCTACATAGTTTGAAATATATTCTTATGTTCCTATCGCTACAGCTTATAAGCCCTCCTACCGACCCACTCCCTCTCAACAGTTTTAGGTATTCGAATGAATGATGTTTTACCAATTTGTCCGATAGTTTATAGCACATTCTATGAAACATCATAGACCCAAAAAGTGCAAATGTATGTAACAATTAGAAAAAATGGTCGGAGACCCCTTAAAGTTACCCCCATTATGGTTAGGTGTGATAAAGTCGATATAGCCATGTCCGTCTGTCCTTCCAAATGAATGAAAGGATCTCGAAAATGGAATTTTACGAGCTTATTTTAAAATATTTCCCCTACCCCTGTTCCCCATAAAATCTCCCTCAAGGGTAAAAGTTTAAAAAAATGCCAGTATAGAGTTAATGTCTCTCTAAGCCAAAATCTCATAACCTCATTAAAATCGGTTAATGAATGACAGATGTACCTTCACCCGGGAGCTGAATATCAGTCATATAACAGTTCAAAGGCATTTGACGAAGCTTGGCTACACAAAAAACTCGATATTTGGATGCAACACGAATTGACATCAAAAAACCTTATGGCCAGAATTTCCATCTGCGAATCGCTGCCCGTTTCTGAAGCGAATGGTGACTGGCGATGAAAAGTGGATCACTTAGGACAACGTGAAGTGCAAACGGTCGTGGGTGAAGGGTGCCGAAGCGGCTCCAACGGTTGCCAAGCCCGGATTGACGGTCAGAAAGGTTTTGCTGTATGTTTGGTGGGATTGACAGGCAATCATCTACTATAAGCTGCTCCTCTATGACCAAATGGACATCAATTCGGCTCTCTACTGTAAACAACTGAATCGCTTGAAGGCAGCAATCGCCCAGAAGCGGCAATCTTTGGAGAGAAACTATGTTCCATCAGGCCAACGCCAGACCAAACACTTCGATTGTGACGCGCCAGCAGCTCCGGCAGTTCGAATGGGAGGTTCTTATGCATCCACCTTATAGTCCGGAGCTGGCAACATCGGATTACCAGCTCTTCCTGTCAATGTCGAACGATTTAGCTGTTAAAAAATTGACCTCAAAAGAGGACTGTCTCACTTTTTTGCCAATAGGAAAGCATGCTGCTATGAGATAGCGCTTATTTCCGATGATTGTACGCCATTTTATAAAGATTTGAAATAAAGGCGAAAATACGAACGACTTTTTGTTGCACATATATCATCTATGTTCCACTTTTCCACAGGTGTGGTAACATCAGCACAAATGGGTCCAATCGGCAAAGGTGTCGAAAAAAAAATAAAACAAAAATAAAAACGTTTTACTGCTGTCGGTAGATAAAGGAGATGTTGCGACTGGAAGGGCAGTTCCTATATGCAACATTTTCTTTGACAGGTTGTTGCTTAATTTAAAAGGCACAGCACTAAATATACTCGGAAATGCTAAACAAATACAAGCCAACAGATACCAAATAGTGAATAGAGATAGAGCCACACAGCACACACTTCCCCTACCACCCAACAACAGAACAGTTCGGAACACATTAATGAACAAATATCGAGCATTCATTCGTGTACATACGAGAATTATTTGAAATATAGAAGAATTTTTTGTTCATTTCGTTCGACGACTTTCAAGTTCTTGGCAACATATCTGTCCGTCCAACTGTCCATCAATAAAATGAGACTCGAGTGAATATGGGCTGCAGCGGGTTCTAGTTGTGGCGGCGAATATATACGACAACAAATAAAAACTCGCCTTGCCTCGCGCATAGAACGATTTGATTGACTTTGCGATCGTTTGTCGCACTCATTTGCTGTCTGTCTGTCTGTCTGTCTGTCTGTCTGTCAGTGTTTCGACTAAAACTGTCAAAATTGACCTAAAAAACAGGAGAGAAGAAGAAGAATTTTGTTTTTTTTTTCTAAAGAAACAGTCATCTCTGACAATATTACGAATACAAAGAAAATAGAAATATTACTTTGGAAAAATTTAGCCGAATTAAGCATAAAGTTTTTAATAATCATCCATCCATCGATCCAATCCATCGATTTCAAAGAATTTTTTTTTCTATTAAATTTATAGTTTTTCTATGTATGCTGCTAGTATTGAGGTTAAAGCTTTCCGTTATAAATCTGTGTGCCATGCGCCCTTGCACCTGTCACCTATATTCTTTGAGTCTCATTCTATAGAAATGGTTTTTTGCTAGAATTTCAATAATATTATGAAAGACATATATCATGCATCCGGTTAAAAGAAAAAATAATATATTTTTGCTTCATATGTTTCAGTATAATATAGATGGACTATTTCTGTTAGAAGAAGGGACACAAATACTTTGTCAAGATTGTCGTAAAACTTGCAGAAATATGAAACTTCTGGCAAAAGAGTTTTTGTTTAAAGAACTGATGACAGCTTGCTTGGGGACTTTTAAGCAAAGCATTCAAATCGAAAATATCTTCGAAAATATTCCAGAAAATTAATAGTGCGAGCATTCGATAGTCATAGTGTGTGGGTTCAAAGACAAAAACTGTTTGCGAATCATAAAGGAACTTGAAATTTAAAAAAAAAAATCTGCATTGGACGATTATTTCTGTAAGCAACTTCTAAAAAGTATTACAAAAAAAAACTGTAAATTCATTAGCCCCTGCACCGTAGGAATAATAGTCTATTGGTTTAGTGGAAATATACATATGTAACAGTCAGAAATAATGGACGGAGATCCCTTAAAGTTACCCACATTATGGTCAGAAGTGTTATAGAGTAGTCGATATAGCCATGTCCGTCTGTCCGTGCGCATGAACGAAAGGAACTCGGAAACGGTAATAGATAGAGACTTGGTTCTTTTTGCATTCAACTAGAACTTGGCCGGAATTTTACGAGTTTATTTTAAAATTTTACTCCTCCCGCTCCTTCTCTATAAAATCCCCCTGAAGGGTAAAAATTTCTTCAGCACAAAACAATTTAAGTATGCCAGTATAGAGTTAATGTCTCACTTAGCCAAAATCCCAAAACTTCAACAAAATCGGTTAATAAATGACGATTTAATAAGCAATTGATTTAAAGTGGGAGGAGCAAAATACTTTTCGTTAGTAGCATTCTTGCTTATTAATTTCCTAGCTTTTTGTTTTGCACTGCTTGGTCATAAGGCAAATATTTAATGTGTTTCCTAGGCGACCCATAATGTTGCAAGGCCTCTTAAAGTCGGTTAGACCCGACTATAATCTTCTTACTTTAGATTTGTTTTTCAAACTTGCCAAAATAAATTCTTTAATTTTATGAAGCAAATGTTTAGAATTTATTCTGCTCGCTCCACCGCTCCCTGCTTATGCTCCGCTTCAAATCCCTGACTTATAGAACCTACTACAGAACGAGTAAAGCGATTAAACGAGCAATCGGCCATAATTTATCCTTGGACTTGTCGCTAAACGAATAAGTTGCAATAACTCTAACCAGTCGTTAAGCAGACATTTGACTGATTGTCTGTCTGTCTGTCTGTCTGTCTGCATTAGCTTGGAGTAATACCGCTATTGCATTTTCACAGTTAAGTCGCTCTCTCTATCTCTCTTTATTTGCACATAACCTTCAACATTTTCTGCGAATTTGATAAATAAAATATTGTTGTAATATTTTTTTATGTACGAGTTGTTGTTGTTGTTGTTGTTGCAATGAGTCTATTTAGAATAAATTAAATTCTTAGCTGCCGCTGCCTCCGATTCTATTTCTATTTGCGTCTCTATGAGCGCACATGCTTAGAGTTTACCACCAATTAGACTCGACAGACGAGCGGCAGACGCCCAGACTCAGGCATTTTCAAGTAAAAATTTATTGCGCTGTATTGGCTTAACTTAACGGTACAATGTCGGGTCTTACGTTAATTTTGATTAATACACTCAGCTGATTTTGAATAAACTTCACACAAAGTGTGTAAAGTATTTTAATTTAGTTACAATGTTTGCAACGCTCTACCCTCTAAAGTGAAGCATGATGCAGCCGATAATCTATATAGAATATAGATAAACGTGACAGAGTAAGCCATTTTCTATATGTCCGCCCATCTGTATGCGAGCTTCGAGATATTTGTTTGAAATTAGTTACATATGTAGACTTCCTAGGACAGCGAAATGGACAACTAGTAATGCTTCCATAGAGAGTGATAGAGTAGTCGATATAGCCATGTCCGTCTGTCCGTCCGTATAAACGAAATTCCTCTAGCATTCCTCTAGGACTTCACCGAAATTTCACGAGTTCATTTTGAAATTTTACCCCTTTCCCATAAAATCTCCATAAAGGGTAAAAATTTCTTTTGAAAATCCCAAAACAAAATCAAAATCGATTTTAGAAGCAATTAAACTTGAACGACCTATGATACTTCCGAAGTGGGAGCAGCAAAACACTTTTCATCAGTATTATTTTTTCTTATCAATTTCCTAGCTTTTTACTTGCTTCGATTATTAATTTAATATTTTTATTGCTTACAGGTTTTTTAGGGAATGACGCGGGCATTTCTTTTGCAGCGTTGGATTGTCTTTTTATAAGGTAAGTATGGGCCAAATGCAACACTGAAACTCGTAAAAAGTGAATACGTCTACCAATTTATTTTATAAATATCCCGATCCAGTGTGAGGTGTTCTCTATTTGAAATATTCTACTATAACTTAAGACTTACAAAGAAAAAAAAAAACAAAATAAATAAGAAAAAGGTGAAGTATTCATACAAATGGAGTGAGTAGTAGTTTTTGTTGGAGCATATGATGTAAAGCATGGACAAGAAGTATAATTGGAGAGTTCAAAATTCAAAAATTATTTGAAGTATTCCGTATGACATAATATTTGAAGCAATATAAAGCTTCGAGTTCGAATTTTAATCTATGTCTAGCTCGAAGGATGAGGTGCCTCAGTAATGCAGTGAACTTTGGTATGACCTCTCTGCTCTTCTTATTGGCATAGCATTTTTTTTTTATAATAATGGATCGTTGAACTTGGCCGTAGTAAACAGCAACAGCCATATTCTTTAACCTCTAAGGGTGTTTCATGTAGATTCCGACCGGACTACTAGAAGACATAGCAACGTACAAGTCCTATCTGGATTTTTGTATGTAAAAATGTTTGAAGTGAAATTTATGTCGGCCAAGTGAAACAAAAACAAAAAAAAAAAAAAAAACCCCCATGAGCCGGGTTAAGTCGGCTAAGTAAAACAAAAAAAACGAGACGAAAACGGGGACGCTTAAAATTGCAAAGTGTGAGTTACGGAGAGATCTCTCTATACCTGGTCATTCCGACGCGAACACGGTCGTCTTCTATTTCGGTGTCCTCCAATTACATTTGGGCCTCCCATGTAAGCCATAGGTGCTGCAGCTCAGAGAACACTGAGATTCAAGTCATTGGGTATGCGTTCTTCGGACCATATCTTGTATAAAAATTGCTGCATACTCCTAAACAACTCTTCGCCGCCGTTCAGAGCCTGCCGCCTTGTTATTTTTCAGCTTTTTGATAACCAAATCGACCTCGTTATAGTCCTCTGGTTTTACAGTAGTGTCATTATTATTTGGTGGTTCCGGTGTCATTTTTCTACCAGCGGAATTGTAGGTTAGAAATATGTCTCCTCCATAATCTCAGTGATCACTGAGCATTTATTACCAGATTTTAATTTTCGTCCTTACAAGGTTTAAAACCTTCAGACGTCAGACGCTTGACCTTTTGATAAAATTTTCGAGCTTCATTTCTGTCACGTAACTTCTCAACATCATCAAATGCCCTCCTTTCTTGCATCTGAAAAGGCGTTTCTCCACTCTCCGCTTTTCTCTCAAAAGTTCGCTGATAGGAAGCGTTCTACTCTGCAGTAGCATTGCGACACTCCTCGTCGTTCCTAGAATTAGTCATAGAACTCATCTTTAGCATCGTCGTCTCTCTCTTCTTTCTTGGCGTGCGCACAAATCAGGCTTCAACAGGCGTGAATCTAGAGACGCGGCTACGTAGTGTTCTACTCACCACTACGAAACCACATCCAAATTCGTGCTTACTCGCATGGCAGCTGTAGTATATGTCACAGGATGCTTTTTTTTTTTGGAGCAACCATGTTCTATCCATCGGATTTCCTGGATTGCAGTGCTGTCAGCCTCACATCTTTCAAGGACATCAACCAGCTGGATATTTGCATCGTTCCAATTAAGGGAGCGGACATTCCAGGTGCATATCCATAAAACGTGGACCTTACATCGTTTGTGGAGGTCCTCATCATAGGCGTTCCATCCGTGACTACCTTTTGGTTTTTATCGGAGTGATATTTATTTTACTGTCGCTGGTCTCAAACCCAGCACTCCTACCCTTAATAAATGGTGTTTTTTTTTTGCCCTCTCACAGTGAGCTCACCACCGAACGGCTGCTCAGAGGCTGTTCTGAGCTGCTTGATAAGAATTGTTGGTCATTCCCAAGTGAGTGGCAGTCAACAACTTTTCTCACAATGTGAACTGACTCTTCACGAGATCTCCAAAACTAAACGTCCGATAGGCTTCAAATTTTGAACAAATGTTTGTTTCCCTGAGTAGAGATCCACTAAGAACGCTCGTCATATAACATTTTGATACATAATTTCCCATGCACGAGTATGTAGAACGCAGAATATTTATTCGAAATATTTATTTAAAAGTGTGGACTATGCACGAACAATGCGTATTGCACTTAGTGTGTTAGATAAGAGAATTCTCTCTCTCTCCTTTTTTACTCTATGAGTTATAAGTGTGTGTGTGTGTGTGTGTGTGTGTGTAAACATTTCCATACAACAACAATGCCGATGATGGCGTTGATGATGATGACGGCGACGGCGACGGCTAGAGTACAATGACCAACTAAATTGTCGCATGCGGTTGCAAGCGTTCGAAGCTTTCTGTGTGTGTGTCTGTGTGTGTGTGTGTGTCTGTGTGTGTGTTTGTATTTAGTTGCATACAAATTTGACCCAGTAAAATGACTTAAGTGCAAAATACGTCGCGCAACCACTACAAAATCGAATGAGAGTGTTATTCCGAGTATATATTTGCATTGAATACCCTACGATGTTCAAAATTGATTCTATTAAAAAATAGCGCTCAGAATGGAGGCCAGAAGACACGCCTCTGTTTTCTGCACCATTGCGACGTGTCTCACGAACATAAGCCTCCTATCGAGTATTACGCCGAGGTATTTGTGGGCATGTACATGATTCAATGTAGAACCTAGCAACGTTACTCCAGCGCAGGAGTTTCTTCTTGTTGCATATATTCCATGCAATGCTTCTGTGGCAAAACCTATATCAGGGCTTCTTCTTCAATTAGAATGTTGTCTTTATCAATTTTATATAACGTCGGACCTAAAACGCTGCCCTGGGGGTACTCCCGCAAAGATGCACCTCTTTTTCGACTTTGCACCATCAACCACATCATTGGATGTACTTTCTGTTAAGAAGCTGAGCGGTTAGGAAGCTCTTTAGTTTGCTCAGAAGACCACAATGCCGCACCCCGACAGAAGCTTGCTGTATATCCATGAACGCAGCCACAAAATATTGCTTATGTGCTTCAAGAGCGAAGTTGTTCCGGAGTGCCGTGACTTTTACAAAATCCAAACTACCACTTTGGAATTATCTGGGTAACGCTTTTTTTTCCGGCTCAAAATCACGCTAGGGCGGGAAGGAGACTAATCGGTCTATATAAGTCAACTTCGGTATACTGCTTTCCTGGCTTAAGGCTCGAAGCATTGAGCGCGGATTTTTACACTCTTGGAAAATATTCCAGTCTTAGGATGCTATTAAACAGCAAGACTATAAATAACAGTGCTCTGTTTGGGAGGAAGTTTAGCATTATGTTGTCCTTCAACTTCATAATTTACTGCCTTACCTCCTGTAGGGTGAAAGGATTTGTTGGCAGGAACATTTGATGAGGAGACTCCAGCTGTGTTTGAACCAACATTCTCGTGTCGCCTGATGTAAGATCAAATGGTACAAATCTTCTCTGCAAACTACCAGCAAAGACCTCTGCCTTCTCCTGACCAAAATAGCACTAGAATAGCCTGCAGATTTATTGATAGGAACTTTCGGCATAGACTGTTTTTTAAAACGACTCCTAAGCTTCCAGAGAGAGAGAGAGAGAGAGTAGTTGGATGAATTATCAGCTTCTTTCTACCTAGCGAGAGGTTTTAGAAGACGATTTAACAATCTCTTAAAGATTCGGTGGACACCCGTTTGTCGCCCCTACTCTCATACTCTCGTCGTCTAACTCTCCTTTTCAGATATTAAAGTGCAGCAATTGTTGGAGGTTGTGGAACCGTCCAAAATTTAGAAGAATATTGAGTCTTCGGGGTGGCAAATTTCGCAGCTTGGCCTCATCAATATAGTCTGGGCTATATGGATGATAAGATTTATTTTACTATTTAACTGAGTCCTGAAAGTATCAACTGAGCTGCCAGTTGGTAGAAAACGTTGTCTTTGCGGCTTATATTGTGGCGCATAGTGCCGCAATGTTTCTAGGATTGGTAGGTGATCTGTAGAGAGTTGCGCGGTCAATCCCATCAACTATACGAGTGGAACATTGGGACTCCAGTAGGTCCCAACGTTGGCAGATCGAGTTTGCTATGAATTATTGCAGACGCTTTCCTCGAGAGCATGTTCTTATGTTACCCCAAACAAGGACGTTCCGCCTGTAGTATAACTGTTTCCGAGAGTAACAAATATCTGCTCAAAATCCGAGCCATATCTTAAATATTTATTTTTTTTTTCCTTCAATATTTACTTTTTTTTATTCTTTATATTTTTATTTGTGTTCCTTACTCTTCTTTGATAATCTCTTTCTCTCGCTTTAAAAGTAGCCGCCAGTCTATTAAAATAAACTCTCACATTCCTGCCGCCCTCTCCCCCCTCATCAACACTCTGCACTAACGGCCTTAATCTATTAAATATTCGCTTTTATTTACGTATTTATTTGTTGTTGTTGTTCTTTTTTTTGAATGCCGCTACTTCGTATGCAGTTGTTGTTGTTGTTGTTGTTGTTATTCTGTTGTTAATACCGTTAATGATGTTGGCTTTGATCCGATTTAGCTGCATTTCTTCTTCTTTTTCAATATAAGTAAAAAAAAATTAACTCATATAAATATTCTATATATTTGCTTTTGTTCTAAAATGCCTTTCAAGGATCTCTGAATGTCCTGTCGACTTATATACGCTTAATGAGTACTGGGCATAAATAGGGTTGGTAGAAAAAAAAAGTCTTTCGTACTCTCGCCTTTATTTCAAATCTTTATAAAATTGCGTACAATCAGTCGATTTTCGTAAGCCTCTCTTGAGGTCAATTTCGCGCCAGCTAAATCGTTCGACATTGACAGGAAGAGTTGGTAATCCGATGGTGCCAGCTCCGTACTATAATGTGGATGCATAAGGACCTCCCATCCGAACTCCTGGAGCTTCACAATCGAAGTGTGTGGTCTGGCGTTGTCCTGATGGAACACAATTCCTCTCCCATTGACCAAAAATGACCGCTTCTGGGCGATTGCTGCCTTCAAGCGGTCCAGTTGTTCACAGTAGAGGACCGAATTGAGGTCCATTTGGTCATAGAGGAGCAGTTCATAGTAGATGATTCCCTGCCAATCCCATCAAACACACGGCAAAACCTTCCTGACCGTCAATCCGGGCTTGGCAACCGTTGGAGCCGCTTCGGCACCCTTCACCCACGACCGTTTGCACTTCACGTTGTCCTAAGTGATCCACTTTTCATCGCCAGTCACCATTCGCTTTAGAAACGGATCGATTTTGTTGCGATTCGCAGTTGGAAATTCGGTCAATGAGGTTTTTTGGTGTCAATTTGTGTGGCATCCAAATATCGAGTTGTTTTGTGTAGCCAGGCTTCTTCAAATGCCTTTGAACGGGGACATATGAGTGATATTCAGCTCCTGGCGATCTATCTCGATGCATGCCAAATGTCATCCCAATACCTCAAAGAAATGCAAAGTTCTGTCTATTTATTTTTATTACTTATACGGTAGGTGGGGCAGCGCCTGCTACGATTTTAAATTAATAAAGCCTATGTTACTCAAGGAATGGTGATTTGAATTTGAATAGTTTTTGAGTTTAAAATAAAAAACTTTCCACTTTATAAAATAATATTAGTATATATCTATACTAAACATAAATTATATATACTATATATGTATATAAGCATGTATATAAGTATGCATATATACTAAAATATATATGTGACAGACAGACAGACAGACAGACAAACAGACAGACAGACATACATACATAAGTGTAGACTGCTGCTATATGTTGAAAACCCAAGGATTCTGGTGCATTAAGACCAACTGACCTTCTAGAGTTGATTGACTCAGCTGCAAACTGCACACACACACACACAAAGAAACTACTCACTCATACACACACACGTACGTGTGTGTGTATACACGATGCACACAGAAAGTCTGACGCGAAAGCGTGCACATGAGAAAGCCAACAGTGCTCTTGTGCAACTACTACTACTAAATACTTTTTCATCAAAAGTGCAGCAAATGCAAGCAAACGCGACAACACTGAAGCTGCTGTAAAGTGGAGAGCGTAGTAGTGATGAGTGCACACTGCAGCTGCTACGCATACAAATGAGAGCAAAAATTGTAGTTTTTCCGTAGCTGATATGAAAATAGTAGTAAAAGCTTTTTGATTCCACTCTGTTGATGACGAAGGAAGTATGTTCTAGTCTATGCTGCTCTGCTCGCTGCCTAACGCTTGCGAGGGAAAACTATCAGTGACGACCACGCTCGACATTCTGAACGGGCACGCGTTGTAAACGGATTCGATTACGGCACGGCTGCGGATACCGTTAGTAATTTCAAATCGTACTCGAAGAAACGCTTGCAAATTTCAAAAATAGTGCATTTAATTTGAATTAATTAATAATGAACAAATTTTTTTGGACTTGTTTTTTTTTTTTTGTTCTTTGTCGAAATACATAAAATGTAAAGTTCGAAATTTGGCATAGAAAATGTTTTTAAAAGTGTTTGTAGACGTTTATTATAGATAAATGAATGTATATATGTGTATATATATTAGATATATATTCTGACGAACGTACGTGTATGCATCTAATCGTTAAAAGTTTTTTTTTTTTTTTTTGAAAGTGACAACAATTTTGTTTTAATAAATTATTAGCTTCCTATTTGAAACATATCTGGTATAAATATAGGCCTAGGCCTATGCCATGAACAAACTTCTTCATTTCTACGAAGAAGTGTAATATTTTTTCTTAGATTTATTGCGTTCGCGTGTGCTTCATATTTCAAAATAAACTGTAGCCCATTCAAGCATAGATTAGTATAGGACTTTATACTGTTCTGCAACTATTTGGAGTATTTTATTGCCATTGTCGGAAGATATATGTGTACCTGATTTGGGGTTTTAATCAATTTTCATACAAAAACTCAAGTAGACGGGCAGGTTTTTAACATAAATAATAGGCTTAGCATACTTTATAAACAGAAAATGAATAGAACAGTCTACATATGCAAACTTGAAGGCTCTTTTTCTTAAGTCTTACAGATATTGCTTCACACCGTTCATTTAATATACTTTATTTGATAGGAAATTGGGAGATACTCGTACGAAATATGCAAATTCAAAGCCTTCCAAGTTGTACCCGGATATATGTATAAGCTGTACCCAATGCGCAGTAAAAACTTTTGTCATAATTAATATTTTTCTCATAGAAAGCCAAAACTTGCCCACTTTTGCAATAGATCTAATGTTTTCCAATCCCATGTATACTAAATTTCATCCCTGTAACTCAAATAGATGCAAAGTTGTCATGAAATAATTCTCTGTCGCTTATATGATTGGTCACAAAACTTATTCCTTTACTGGCCGAACTGCAGTCTGTCTGTCTGTCTGTGAATTTCAGCTCAATCCGTTCGACACTTCCGTATAGGACTCAAGTTTTGATGTTGAAAAAAAAAAATAAAAATTAATTACACTTTATGCCATCTACTACTTTCTTCATTTGCTAACTGCCTTTGCTGAATTTTAGTAAGAAACATATTCAATTAATTTTTTCTTATTTAATATTTATTTCGTGACAATCAGAGTTGTTCAGATTCACCGATTTTCTATACCAGTTGTAGTTCTACATCTAGATCTAGTTTATACTAAAACTTATTGGGATGTTACATCTAACCAATGCTAGTGGAAGATCTTTATAGCTTCTTTTCAAGCAGTTCAAGCTATGACAGTTATTATTTGATTTAATTAAAATTGCTTCAGCGATTATTTTTTATACTTAAACTAATTCTTCAGCAAAATGTTTATCAAAATCTTTTAGGTTTTTTTATTTAAACCCAAAATGGAGATTGTATGTACTTCGTATGAATAAAGAAGTAGCACTGAGTGAAACAGGCACAAAATATAAATAATTTATTACAGTCGATTGCAGCGCCAATTTGCGACGACTGACTTTAACATTTACAAAAAAAACAGAACAAGTAAAAAAATAACAGTCGGGCATAACCGACTTTAAGAGGCTCTGTCACCTAGCAAAAACACATTAAATGTTTGTCTAGCTTATGAACAAGCAGTGCAAAACGAAAAGTTAGAAAGTTTATAAAAAAAAAAAAAAATTTTACTAAAGACAAATATTTTGCTCCTCCTACTTTTCAATATTCAATTGCTTATAAAATCGTCATTTATTAACCGATTTTAATGATGTTTTGGAATTTTGGCTTACAGCGACGTTAGCTCTATACTGGCATACTTAATATTTATTATGCAGAAGAAATTTTTACCCATGAAGGGGTTTTATGGCGCAAAATTTTAAAATAAACTCGTAAAATTTCGGCGTAGCTCTAATCAAATGCAAAATGCACGAAGTCTCTTTACTATTTCTAAGATTCTTTCAGATGAACATAGCTACATATATCGACTTCTCTTTATCACTTCTGACCATAATGGTGATAAATTTGGGGGTTCTCCGTGCATTATTCCAAGCTGTTACATACATTTGCACAAAACTAAGAGGCTCTTGTAGCTTCGCCTAATTAGTGCTGCTCATGTTTGCAGTTAAACAAAACGAAAATTGCCGAACTATGTTAATTTTCGTAGTTTGACGTTTGACTATTCCCATTTTACGTTCTTATTTTCATTTCACTCACACTTTCTTATACGCTCATGCTCTGTGCACCTGTGTACCATTGTCTCATGTGATGCTTTTTATTGACTTCTGAAATAAAAGTATCTCATATATTCAATTAATATTAAATAAAATATAAATTATTTACATTTGCTAAATTTTAAAGTCTTTTCATTTCTGAATTTGGGCAAATGTTTATACTCTTCAGACCTATGTAAAAAGAAGCAAAGATCATCTTAAGTATACGAGTATATAATCTATGTACATATATACTAGCCGTCCGTCCGTCTGTCTGCCTGTCTGTCTTTATAAATATCGATCAAAAATTTTGAACATTGTTATGCCCTGAACGTACGTCAAAGTTGTTGTACCACATTCTCTTGAAAATATAGGCGCCATAGGCCATGTTCGTCTATTTGTCGATAGGATCTCGAAAACGGTAATAGATAGAGACTTTGTTTTTTTTGCATTTGTCTAGGACTTCGTCGGAATTTCACAAGTTTAATTTAAAATTTTGCCCCTCAACACCCTTCCCCATAAAATCACCAACCAGGGGTAAAAATTTCTTCGGCACAAAAAAAATTAAGTATGCCAGTATAGAGTTAATGTCTCGCTAAGCCAAAATTCAAAAACTTCATTAAAATCGTTTAATAAATGACGATTTTATAAGCAATTGAATTAAAGTGGGAGGAGCAAAATAATTTTCGTTTGTATCATTTTTCTTATTAATTTCCTTACTTTGTGTTTTGCACTGCTTGTTCATAAGCTAGGGAAGCATTTAAGGTGTTTGTTAGGCAACCTGTACTGGTGCAGGGCCTCTTACAGTCGGTTATGCACGACTGTAATTTTCTTATTTGCAGTCGCTGTTTAAATTTGAACAGCAAAAGTTTTAGCGTTTAATACTATATTGTCATCCGATGCATGACCGATGTCAGCCGTATTCAAGCATTAGACTGTAGTTAAAATGGAGTTCCTTGACTTGTGAACACGCTTGCAACTCATGCACAAAGCAAGCTACATAAAAGCAGAAGCTATAAATAAAAAGCTAATTAATTGTTAAGCAGTATTGCCGGCTTAGTGGGCGTGGCACGCACAATATTTAATATA
Organism: Leucophenga maculata; assembly: GCA_035044805.1. Lineage (NCBI taxonomy): Eukaryota > Metazoa > Arthropoda > Insecta > Diptera > Drosophilidae > Leucophenga > Leucophenga maculata. The sequence goes on from JAWNNP010000387.1 coordinate 182,260, forward strand.
CTAAACACTTCTAAAGATTCTACAATCTTTTATTTCATAATAATAAACGGATTAACTGCTCAGCTTTTGCTGCTTATCAAGAATGTACGAGTACTTCATGGAGTCAGCAATGTCTTCCCTCGCACAAAAATATTTATTGCACATTTTTTACTTTCGAGAAAAACAGCTTAAAACATGAAATAATTTGTTTTAAACGATAAATAGAACCTAAGAGCATTATTTTCCTACCAACAACACACATAAACGAATATGTCACACACACACACACACGAACAAGCAAAAACAACAAACAGTGACTGCAACTGAACTTTAAAGCCAAGCTAAGTGCGCGCTCCCTCAGAGAGATAGTTAGATAGAGAGAGAGAGAGAGAGAGAGAGTAAAGTGCATATACGGACGAGTTGAGTCGTTGAGCCGAATTCGAATTGTGTCTGAGACGAACTGCAACGGCGGCATCGACGGCTGCAAAAACCAGAAAAATCATAACGCATAAAATTTTTTGCACAAGTTTTGGCTTTGGTTTGGCTTTGGTCGGGTCGCTGGCTGCGTCATTTGCGGACGCAAACGAATTCGATTCGAGCCGATCCGATCGGATACGATTTCGATTACGATCCAACCAGCCGTTATGCGTCGGTGTCGGTGTCGCGTCGTCTCGTTACGTTACATTACGTTGTTTACATTACGTTTGGGATTGGATTTGGGTTTGGGCAAAGACGTAAGACCCAAAAAGAAAAGAAAATGGCAAAGCAAAATAGAAAAATGGTAACAAATACTTGTAGAAGTAGTGCGCGAAGTGTGCAAAAAAACAAAAACAAAAACAAAAAAAAAAAAAGAGAAATATGTATTAACAACAACAACAATAAACGCGCGCCACTTGCATACGTAACAGCAACAACAACAACACAATATGTTTAGAGCTTGCGTGGTAGTTGCGTGTTCTTACTTAATGCACTTTTTTATAAGTTTTTGGCTTAAATGCTGCCACTGACTACAACTATGAACTATTTAAATTGTTTATTAAACAATTTTAAACAATTTGTTTTGGTTAATAATTATAAAAAAAATATGAAATATGTATTTAGCAAAAAAAATCTATTGTAACGCTTTATGGCAAGTTGAATCGTTGAATCGTTGTTGAAAGTGAAGATCGCCCATAATTCTAACCGGCAACATTTAAAAAATTGTTTGATAACAAAAATCGAAAAATTTAGTTAATTTCCAATAAATAATGTTTTTTTCTAACTGTAATAGTTTTTAAATAACTCCGTATATATATATATTTTTTTTTTTCTCTTTTTGCAATTTTATGAGCTGCATCCATTTTATAATATTTTTTATTTACTTTTTGTACAAAAGCCATAACTTCTTATGAAATCTGAAACTGTATTCAGTTGTGTTTAAAATCTCAAAATGGCGCTAAACCGTGCAAAAGTTTTTGTGCTAATATCAAACAATTATAAATATTTAAAAATCGAATAAAAACAATCACACTCTGTGCGCGCTAACAAATACAACAACTACTCGTATTATCCGCTTTCTAAAACGTGCTAATTCCAAGTAACGTCAAAGAAAATAAATCGAGAAACACAAATTACGAGTATGCCTGGACCGGCAGTCTGGTCTGGTAAGTACATACATATTACATGGATGACCATAATTGACCATAATATAATCCGTAATGTTTATTAAGCATTCTATGTTGCTAAGTGCACCGAATGCTAGTCAAAGGGAATGCATTATGTACTGAGTTTATTTTACAAACGATTTCCTTTCAACTTATATCATTTAAATCAATTAATTTATTATAAATCGCGACGCAATTAAAACGCGACGCAATGTACGTTCTAGTAGAGTATAAGCAGTTTGTTAGAAAGTTTGTAACGCCAACAAGGAGCCAGCAGAGAGCTTATAGTTCATTGTGGCGACTGGTTATAGCTTGAAATTGCCTTTACATACGTGCTGGCGTAATCTCAACAGCCTCAAATTAATAATGTGTGTAGGGCATTAAAGATTCAGTTAAGGTTAAGTCGCAACTAAAAGTCTTCGAAAGTAGGAGACAACAAGAAATAATATTCGTAAAGTATATTGTATTTCCGCATACCAGCTTTCTTGCTCACACACACACACACACACACACAGCAAATGTATGTCTATGCGAGATGGAGACCAAATTGGTTGCGCATGCTCCACCGGCTATGTGCGATGTGTCAATCTGACGACGCTGCGGCCCTTTGCTGCCAATTCCAACTAAGACCGAATGCCAATTTAACAATTGGTGTCACGGACATAAACGTCGAACGGTGATAGGTGCAAGACGGGAAAGACAACAACAGACAACAGACCAGGAAGAAAGAACTTTCACTTGCGAAACATACGACGCAACGTTTCTTATTGTCAGCAAAACTTTGACGCAGGCGCCACATGCTTTTTCGCACGCTCGCTCTCTCTCTCTCTCTTTATCTCTTTCACTCTCTTGCAAATACTTGTACCAGCTGGCAAAGATTCATTTAACATTTTTAATCCTGACTTAAAATGAATTGGAATAATTAAAAATTTATGTAATAAAGAGCGAATGAGTGAAGATTTAATTAAGAAACCTTGGTGCCATGCGCTGAAAATGAATGAAATTTGAAGTCAAAAGCTTCTGAAACAAAAGAAAGGAGATTAAAAAGTGACAATACACAGACAAAAATAGTCAAGAAGCAAGCAATTCCTGGCCAATATTTTTAAATACTGTTGGTATGTCACGGAGTGGCATTAAACGATCCAACATGGACAACACAGACAGAATTAGTGATTCGTAATTTAGAGCTGATTTTTATTACAAGTCCTTATGAACGTTTCGCCGCCAATTTTGACTAAAAAACAGTTTGAATACGTGTACCTCAGCAAAGAGTCACAGATCTTCTGGTGTAACCAATTGCCATATCCATAGAACGGGTGATATTTCTTCACTGGCTGAAGGTAGAAAATAGGAGATTCTTGTTTTAAGAGTAACTGGCAGCATAACTTGACGGTGATAAGATACTTCTAGTGGTGCGAATCGATATTGGGACCTTGTTGCGTGATCTCCGTTCATTACAACCCATGATAGGGACAAAGCCAGGTAGTCACGGTCATGTTAAGATGTGGCTAGTGCCAATTCGATTAGGCTTTCTACCACACACGAGGTATAGTCATGAATGCTAAAGTTTTCGAGAGTTTTCGAGCCAAAGATACATTTTATTCAAATTTTTTCGTTGTGCAACATGTTTGTGCATCATCAGGGCGACGTTTCAGGAGCTCGTTCAAGTTCAGGTCTCATCTTCTTTCTCTTCACTCTCGGTGTGTTGGGAGATATTATTGACTGCTATTCACTTGGGAACGGTCAAAAACGTTTACTTTTTTTTTTCATACGAATGAAGCAGTACACAAACCTCCGTTAGTCCACGTATTCCCTGGATAACCTCTGAACAGCAAATTGTGAAAGCCAGAAGCTTCCCACTTAATTGTAGGTTAATATGCTGCTGAATTTGGGACTCGTTACCACAAAATAATTTACAACAGTGAAGAAATAAAAATAAAATAAATAAGAAAATTACAGTCGGGCATAACCGACTTTAAGAGACCCTTTACCAGTACAGGTCGTCTAACAAAAACATTAAATGTTTTCCTAGCATTACAAAAAAAAAAAGGTAGGAAATTATTCAGAAAAAATTTTACTAACAAAAAGTATTTTGCTCCTCCCACTTTAAATCAATTGATTATAAAATCGTCATTTATTAACCGTTTTTGATGAAGTTTTGAGATTTTGGCTTAGAAAAACGTTATCTCTATACTGGCATACTTCATGTTTATTGTGCCGAAGAAATTTTTAACCTTGAGGGTGATTTTGTGGTGATAGAGAGGGAGTGGCAAAATTTTAAAATAAACTCCTAAAATTCCGGCAAAGTCCTAGTCAAATGCAAAAAGCACGAAGTCTCTATCTATTACTGTTTCCGAGTTACTTTCGTTCATTCGCACGGACAGACGGACATGGCTATATCAACTACTCTATAACACTTCTGACCATAATGTGGATAAGTTTGGGGGATCTCCAACCATTATTACAGAACCTAACAATGATCCCAAAAACTTCTAAAAAGCAAGTTTCAAAAAGATTAGATTTTCCCAGCATTTGTAAAACATTTTCGCAACGTATTTGAGATTTTGCAAAATTTTACTCTAAACTTTATATTTAAAACCTAAATCAAAAGTTACTCCAGAATGTATCTCAAGTGATGTTCCGAGTACTTTTTGAATCTTATTTGCATTGAATCCAGCTCATTAACTTATCTTAATATATGTCTCTATAAAATATATGTAGGATAGATTAGAGACAAAAGCGAATACTAAGTATTTTACAAGTACAAACGTATGTACTTGCATTTATATATATATATATATATATATATATATATACATATAACTGCATATGTAACTGACGAATCGCATACCGTTACTAGTAAAACAGTTACACAATTTCCTTTTTTTTCGCACCAACTCACTTTCGTGTCGATGTTTCAGTGGAAAATGCATTAATTGCAAGGAAAAACTTGTTTCATTTTTCCCCAATGCAGACAGACCGACAGACAGACAGACATACACACTCGTCGCAATGCGCAATGTGAGGCAATTAATAACATCCACAACAAGAGACAAGAGAAAAGTTTAACTAAAAGTCGGAATCTGAATGACGGACTTAGTTGATCGTACTCCAGCTGTCTGCAATGATCATTGCTCGAATATGCAATATTTTTTTTTTTTTTTTTTATATTTTGTAGCTGTGTGGTTTGCTGTGAATGCAAATTTGACACAAGTAAAAGTTGCATAACTAAAAACCAGTAAATTGTATGAATTTTTAAGTTGGAATTGAAAACTGTAAAGATTTCAAGATGTAGAATAGTTTGATAGGTCAAATTGCTGTGAAATATGTTTTTGAAATGTTGAAAGATTTATTTTTGGCGCATAGAATGCAAAAAATATTAAAGAAATGACAAACATATACGCTAAGCACTTATCGGACCACATATATATATAATGTGGTACATTTAAAGATCCGTTGCCGAAATCGGATATTTCTTAAGATATGTTTGGACTACTGAACTCTATTAAATTAGTTTGGTAGTTCGTACTACCCGAAAAGAGAACCGGTTTTAATACATGAGAGTCTGTCTACTTTATTACCAGTTTTTTTTTTTTTGTAAAGAGAAAAAACTACTAAATTAAGTTTAAATTAAATCAAGTTAACAAGCGCAAAATAAAACTTTTGCTTCCGCCTTCGAAGTGAACATAAAAACGCTTGCTGCACTGCAACATAAAAAACCAAAACCAGATAACAACACCAATACAGCGCGCTGCTGCTGCTGCTGCTGCTGATGATGAGTGAGAGGGAGATTATATATAATATTTAAACGATAGAAAGTGAGAGGGAAAGATACATAGAAAATTATGCAGTTGCACATACCACCAACAACAACAAAAACAACAACAACGCCATGCTGAAAAGAGGAACAGTAAGACTTACCGTACTTTGACTCACTGACTGAGTGACAAACTGCAAATGACAGGAAAAAAAAAAAAACAATCAAAAGCACAACACAGAGCGAGCGAGAGAGCGCAATTCAAAAAATGCATACCAGCAAACGGTATGAAAAATTTCACTTTCCAATTAGCAACAACAACAGCAGCAGCAGCAGCAGCAGCATAGCATATGATGTCGACAGCGAAAACTTACAACAAATGAGAGAGACAGCAAGCGAGTGAGAGCACAAGCTGAAAAAAGCTTTCATTGCTTGGCTTGTTGCTGTTGCTGTTGCTGCTGCACTTGCCTACTGCTGTGCTCACACACACTTGCACATATTGCCGGCATTGCATTGCAACATAAGCCGGTCGTTTTCCTATTCGCTTACTCATTTAACGAAGAATGAACATTTGTCAAGAGTAAAAAATGCACGAAAAGAAGTTTTAAATGGAGAGAGAGAGAGACAGAGAGAGAGAGAGAGAGAGTGAGCGAGTGAAAGAGAGTGAATGTGTGTGTGCAAAAGTAGAGCACGAAGTGCATAATGCAGCCATGTTCTTTTTGCATAGCATAATGCATGCTGCTGCTCATAGGGTGTTCAAATAACAATTTTTTAAAGAGATTTTGTAGCTTAATATGCAAAGAAATTATTTAAAAAGACTTTAGTGAGAAACATGTAAATTAAATTAAATTAAATTAATTAAGATCAGATGTAGATTTATTTCTTCAACATTTTGTTCTAATGCCATATTAATTGCTTATGTATGTAGGGTCATGCATTTCATATACATTGTTTTGAAGCTGTAAAACTATCTTTTAAACCTTTCTTACATGTCAAGTTTCAATTTATTGTCTGCGTTGATAGTTTTCTAACAAAATAATAATACATATTAATGAAAGAAATTTGTTAAATTTTCCGTAGTACTTATTTTACTGTCAAAATATCTGCACTAATTTAAACACCCTTTGTATGTGCATATAAATATATGCTTTTACATATTATGTATGTTTTTTTTTTTTGTTGCATTACAAAAAGGAAGCATTGCATTGCTGCCTGCTGCTGCAACTGCAACTGCGGTTGCAACTATGCTGGCTGTTGCGGTCGCCATTGCCGGTGTAATACTTAGAAACAACAACAACAAAAATTATCAAAGAAAATACTTATGCTTTCATGTACACGGCTGGCTATAGGCAGTAGTTATTGGCGCTGATGTTGTTGATGATATCGCAGCATTGCATTGCATTGCATTGCATTGCAAACGCTCTAACTCTCATTTACTCTCACATACTCATACAGACTGCCGCCGCCGCTGCCGCATTTCATTTTCATTTGCAGTCGACGCCGCCATTGTCTAATAGAGCTTTCGTTGAATGTATGCTCGTTCGTGTCTAGTACACATCGTTTAGTGCCGTTCTTCGTATTCGGTTTTCTATGCGCGCGCTCATAGTTTTTTGTTGTTAGCAGCGACGTCTACGACGCCGCCACTGCTCATCGGTGGCAATGGCTTTGGATCTCTGCCGCTCTGCCACCGCCGCTAACTCTCTATAGCGGCGGCTAGTCAGCCAGCCAGCCAGCCAGCTAGCTAGCTTGCTAGGCTAGACAACAAGCTAGTTGGCTTGTCGACCGCTTCTGCTTTCTTTCGCTTGCGTTCACTCCTTTCATTTCACTTTATTCCGTTCGAATGTACGCACGTTAGCCGCGGAACAAAATAACAAACAACAAAAAAAGAAAAAAAAAAAAAACACAATCAAAAAATAATAATAATAATAAAAAATATTTGTTTTTTTTTTTTTTGTTTTTAATAAATTACAAACATCAAACATTAAAACAAACAAACAAACAAACAACGCCATTCAACACCATTAGCGGTCGTCGCATAAGAAATGTAGCACGTAAAGAAAATCTAAACAAATACAAATCAGTTTAAAATATGTTATTTATGCAATTGGAGAGAAAGATATATGCAACGGCAATTGTTGTAATCTTAAAAAAAAAAGAAAAATTATGTTTTAACAGACACTTGTAATGAATGAAAGTGTTTGCCTACCGCATGTTAATATTTCTTTAAGGAAATATGTGTTGTTTTTTTTTTTGTTTTTTTTTTTTTTGTTATAGATCACTCTTTAACTTCTATTCTTATTAGAATATTTTAGCAGCAGACCACAAAGAGTTGTGTTTAGTGTGACTTGAAGAAGAAATGAAA